>PVJX010000923.1:12230-194860 GCA_004027295.1 Dolichotis patagonum
AACCAAACAAAACAGAAAAAGGGTAGCAACAATATAGAATTCCAAAGGCAAAAAAATGAAAACCACAATAACAACAACAAAACAAAAAAAAAACACTAAGAAATTGCCACTTGATAGGTTACATACTGTCATCATTGGAAATAGTTGTTCAAGTTACAAAATCAAAGCACACAAAGTAGACATTCAAACAGTGAGACTATTAACAGTTCTGCTCAACAATCCAACAAAAACAGTAATGTGGTCATCTATCTTATACACTTAAACATACATTCAGTTATATCCTTTAGAGCACTTTCTTTTCTATATATATATATATATATATATATATATATAAATTTTATTTTAAAGGGGGTAAAATTAAAAACAACAAAACAGAACAAAGCGGGACTTTAAAAAGCATAAATTTTAAAGCTATACAACCAGGGATCTTCACTATCTGTCATATTGTCTCTTGTTTTCTTTCAAATGGTTGTCCATGTCTTTGGATATGGGGAGCTCATACTAAATAACATAGCCAATTTTTTCACAAGATGTGTAGTTAACTGGCTCCCACTTGCTAAGGGCGGGGGCATGGGACAGGACGACTTGAGATATCTGATTCTCAACCTGCCCATCGGCAGGATTACAGCCACCCCCCAGAGAGGGGAGGAATTCCTTGTTCTCCCAACACCACGAGTCAACTGCATGTTGCAGGTCTCAAGGCGCCAGGGTCTCTCTCCTTTAGGCTGCCGAAAGTCTACCAGACTCTCAGCCGCCCCCCAGAGAGGGAAGGAGCCCCCTATTCTCCCGGCAGCCTGAGTCAAACACACGGTGCAGGTCCTGACACACCAAGGTCGCTCTCCTTTAGGCCGCCGAAAGTCTGCCACACTCACAGCTGCCCCCTAGAGAGGGGTGGAGCTCCTTGTTCTCCCTGCACCCCGAGTCAACCACATGGTGCAGGTCCCGACATGCCAGGGTCTCTCTCCTTCAGGCCGCCGAAAGTCTGCCACACTCTCAGCTGCCCCCCAGAGAGGGGTGGAGCTCCTTGTTCTCCTGGCACCCTGAGTCACCCGCATGGTGCAGGTCCCGATACGCCAGGGTCTCTCTCCTTCAGGCCGCTGAAAGTCTGCCACACTCTCAGCCACCCCCCAGAGAGGGAAGGAGCTCCTTGTTCTCCCGGTATCCCGAGTCAACCGCATGGTACAGGTCCCGAGGTGCCAGGGTCTCTCCCCTGCACGCCCCCTAAAGTCCTCCATACTCACCTGCTATTTCTTTCTGATGAATTGACCATTCCATTTCCAAAGTTCTGAAATGGCCATCAGACCACAGAAAGAATTCTCTTTAGGCTCCTGTTTGAAACCAGCAGCTACAGCAATCTGCTGGCCTTGCTTCAGGGCCATTGGGCTTTTCTTTGTTGATAGATTTTTTAATTACATCTTCGGGTTTATTGACAATGGTTTATTAAGAATTTTTATATCTTCTTGATTCAGCTTTGGTAACTCATGTGTCTAGGAATTTGTTCATTCCCTTGTTATTTTCCATCTTATTACAAGTTTTCAAAATAGGTATAACTGATAGTTTGGATTTCTGCAGGGTCTGTTGTGATTTCACCTTTCTGATTCCTAATTGTGTAAATTTGAGTTTTTTTCTTTTCTGCTTCTGCTTCTGCTCCTGCTTCGTCTTTCTTCTTTTTGATAATGTTGGATAAGGGTTTGTCAATTTTATTTAATCTTTCAATGAACCAATTTTTTGGTTCGGTTCAGTGATTCTTTGTAATTTTTTTTTTTTTTTTTTGTCTCCAGTGCATTAATTTCTGCTCTAATCTTTGTAATTTCTTCCCTCATGTGAGCTTTTTGGCTTAGCTTGCTCTTCTTTTTGTAGAAGTTTGAGGTTCAACATTAAGTTGTTTATGTATGCTTAATCTGTTTTCCTGACATGAATATTTACTGCCATAAATTTCTCTCAAGACTACTTTCATTGTGTCCTATAAGTTCTGATATGTTGTATTGTCATTATCATTCAACTGTAAAGGTTGATTTCTTCTTTTTATTTCATCTATGACCCATTGGTTGTTCAGGAGGGTAGTTTGTAATTTCCATGTGTTTGTGAAGTTCTTGTGGTTTCTTTTGCCATGGATTTCCAATTTCATTGCATTGTGGTCTGATAGTATGCATAGGATAATTTCAATTCCTTTACAGTTATGTTAGTATATTCTATGAGCCAGTTTGTAATATGTTTTGAAGAACATCCTGTGTACAGCTGAGAAGAATGTATATCTGATGTTATTGAACACTACAGATATCTACTGAGTCCATTTGTGCAAAAGTTTGATTTAGTGCTAATATTTCATTATTGATTTTTTTTTTGTCTAGTTGATCTTTTTGTGACAGTGTGGTATTGAGGTCTCCTTATACAATTGTATTAGGGTTTATTTGATTTTTCATGTCCTGTAATTGTTTTATATAGTTGGGTACACTGTATTTGTTGCAAATATATTTATGATTATTGTCTTTTTTTCTTGGATTGTTTCTTTTACAAGGATGTAGTGACCTTATCAGTTTTGGCTTGAAATTCACTTTGTTTGCAAATAGAATAGCTATCTGTGACTTTTTTCTGGGTTCCTGTCACATGGAGTACTATTTTCCACCCTTTGACTTTCAGTCTATGAATTTCTTTTTGAATTAAATATGTTTCTGATAATGCAGCGTTTGTTGGATTTTGCTTCTTGATACATTCTGCCAGTTTTTGTCTCTTGACTGGTGAATTGAGACCATTAAAATTGATAGTTATAACTGATATGTATTGACTTATCCTTGTTATGTTATTTTCCTGTTGTTAGCTGCTCCCCTTTGTTTTTCTTCCTTCCCTCTAATTGTTGCCTTCTCTGGATTCCTTCTGTTGGGATTCATGGAGCTGGAGCCTTATTATCCCTTTCTAGAATGTCCATCAGAACATTTTGGAGTGCTGCTTTTGTAGTCAAAAATTTCTTCAGATGTTCTTTGTCATGGAAGTATGTTATTTCTCCATCAGTTTTGAAAGATAATTTTGTAGGATAGCTCAGTCTGGGTTGAAAGTTGTTTTCCTGTAGAACTTGGACTAATTCACTCCAAGGTGTCCCTGACTTGAGAGTTTGTGCTGAGAAGTCAGCTGTGATTCTGATGGGCTTTCCTTTATGGGTGATTTGTTTCTTTTCTCTAATAGCTTTTAAGATTATGTTCTTGTGTTGAATTTCTAGAATCTTGACTATGATATGGCTGGCTGTAGATTTTTTTTGATCATTGATAATTGGCATCCTATATGCCTCATTTATCTGCATGTCAGATTCTTTTTCTTTACCAGGAAAGCAAAGCTTTCTGTCATGATGTCTATGAACAGTTTTTTAATGTCATTTGTGATAATGCTGGTTTGCTCATTGACTCCAATTAATCTTATTTAAATTAATCTTAAATTATTATTCTTTGTCTCATCTAGCAGCTGCTGGATTGGTGTATCATGGTCCCTTGCTATTTTTGAGAAATCTTTCTTTTCCTGGTCACTAACTGTAAGCCTGTCCTCAGTGTCTAAGATCCTGTCCTCACATTAGCCTAATCTGCCTGTAAGTTGCCTGTGGTGCGTTGCTTTATTGGTGGTATTTAGGGCTCTTAGGTGATGATTACTTCTTGGAGGTATCTTCCAGGTGTAGGTAGCTTTTGGGTTTTAAGTCTGTTGAACAATCTTACCTCTTCAGTTTGTTGGAGATGAGAAGTTTTTGCTTGTTTGGCCTAGTCTCTGGTTCTTTGGCACTATGCCACAATATTTTCAATTAACCTTAGTTAATCTCAGTCATGGGTTATCAGGACCAACAGCTATTTAGAACAGTTATATAAATTTTGGCTGTAGTGATACCAATAGCATCAAACAGGATATAAAACAGCAAACTGAGCTAACCCTTAATTTGCAACTTTTAACTGTATGAACTAGCTTTTGTGATTATATAACAAAATGTAAAAAGACCAGATAATTAATATGCAGTATGTAAGGCTATAATGTGTCAGTTTTGCCCTCAGAGTTAAAATTTATAATGGATTAAGGAGAAAGTAGAGAAGTGGAAGAAAAGAAGAAATTACAAGTAAGGTTGGAGGACAAAGGTGGGTATACCAATTTGGAGAAAATGGTGCAGAAGACTGAAGGAAAAGAGAGGTGGAAGAGATAAAAGGTAGAACAGACCAGAACCACACCCACAAAGAAGTTAGGAACCACTCTCACACTCATACACACACAAAAACAGAATAGTGGAGCAAGAGAAAAGAAGGGAGAAAAAACTCAAATAAAAGAAACAAAGAAAAAGAAAAACCAATAGTCCACTTCCAGGATTCTCTCTGGTTTCACTAGTAGACAGCCTGTAGAGAAATAGTCTCGAATTGTGCCACCCTATCCCAGCAAGCCAGCTGTTGCTTTATGGTAGAGTAGTAAATAATCTCAGCAGGCCTGCCCTGAGACCAGACTTACTGGTCTCCCTGCAGTCCAAGCAATTTCACAGGTCTGTGCCCAGCTAGGAGCTGCTGGAGGAAACTGGTAGCAGTTTGGGTTCTGGGCTTATCTCCAAAATTTATTATGTTATTTAAAATGCCATGCACTCAGTGTGATTGCCCACCCTATAATCCAGCATTTCTGAGGCTGAGGTAGGAGGACCACCAAAAACTCAACGCCTATCTGGGCTACATAGTGAGTTCAAAGCTAGATTGAACCACATAGTGAGATCCTGTTTGAAAAACAACAACAACAACAACAACAACAAAAGCCCACCAAAAATAAAAAAATAAAATTTCATGAAATATAAAATTAATTAATTGTTTTGTCTGGAATTTTCCACTTAGTATTTTCAAACACAGTTGATAGAGAGTAACTAAAACCTTAGAAATCAAAACCACAGATAAGGGGGTACTACTATGCAAGCATAAGATGCGTTAGGTAGAGTCCTTAAAATAGAAGTATTAATGGGTTGGGCATGGTGCACCTCTAATCCCAACATTTGGGAGACTGAGGCAGGAGGATCACCAGGAGTTCAAGGCCAGGCTGGGCTACATAGTAAGCTCAAGCTCATCCTGGGCTACAAAGTGAAGCCCTGTCTCAAAACAAAACAAAGCAAATCTTTATGGACTTGAGTTTTGTGTGTGGTATTTAAATTTCATTTCTCTCATATGAATACCTAATTGACTTAGTCTATTGAAAGAATAATCTGTTTTCTTCTTTATGCCAAGTACTTCATAAATTTAGAAGTTCAAACATATTTGGGTTTAATTCTGTTCTTTGGTTATTTGAATTTCTTTATTCAATATCAGTGTATTCATTATTGTAGCTTATATGAAGTCTTGATATCTAGAGAGCTAGACCTGTGTGTGAAACACTTTGTTTCCTTTTTAAAGTCTAGATATGATTTGGCACTTGCATCTTCATACCAGTTATAAAGTCAGTATGTCTAGGTACCAAAAATATTCTGTTGGGATTTTCATTGCAATTTTGTTAAATATGAATTAATTTGAAAATTAACATTTTAAAAATATAGAGGTATTTTAGGCCATGAATATACTGTATTCTTCTATTTAGTTTAATTTCTTCTGTAATACTGTTTTTTTGGTGTCATAGAAGTCTTTTATTAGATGTATCCCTAAGAATGTGTTATTTTTGTATGTGAAGCATACCATTGATCCACATGCCTATTTTTGTGCCATTACCATGCTGTTTTAATCACATTATCTTTATAGTATAACTTCAAATCTGGGATTGTGATATCTCCTGCTTTTCTTTTGTTACACAGGGTTGCTGTTGGTATTCTGGGTTTCTTTTCGTTTTGTGTGAGTTTTAGGATTGTTTTCTGTAGATCTCTGAGAAATGCCATTGATATTTTGACTGGAATTGTGTTAAACCTGTATATCAGTTTTGGAAGTATGTGCAACCATTTGATTGTATTGCTTATCCATGAACAGGGGCCGTGTTTCCATTTTCTAATGTCTTCCTCCTCGATTGCCTTTTCAGAGTGAGATACTTTTCATTGTAGAGAGCTTTCATTTCCTTGGTTATGTTAATTCCTAAGTAATTAGTTTTTCTTGATGCTATTGTGAATGGTATTGTTATCCTAATTTCTTTCTCAGTGAGTTCATTATTAATATATAGGAATGCTATTGATTTTCATGTGTTTATTTTGTATCCTGCTGTATTGCTGAATTGGTTATTGATTGTAAGCATCTTTGGTAGAACTTTTTGGGTCTTGTAAGTAGAGGATTGTGTTACCTGCAAATAATGATACTTTGATTTCATCCTTTCCTATGCAAACCCTTATATTTCTTTCTCTTGCCCAACTGCTCCAGCTGTTTTGAGAACTATGTTAAACAGGAGTTGTGATATGAGACATCCTTATCTTATTCTGATTTTACAGGCAAGACTCTCAGTATTTCCCCATTCAGTATAGTATTGGCAGTAGATTGGTCATTTATTACTTTTATCATATTGAGATAAGGTCCTTTTATACCTATTTTCTTCAGGGTTTTTAATTATGAGTGAATGGTGGATTTTTGTCAAAGGCTTTTTCTGTGTCTTATGATGATATGCTTTTTGTCCTTGCTCCTGTAAAAGTACAAATACCTTATGAAAATATGTTCAACATCACTAGCCATTAGAGAAATACAAATTAAAACTATATAGAGATACCATCTTATCCCAGAAAGAAGTGGCCATCATCAAAAAAATCAAATAATATATACTGGCAAGGTTGTGTATGGGGGGAAGGAACTCTTGTACGTTGTTGGTGGGAATATAAAGTAGTACATTGGAAATCATTGGGGCAATTCCTCAAAAAATTATAAATAGAAATTGTTTGTCCCAGCTATCCCTCTTCCCCAAAGGTGTCTTCCCCAAAGATGTCTTCCCCAAAGTGGAAGTCATCATATTACAGGGATGCATGCATATTCACATTTATAGCAGCACAGTGTGTAATAGCTAGATCTTGGAAGCAGCACTTATGTCTATCATCAAATGATTGGATAAAGAAAATGTATTTATACACAATAGACTAATATCTGCTGTGTAAGACAGAGTACAGGGCAGGGGATTTAGCTGAGTGGTATAAGCGCCTGCCTGAAGCACAAGGTCATGAGTTTGATCCCCAGTACCAAAAAAAAAAAAAAAGACAGTACAGGTGTCCATAGGCAAATGAACGTAACTTGAACTTAATGTTAAGTGAAATAAGTCAAACACTCAAGTTCTCTTAAATGGGAAACACAAACAACAAAATAGAAGAGATATAGGAAAGAAGGACAAGTTCAAATATTTCCCCAAATTACAAATGCCAGTGCTTTAAAAATATTTCAGTATACAGGGATTTAGCTCAGTGGCTTAAGTGCCTGCCTGGCAAGTGCGAGGTCATGAGTTCGATCCCCAGTACCAAAAAAAAAAAAAATTTTCAGTATATATGTTAATTGGTGTATTAGTCAGGGTTTTACTAGAGAAAACAAATAACATGATATATACAGATGTATAAGAAACGACAAGATTGGCTTACGATGGTCAGTCACAGAGTCAAATGAGGAAGCATGCAGAGGGTGGCTACACACTGGAGGCCGAAGAATTCAATCCAAGGCCTGGAGTTCACCCTAGTGTCTTGTGCAAGTCCACACCAGCAGGCTGATGGGTCTGCGACAGAAAGCCGAAGGCTCTACGATGAAAGGCTGAAGAGTCCACTGAAAGCCAGGAAAGAGGTCCAAACCAAAAGCAAAGACTGGAGCTTCTCCAAAGAATGGAATGGAATGCATTCATCCTTCCTCCTTCCCTTTTATACCTCCAGGTGATGAGCCACCCTAGGCTGGGTCTTCTGCACCCTTGAGTGTAGAGTTGCTAAACCCATTTAGTTAAGCTTCTAAATGTCTCAAGTTGACATGATCAATCAATCACTACATTTAGTGTTATTTATACTGCTAGTATATCTCAATTCTTTGAAAGAATAGATTAGTGCTATCTTTTTTTGGTAAGAATCTTTTTGGTTTAGGTCATTAACTCTGAGTAACTACTTTGAAGATAATGATACACAGTCTAATAACTTGTTATTCTCATATTAATTGATAAAAAATTTTACTAAAATTTTTCATAAAAAATTTTAAAACGTTAAGTGAAATGAGTCAAACATACAAGCCTAAATATTGTATAGTTTGTCTTGTATTACAGTGTCTTATGTATATTGCGAATCAATCACTCTCTGTATATATATATGATAGATCAAATAGAAAGGGAGAAGTTCAAGTAATTATTCTTCCATTTCAAAAATATTTTAAGATATATCCTAATTTGTTCCGTTTATACTACTAGTTTCTTTTTGTTCATTGAAAGGAAAGTTTTGTTCTTTTGTTTGTTTCTTTGTGATAGTCTTTTTTTCGTCTATGACTTATACTCTGAGCAACATTTTGCCTATTCTTTTAAGATCATGACAGTTTATTAACCTTCGTTGTTCTCTATTTTATTGTGAAATTTTATTTTTTCACATAAGAAATATCTTTTGTAATTTATTAATATCTACTTACGTTACATCAAAAATAAAATAACAAAGATGCCCTCTTAAACCAATTGAAAAAAAATTCAATATTTGACTGTCAAGTGTGATGTTTTGTGTAGGTTTTATTTGGTTAGGGAAGTTTCTCTTTTGTCTGTAGTTTGCTAATAATTGTTACGAATAGATACAAGTTGTATCATATTCTTTTCAGTGTCTATTACAGTGAACATGAATTTTCTCCTTTATTCTACTGTAAAGTACTGAATTATATTAATACATATTTTTGAATGGATAAACCTGACTTGATTATTATCTGTTTTGTATCACTTAGATTTGGTTTTCTTTTTTCTTTTTCATAAACAAATTTAATGGTTTTTAATTTAATTTGAAAAGAAATTAAACTAAATACAATTGATTTTACATTAATATTTATTATATTCTGTCTTCTTTAGAATACTATATTTTAGAGCAAAAGTAACTTTGTAAACACATACTTGCAAACTATTTCATAATATTTAACACTTTTTTAGATTTGGTTATTTCGTTTAGAATCTTAAAATCTATGCCATAAGCCATAAGTTTCCTGTTTTCAAAGTTCCTTGTCTATATATCAGTCTAATAAACCTGTGGTCATGTGTTGCCACTTGACCATGAAAGGCTTATGTTCTTAGAAGTTCATCATTAGGCAATTTTGTCATTGTGCAAACATCTTAAAGTATACTTACACAAACCTAGAGGATACAGGTCAATCATTCTACCTGGCCTTTTGAAATCAGAAGACGTGGGAAACAGTTGTATGTGACTGCAGCTGGTATCACATAGCAAACTGTTTTACAGGAAACTTTTAAAAGTAGGCATACACTTTAACAATAAAAAGTATAGTGTTATAAATGCATAGGCCAATACTTCCAAAACTGTTATACAGTTTCAGTGCAATCCCAATCAAAATTCCAATAACATGTCTCACAGAATTAGAGAAAACAATCCTAAAGTTCATCTGGAACCAGAAGAGACCTATAATTGCTAAGGCAGTCCTGGGCAACAAAGACAAGACCAGGGGCATCACAATCCTGACTTGAAATTATACTGTAAAGCTACTGTGATTAAAAACAATGTGGTACTGGCAAAAAAAAAAAAAAAAAAAAATCCGAAGATGCAAAAACAGTTCCAGGCACACTAAGCCACCTTATCTTTGACAGAGGTGTCAAACTCATTCATTGGAAGACAGATAGCTTCTTTAATAAGTGGTGCTGGGAAAAACTGGCTCTACACATGCTGAAGATTAAACCCATGTCTTTCACCCTGTACCAACTTAAAATCAGAATGAATCAGAGATCTTAATGTTAAAACAGAAATATTAAATCTGCTGGAAGATAGAGTAGGTGAAACTTGGAAACACTGTAGGCAGAGACTTTATGAATAATACCCTGATTGCACAGGAACTATCACAAAGAATCATCAGTTGAGATCTCACCCTATTGAAAAGCTTTGGCACGACGAGAAATCACCAAGAGAGTGAAGAGACAACCTACAATGTGGGAGAAAATGTTTGCCAGCTGTACCTCAGACAAAGGATTACTATCAAGAGCATATAAAGAACTAAAAAACAAATCAGTTCTCCCAGATTTAAAGACCCAGTTCAAAAATGGGCATCTGAGATGAATACGTATTTCTCAGGTGAAGATACATGAACAGCAAATAAATATGTGAAAAAGTGTTCATCCTCACTGGTCATTTCCAGAGATGCAAATTAAAACAACACTGAGATTCCACCTCACCCTAGAAAGAATGGCTAGTATTAAGAAATCAGCCAGTAACAAATGCTGGAGGAGCTGTGGGGAAAAAGGAACCCTTCTCCACTGTTGTTGGGAGTGTAGACTGGTGCAACTGCTGTAGAAATGAGTGTGGAATCTCCACTAGGACTAGAGGTCTCATTCAAGCCAGCTATTCCTCTTCTGGATATCTTCCCAAAAGAATTAAAAACATCATAGCACAGTAATATATGTGCACCCATGTTTATAGCAGTACAATTTATGATAGCTAGATCTTGGCAACAACCTAAATGTCCATCAACTGAAGAATGGATAAAAAAAGATGTATTTCTATAATGGAGTACCACTCAGCCATGAAGAAGGATAAACTGGAGACTTATAGGTAAATGGATACAATTTGAGACTATACTTGGTGAAATAAATACAATACACGTGTGTAAACATCGTTAATCGCCTCAGTGTAAGAAGCTGAAAGAAACAACATTATGTATATGTATATAAAAATAGTTAAGATAGTTACACTACTTATTTTTCTGAGTTCACTGAAGACAAAGATTTGTGCTGGTATTGTTTGGACAATTGAATGCAGATGTCTTATTCTCTGGGTGAATTATTTGGGGATGACAATGAGCAGTGTATGTACCGTTGTTGCCCCCTGATTGAAATTTAGTTTTAGGTTTTTTTCTCTTTTTTTCTCCTTGAAATAAAGTGAATTTGAAAAAAAAAATGCATATTTTTTTCCTTATTAAGTATTATGTGTACTGTACATGCTTTTATGTGACTGGCAGCATAGGTTTGTTTATACCAGCATCATCACAAACACATGAGTAACGCGTTGTGCTGCAGTGTTACCATGGTTACTGTGTCACTAGGTGATCAGAATTTTTCCACCCATGTAATGCTATGAGACCACAGTCATGCAGTCCATCACTGATTGAAGATAGTCATATGGCATGTGGCTGTACTTGGGTAATCTTGCTTCACTTTTACAGGTCTGGACAAATTTGTGTAAAGTTTTATCTTCTCATTTTAGGTAAAAATCACTAGTGAAGTATTAATGTAGGACTTGATTTTATTTGTTGGAAAGTTACTATGTATCCAATAATACTGTTCTGATTTTCGAGGGTATTTTTTGTGGAGTTTCAGTAAATTAGATTTTTAAAGAATTTTCTGATAAGTTGGATTTAACTAACATTTTTCTAACAAATTTTTAGGCTTATTTTTTATGAGTTGCTCAGCTTCCTTTCAGGGTATTTTTGTTGTTTGGGGATTTACTGTCGTGTCTCCTTTAACAACTATAATACTGGTTATTTTTGTGCCCCCGCATTTTGTTTCATGTGGCACTTGCCAGTTTTATTCCTTTCAAAGAACTAACTTTTGACTTTTATTTTCTGTCTTCATTATTATTGTTCTTTGTTTCTTTTCTTTTTTTTTTTTTTTTTTTTTTACTGTATTTAATTTGCTGCTACATGGGAGGTAAAATTTTCCTTTGCCTTTCCTAGGACTGACATAGGACAGATTAATAGGAGAAAAGCATATGCATTTTAGTGTTTTACTTACATGCATCTGTGAGTTCTCACAAGAAAAATGAATACTCAAAAGAAGATATTAGACTTGAGCACTTAAATACAAGGATGGACCAAGAGTAGTATGGTGAATGGTAAGAGCGTGCAAGATGAGGATTTGGATTAGAATGGGTTGTCTTGGAAAAGTGGCTGGGAAGATAAAGGGTATTTTAATGGAGTTCATTGGTATCGATTTCTCTTGGCCACTACTACTCGTCACTAGTGATAAAAGTTTCTTTCCTATGGTACCCTTCACATAGAATTTTATTCTCCTGCTTTCAGGAAGAAAAAGGAAAGCGCTTTTAGTTCAAAATAATCAATATTTATTGTGGCCTATTTTGGTTTGGTATGCCCTGAACCCTTTCACTCTAATTCTTCCAAATTTTTGAAATAATTAGGTCTTTGATTTCCAAACTGTTTTTTATAGCTATAAGTTTTTTCTGTATACCTAAAGTTTTAGTAAATAGGTTTTCATTGTTGTTTAAATTTTCATGTTTTAATTTTAAAACACTTAGGAATTTTATGGTTTTTGTTCTTTTTCTGTTGTTAATGATTTCTAGATTAATTGTGGTCCAGACTCAGTTTGTATTTCTTAACCTTTTGAACGTTATTTGAGACTTGCTTTGTGGTCCAGTGTGTGGTCACATTTGGCAATAATATGTATTTAAAAATAGTGTGTACTCTGTAGTTGTTGAATGAAGTGAAATTTATAGGTCATTTAACCAAGCTTTTAAATTACACTACTGAAAGCTTCTATATACCTTTTTTCCCCCCTTATACTTATATTGTCCCATCTTCGACTAGTGTGGGAGCTCTAGTTGGCTTCTAAGGGATCCTTGTATGTAATACAATAGTCTTTTGATGGCTTTCTTCTTTCCAGGAACGCAAGATACTCTAGGCTCCTGTTACACATTTGTTACCTTGCTTGGATCTGCAATATGCCATTTTCCCAAGAATTCTTGCTGTCTTTGAAGAATGAATGGTGTTTAGAGACTACAAACAAGATGCTGGTTGTCTGGATCTGGTTGTTTCTGGATTTGTCATTGTTTTTACATGCTGCAGAGTTCTCGACAAGGAGAACCTAGAATTTTTCCTCTCCATTCACCTTTGTATTTTCATGAATTTACTATGCTCTTCCCCTTTCTTTGAGAGTTAGTGTGATTAGTTCAGTCTGTCTCTTCCATTTCCCTGATTACATGTCTTCCTCACCCATCTCCCTAAAGTTGTATACGTTGTTACTGGATGACTTGCATTGCACAGTGTTAAACCGGCTTTGTTCTTGTCTGTCACTGTTCAGCTCTTTGCCTACTTCTGATCTTCCATTGTTACTATTTTTCTACTTTATTACTATTGTTATTAGTATTATTACTACAGTGGAACAAAATTTTAAAATAGTTCATAGATGCCAGAATATTTCACAGTGCTTTCAGAGCATATGTTCTATTTTGCAGTAATTTACTGAAAGTCAATGGATTATTCAAGCATGTCACTTGCATTATTTTTTTCTATCACAATGCTTATAAATAGGATGTTGTTAACTTGGTGTTTGGAAACTGTCATGTTTGTATAATTTTTCATATTAGGTTTTCTTTTAAGATTTAATCTACAGTTAATATAATTCATTAGACTCACCAAATCAAGTCGTTATTACTTGCAGTCAATTTTTTCAAATTGACAAAGCAAAATTAAAATTGTTGTATTTAATATTAGTGATGAGTGATAAGTAATATTGTTGTCTTCCAGTGATAAATATTTAAAGTAGTATGGTATATCCAATAATGAAAACTTTTGAGAATCTTTGCTTTTGTTGTACATGTATTTATAAAACAAAAAATTTCTGGACATCCTGTAAGATAGGAAGCCTGAAACTAATCATGGCCTCATAAAGTTATGATTAAATTGACATGTAGAAACTATTAGCCTTAATTAGTAGGTGTCATTTTTCTTTTCTCTGTGACTGAAATAACACTTCAAACCCAAATTAGAGAAGAATTACTTTTAATAAAAATTACTTTTTGCAGGAATTTTGTTAGGGTAAGTGTAGACAGTGAGGCACCAAACAGTATCTAGAATACTGATAAAAAAGAGAACAGAATCTTGAATTTTGAGTTTAACTACTAATTATATTTGCATTAGGATACAGATCTGAGTTTAGATTAACAGTTTCGAGTAAGAATCTTCAGAGTTGTAATATGCAATAGTCAAACAAAAACATTGAAGTTTTAAAATTAAATATAATTAGGTAACATTAAATATTATTATACATATATATTTTTGTATTGAGAATGAAACTCGTGACCTCACGCTTGCCAGACAGGCACTTGTGCCAATGAGCTAAATCCCCAGCCCAAGGCACATATCTTTATTTTTATCCTTTCTTCTTCTTTTTTCTAGTAAGTTATGACTTTTGCTTTGTGTCTTCTTTTTGAATGCAGTGATTCTATCTCTACATAGAATAGTAATATGGACTAATTCTCAAAATTGGGAACCAAAAATCAAGAAGACTCATTCATTCATTTTATAAATATTGATCCTTGAATGTTGGCATAACACAGGCTCCTAAGCTGAACTGGGCCTCTTTTCTACCTGCATAGATTCCCAAGAAGATGTCATCTAGTCTTATGGTTTTAAATTCCATCTATCAAATATGTTGACTTACAGTTTGCATTTCTATCCTGGCCTACCTGAAATCCATATCATGTTCAGCTGTCTCCTCAATATCTCCATTCACATGTCTAGTGAGCACCTCAAAGTGAACATATCTATTCCTTCTCTCCTCAAGTCTTCTCATAGTATACTGTAAATGACAACTTCATTTCCTTTCAGTGCTTGGGGGCAAAAACCTTGCCATATTCTTTATCTCTTAAGTTTATATATCAAGTTCATCAATAAATCCAATTTGCTGTATATTTAAAGCATATAAGGAATTTGACAGTATTCATAGTATCTCTTGCTACTGTTCTGGTGCATACCACCATTATGTCTTGGCTAGATTAATTTTGGTCTTCTAACTCATCATCTGTCTTTATCCAGTAGCCAGATTGATCCTCCATAAGTCAGATCCATTTTTTACTTTACTTTTGGCAGTGGCTTCTCATCTCATATTCTTCTGTCCTACCAGTCAATGGATAATTTGGAATGTAGTTACCTTCTTGTTCTTGTTGCTCACCATTCTCTGCTTTATTCTGCTTGCCACAGTAGTCTCTTGGTATTCTGGAAACATGGCATGTGCTCTTGCATTGGTGACTTTATGTGTGCTGTTTCTCTTTCTGCTTGGATATTTGTGTGGCTCACCCCTTAATGTTACTGAGATACTGACTCACACACACACAAAAAGGATAAATTTATTGGAAAGGTTGGATTATGTAAATAGATTGTTCCTGGCTTTTAGTTTTATCACTTTTGCTGTCTGGTGACACTGTGTCTAGTTGACAGGGTAGCATATTATTTTGTCAATAGGATGAACAGGGTGTGCATGTCCCATGTCATCAGAATGGTCTGGTTTCTGTCGCTTTTCTATCTTACAAATGTTGTACAATGTATTACATTGGCAGATGTAAATCATCTCAGAATCTCAGAGGCAAAGGTGTTTACAGAATGTAGTTCTCATTCTGTACGCATGTGTGATTTAGGGGCAAGCCTCGAGAATAGTGAGAATGAATGATGAACTAGATATGTCTGTTCCTATATACAGAAGATACGGATACATACTTAGTAGTTAGGGTTGAACTAGTTAGGGTTTTTCAGAAAAACCAATAGGATGAACAAGGTGTGTGTGTGTGTGTGTATGTGTGTGTGTGTGTGTGTGTGTGTATTGATTGCTTTTAAGAAATCGTCTCATGCAATTATAGGGCTAGTATGAAATTTACAGGACAGGTTGGGTGGTTGGAAACTCAAGAGGAGTTGATGTTGGAATTTTGAGTCCAAAGGCAATCTTGTAGAATTCCATCTTTTTTAGAGGGCCTCAGTATTTTTTTAAAGCTTTCTACTGATTAGATGAGGTCATTCCACATACATTAAAGTATGGACAGTACTTTATTCTGTCTAATAATTTAAATATTAATTACTTCTGAAACCTACATTCAAACATCTTGACTGGTATTTGACCAGATATTGGCCAAGTAACCATCGTACTCTCTCCCTTTACAATATGGCACCAATGTGTACCTCTTTCAGTTGTACTTACTGTAAGCTGGATTGTGTCCTTCCTCAGAATTTAATAATGAGGTCCTAACCCCCAGTACCTCAGAATAGAACTGTATTTAGAGATAAGATACTTAAAAGAAGTAAAATTAAAATGAGGTCCTTAGGGTAGACTCTCATTCAATATTTCTGTTCTCCTTATAAGAGAATTTGTACAAAATTTGTACGTTTGGAAGACAGTATGAATGCACAGGGAGAAGTTGGCCACCTACAAGTGAAGGTAAGAACCCTCAGAAGAAAAACTTATCAGCACCTTGATCTTGGACTTCTAACCTCTAGACCAAAGAAGAAATGAAATTTTGTTGTTTTAGTTACTCTATTTGTGGTTCTCTGTTATGGAAGCCAGAGAAAACTAATAAAAGTTCTTCAGATGAAGACAATAACTAGATCATATTTCTGCTTAACTGTTCTGTGAACAGCATACCAAGGCTTTCCCCAGAAGATGTAAAATCCATTGGTGATAGTCTTCTTATAACTTAAATACTGTTATCCAGAGTGTATCTGTCATTGTAATACAAGATACAAGAATCAGACAGATGTAATACAAGATACAAGAATCTACAAGATCAGCTTACAGTGGCCACCACACAGTCTAATGAAGAAGAGTGTAGGCGGTGTCTGCATACTGGAGACTGAAGGATTCAGTACAAGGTCTGGAGCTCACTGCAGTGTCCCATTCCAGTCTGTATCAGGAGGCCGATGGGTCTGCAATGGAAGCCTGAAGAGTCAGTGCTCGAAGCCAGGAGATGATGTCCAAGATGAAGGCAAAGACTGGAGAAGCAGATGGAGCTCCTCTGAAAAAATAAAAGCATAGCCATCCTTTCTTCTTTCCCCATTATATCATCAGGGCAATGAGCCGCACTAGGGTGGGTCTTATACTCTGTAGGGTGTGGAATTGCTAAGCTGATTTGGTTAAACTTCTCTATTGTTTTTTCTTTTTCTTCTTTTTTTTTTTTTTTTTTTTTTTTGTCAAGATCTCACTATGCAGTTTAGGCTGGCCTTAAACTCACAGCCATTCTCCTACCTCAGAACTCCCGAGTATGGGATTATAGGCATGCACCACCACAACTGGCCTTTTTGTTTTTTATTTTGTTTTTTTTTAGGCTTCTCTTAACTAAATTTCTCAAGTTGACACTGTCAACCAATCATCACACAGTTAATATCTAAAAATACTTTATGATGTAGTCAGTACATTTATATGATGAAGGAATAAGAAAATGAAGAAAGCAAAAATATTTGATACATGCATATACACAGCATTCATAAGAAAATAAATACTCATAGAAGTTACAGTTTTCATTGTAATTGATCATGTAGTTGTGTCAGATGTTTATAATTATCTTCTTCCAGTTCCCACTTTGTATCCCTTTATCCTCAGCAAGCATGTCATCGGATTGTTGTTCTTAACTTTGTTATGGTTTAGGGTGGAGGTCCAAAACATAGTTTCTGAGGAGTCTGGGTGATTAGTAGTCCTGCCTGCATTGTGATATCATAGTTTAAAATGAGTAAGTTGCAGTTGTAACTTCACAGAAAAAATAGGAATATAAACAGTGTTCACAAATTTATGGAAACAAATTTAAAAAGAGGAGAATAGTGGCATATGAACTTAAGTTCAAGAATTAAGAGACTGTTTCCAATTAAGGAAAATTAATGAAGGCTTCATTAAGAAGGTAATACATGACCTAGACTTCACTGCATGGATTAATTTGGTTGTGCAAAGGAAACACTATAATAGGACCAAGAATACAGGCAAAGTCTATATTCTTTGAAACATGAAGCTGATAATATATATGAAGAGTAAGAAATAATTCAGTTTGGCTGAGACAGTGGGTCAAGGAATGCAAGAAATAACTGAAAAGAGCACATATAAACAAAATCATTGTTACCTCAAATCCCAAGGCAAGATTTGGACTTAATAAGAAAGATGAAATTTCCTGACATTGAGTTGATATGGTCAGATCTGTGCATTAGATTAACCTAAGCATACAACTAATATACTATTTAGTGGGAAAGTACAGGAAATAGGGGACATGAATGCATGAACACTATTAAGAAATCTTCCGGGGGAGGTAAGAGATTTGAGAAGATGACTCTAAGGCATAGTAAGTCAGGAGGTGGGTGTCAGCAAACTATGGTATATAGTCTTACAATGATTTTTACATTTCCAAAGAGTTGTAAAGCAGGAAGAAAAAAAGGGAAAAGGAGAAGAGTAAATGACATATCAGATGAACTGAGAATGGGCTTTATCAACAGTAAGAGAAACTTGAGAGTATGGACAATGTTGACTGATATATATAACAGTAAAAGGGACTAACTCCAAATGATAGAAAACTTAGTTACCTAATGGAATTGGAAAATACCAAGATGAAGTCAAGAAACACGGAAGCCCAATATTTGCCTAAGAAAAATTCTAGAAGAAAAGACAGAATAGAAAGATATAATTAACAAAAGAAACAGAAGAAACTTCCCTGAACTGGAAAAAGATACCTGAGATTGAAAAGAACTCTTGAGAACCAACAGGACTAATCAAGATGGACAAATCTGTGTCATTTAATAACAAAACTCCTCCACATTGCAATGCTGCAGAGTGATGTGTATTGGTGGTATAGTGGTAAGCACAACTGCTTTCAAAGGCTACCATGTAGATGGAAAAGTAATTAATATATGGGAGAATGTGGGAGAAACAGTAATAAATCTTTTGGGTTTTTTTTTTATTGTCTAATTCAATAAGCTAGATATAAACTTGTCTTTGCCTTTTATGAATGATTTCTCAAAGGACTAGAAATGTGATACATTATCGTTTATATAATATTTTGGTATTTGACTTAAGTTCTGTATTTTAAAATACCAGTTATTTTGTATTTAAAATATCAGTTATGGTAGCATTAAACTTTTATACTATGTACTTTTTTTCTAAGCACTTTGGAATTCTTTTTTTAAATTTTTTATTTTGAAAAAAGCAAAACCAAATGAGAAAACAAAATGGGGTCATTCAAAACAAAAGGATGGACATAGCACATGATGAAAACCACAATACAAGGTGATCTACAATGGTTCCTAAAATGTCTCATTATCCATAGAATTGTCTATATCATCAGGCATAGTAAAATTGAACATAGCAGTACAGAACAATATCAATAAAAACACAACATTGGAGACATTATAGGACTTCAAAAGCAGGCAATAGTCAAGCCAGAATGGGTACCCTAGTGAATCTTACGGTCTTCAGAGTAGTTGCCTATACTCTCAGACTTGGTATTATCAAACAATAGATTCAAATAAAATCAGTCAAGACAGCGATCTAACAAACCAGATTCAAGTAAGATCAGTCATAATAAGACAGTGTAAGTAATACAGGGCTTCAGATTAAGTCAATAGGAAATTAAGGATGGTTACTGTAGTATATCCTGCTATTTTTGAAATAGCTATCTATGCCCTCAAATCTAGTACAAGTAGACAGACTGGAACAGAATATAACCAAACTAAACAGCAGTGAGAACAATGTGGGTTTTAAGTCATGATATACTATTAACAATGTTCTCTGCCTTTTTTAGACAGTTCCTCCCCTTTCAATTTCACAGGGTACATTATACATTTTGGATCTCACTAACTCCTTTAGTTTTTAGGTTAGGGAGCCAACCCACTATTTACCTAAGTGGTTCTGAACCGTTTTACCCCTGAGCTTGATCTTAAGTTGTATTCCTTTACCTACAAAAGCCTCAAGGTTTTCCTTCCCTATAGCTGAATAGTTCTCCACTGCACAAAAGTGTCATGTCTTTCCAACCTATCTGCAGCTGCTGGACGAGCTACCCCTTATTTCTCTCTGGTTCTCTGTCACATAGAGCAATATTTTCTCATCTTTGACTTTCAGTCCATAAACCTCTTTCAGGTTGATTATATTTCCTATACAGAGCATCTCGATGGACCCTGTCTCCTGATCTACTCTGCCTGTATTTCTTTCTGTTAGGTATCAAGGCCATCTCTGTTAGTAATTATAGCCAACCTTCTCTGCCTCATCTCTGCTATGTGATTTTTCTGCTGCTGGTTGTCTACTTTTGTGCTTCATTCCACTATCTGCCCCATTCATTGAGGTCTCTCTGCCACTGTTCCCAAAACCCTGGTGTTTTGTTTTGTTTTGTTTTGTTTTGTTTCTCTCTCTCTCTCTCTCTCTCTCTCTAGAATGTCCTCCAGTATTTTTTGGAGGGTTGGATTGGTGGTCACGAACTCCCCCAGTTCCTCTTTGTCATGGAAGCATCTTGTTTCTTCATTAATTTTGAGAGATGGTTTTGCAGGTACATCAATCTGGATTGGAGGTTATTTTTTTTCAGGGCTTGGAATACTTCGCTCCAAGCTCTTCTTGATTTGATGGTTTGTGTCGAGAAGGCTGTCGTGATTTTGATGGGTTTTCCTTTATAGGGGATCTGTTTCTTTTTTCTGACAGCTTTTAATATTTCTGTTCTTGTGTTGAATTTCTGGGATCTTGATTATTATATGTCTGGGTGTAGATCTGTTTTGGTTTTAGCTGGCTGGTGTTCTGTATGCCTCATGTATCTCAATATCATTTCCTTTTCCTATGCTTGAGAAGTTTTTCTTAATTATTTCTGTGAGTAGCCTTTGTGTTTCATTTGTGTTTATCCCTGCTTCTTCACTGACATTTTTTATTTATTTATTTATTTATTTATTTGGTACTGGAAACCGAACTTAGGACTGCATGCTTGCAGTTATGCCACAGTTGTGCCACTGAGCTAAATCCCCAGCAATATTTTTTATTCTTGAGTTATAGATCCTCTTGTCATCTTCTAACCTTTATATTTTTACTTCCTGTTTCCTTGTTATTTTTAAGAGATCTTTCATGATCACACATTGCAAACCTATCTTCAAGTTTTGATAGTCTATCTTTAGTTTCTTTCAAGCAATTTTGTCAGCTTTCAATGGAGTTTTTAATTTCCTGGTAATCTCTTTGAATCTGTTTCATGTATTCTAAATTTTTTTTTTATATTCTTTGTGAAAGGTTTTCCTTTTTCTGTGCTCCTTCATTGTTCCATCTGTGCCTTCTTGAGAGGTGCTTAGCATTTCTTTTATTAATCTTCTTATATCCTGCTTTACTTATATTAGTATTTCTGTTTTGAGTTCTTCTATAATGTCATGAAGATATTTCTTTATGTCAACTGATGCTGCTTCTGATACTGCAGGTTTACTGCCCTCAATCTCTTCTGTGTTTACCTCTCCTGGACTCATATTGTTTGGGTTGGTGGCTGGAGAGTTTTTTTTTGTTTCTTTCTCTTTGTCATGTTTCTAGTTTCTTCCATACAAGTGCATAGAGGAGGTCACAGGCCCTTTCTGTATTGGTTATAATTACTCAGAAGCATGCTGGCTAGGGATTGCTGCCCTCTCCAGTTTGCTGTTGATCACTGAGGTACAAGCAGGGGTGGTGCTGGCCCCTCCCCTCCAAGCCAGTCAACCACCAGGGGTCTTCACGATGTTAGTGTGTACCACATAGATGGAACCAGTTTGGGACAGCTTCAGGGGCGACTTCATTCCTGGCTGTTGGGTCCCATCCTTGTGCGCCCTTGTCCAAGCAGTTCCCACCAATCTGCTCCGCACCAGGAGCGGCCAACTAAAGCCGCTGTGGTTCCAGGTTCAGACCTATCCTGCCCGATTCCAAAGTGTTGCCCAGCTGGTCACCCCCTCCTGCGGGAGGACCAAGTTCTGAGCACTCACTGTGGGCCAGCGCAGATCTCCATGCCAGCTCCTTTCTCTGTTGTGATGCGTCTTCCCACTGAGGTCCTCTGGCTCACCAACCCCCGACTTCATCATGACTGCAAGTCAGACCAGCTCCAGTGAGAGCACATCTGGCTCCAGCCTTTCCATATTTTACTTTTCTTTTCTTTTCTTTCTTTTTTTTTTTTTTTCATTTTCTTTTTCCTTAGTTTCTTCCTGAGTCATGAGAATCCCTTTCCTTTCGTCTGGTCTTCTCCATGGTGTTAAATACTAGCATCTGAGCTATTTCCTCTCAGAGAGGTTCTTTACCTTGCTACTTATCAATCGCAATCTTGTTCACGACCAGCACTTTGGACTTCTGAGTTCCCACAACATTTTGTCCAAATGTCTTACTTAGTACATAAATAGTAACTTATTTCCATTTATATGTTTTCTATTGAATGGAATTTTTTGAGATGCCCAGTAAAAATAATACAAATGGTACTGGGCTGTCTTTTATTGACCATGTTCTTGATGATGTTGCTGCAATTGTGTCATCTATAATCATTATTATTTTAATTTAATTATTGGCCCCCAAATGAGATTAAATATTTTTTAATTACCTGCTCTGCAAATAGCTTACCAACCAAGTTGATGTAGAGAGAAGAGAATTGTGTTGAGGTGAATTGCATATGTCTGAGAAGTTCTAAAATTCATACTTTGATTTCCATTCCCTTGGTGATCTGATTTAGTCTCAGGGCTTTAAATGCACTCAATATGCTAACTCCCAATTTTTATCTGCAGCTTTTGGTCTCTTTTCTTCTCTCCATAGTCTTGTATCCAGCCTCCTACTTCACATATCCACTTGCACATCTAGTATACATCTCATACTTATTCTCAAACTAAACTTCTTTTTTTTTTTGTTTTTTTTTTTTTTTTTTGGTACCGGGGATCGAACTCATGACCTCGCGCTTGCCAGGCAGGCGCTTAAGCCACTGAGCTAAATCCCCGGCCCCCCAAACTAAACTTCTGATGTATGTCCTCTGCCTCATTCCTTCTGAGATAAAACCTTACTCCTTCCAACTGTCCTGTCCCTATCATTTGATGGACATCAGCCTTATCAAATGAAAAATCTTAGTCATTCTGATTCTTTCTCTTCCACACTTCATAGTCAGTCTGTCTTAAAATCTTGTTGCATCTGCCTTCAGAATACATATAGACTTGTACTTTCTCAGTGTCTTTATGGTACTGATTTTCACCCTATATTCTCTCCCAGTTTCCTGTAATAATCTTTTAACTGAACTCCCAATTTTGACCCTTTTCTCACAATAGTTACTACTGTCAACACAGAAAAAAACATTAAAATATAGATCAGATTGTATTACTTCTTGCTTGTAAGCCTCCAACCAGTAGCTTCTTGTGACACTTAAAAAGCTAATACTACAATGGCTTACAAGACCAAATATGATCCACTTCTTTTTTTCCATAACTCTGTGATCATATCATCTGCTCTTCTCTTTGCTCTCTGCTCACATTGTTTTCATTTCAGTGGGTTTTTTGCTATTCTTCAAACTTGTAAACTGTATTCCTCCCTTAGGACTTTTACACTGGCTTGTCCCTCTGATCTGAGATTAGATAGAAAAATTTTTCCTTATTTCAAATATTTGAACAGATACCACCTTTTCAGTGAGAACTGCTATGACCATCCTATTTAAAATTACAATATTTTACTCCTTGGTCCATCTTGGCCTGCTTTATTTTTCCGACTTTCTGAATACTCTAACTGTATTTTGTTACTTTCTACCCTATCACAACCTTCTAATTTATTATATTCGTTGGTTATTTCTCCCTTCTAGATTTATAAGGTTCGTGAAAGAAGCATTTTTAGTTTTTCTTATTGATTTAGTCAGAGTGGATGTCTTCCTAAAATAAAATGAATAGAATGAGAAAATTGGTAACAATTTTTGAAGTAAAAGCTTCCTATTGAAGTTGTATAACTTTTTTTTAATATTAAAAACTAAAGTAGGTGTGGTTATGGCATGCCTGTAATCCCAGCACTTGGGAGGCAGAGGCAGGAGGATCACTGTAAGTTTGAGGTTGGCCTGCGTTGCAAAATGAGTTCAAGGCCTCTGAACTGCATAGTGAGACCCTGTTTCAAAAAGACAAAAAACAAACAAACAAAAAAACAACATAAAAACAAGATCGTTTCTGTCATTGAAGAGAATTCACTGGTAAGAACAAATAATTTCTGTGTATTATAATACATGTAGTGAGAAAAGTTTATATAAATATATAAAGAATTGAAAGAAATTAGTCCCTTATACTTATCTTATATGCCAAATCAAATGCCAGCCCTTGAATATCTAATTAATATTTTCACCAGCATTTATATTTCAGTGTAGCCATTTTACCTGGAGAAATAAGAAAATATTTTGGAATTCCAAGAAATGACTCAGTTTACTGATTTCTTTGTTCAGGTTTTGTTAGCTGTTTTAAGGAAGAATTATTAGAGAGGTTATTAGAGACATTTTAATACACATTGTTACTATAGGAGTTCAGGTTGGGGTTTTGTTAAAAAGTTGAAAAAGCTGTGATGAAGACATACTTCGAAGACTTCAAACTAAAAATAAGTATAAAAGTAGGACATTCATAGTGAAAAGTAAAAAATACAGAAACAGTATTTTATATACAAAATTATAATTTGTATTTCTGATCTAACATCTTGTAATCTTTGTAGTTTGTTACATGTGGATCTACTTCATTTTTCGAAAGTTGCTGTATGATACTCCGTTCTATATCAGTAATACAATTTAAGAAACTACCTATGATCAACTTTAAATTTTTTGTAGTTTTTTTCTCATTGTGTGTATTACTTTGCTGGATGTTTGTTTATGTAACTGTGCATTTGTATATCTATTGGAAAAGTATTTTATTTTAAATTATCCTTCCCCCAAATTGTCCTAATTTGTATACCCTCATAAAATTATATGTCCCACATTGGGTTTTAACATCTTTTTTAGTTTTCACCAATTTAATAATGTAAAACATTTTATTTCATTAATTATAAGTAGATTGGAGTTATTTGAGTACCTTTTCAAATTTTGGACACTCATTGGTTTAACTTTGCTCTTGGCTACTCTTCCAGTGAGATTTTTTTTTTTTCATTTTTCTCTTGAACTTTACCATTCTTCAAACTCATATCAAAAATCTGCTTTTTCAGCCAGACATGATAGATTTCTGTAATTCTAGCACTCCAGGAGGCTGAGGCAGGAGAATTGCAAGTTTGAGTCAAGCCTGAGCAGTTCGGTAACTTAGGGAGAACTTGTCCGGAAAAGGGAGGAGGTGAAAGGTCATGGGTTCAATTCCTATTACAAAAAACAAAACAAAAAATTCTATATTTTGTTAGAACTGAGATTGGTAGTACAGTTGTATAACATATGCAAGGCTCTAGGTTTGATCTCCAGCACTGTCTGAAAAAAAAAGTCTGTGTTTTTGGTTATTGAATGTCCTATTAATGTCAGCCTAAAATGATCTCTCCCTGTTAATATGCTTAATGGTTTATTTTCCACTTACCACAATTTTAAACCAATCTTAATCCATTTGATTTTCTTACAGGGTTTCCAGACACACAGGATGGCTAAACACTAATGGAAAGAGAGTCATAAAAATCTATCTTCTTCCATTATGGAGGCAGGTTTAACAGATGGAGAACCTGACCAAACTTCGGTGAGTAGTTCAAATATTTCATAATAAGGTATTACCATCTGCAGCTGTAAAATAATCAGTGTAAGCCATTTTATTTTCTAAATATGTTTAAAATAAATCTAGGAAAGTACTTTAAAAATAGCACTTTAATTTCCTCTACATATGTTTAAAATAAATTTTAAGAAAGTATTTTAAAAATAGCACTTTAATTTCCTCTGTTAATATGAGAACTATGGGTAGTTTAAAGCTTACTAGCACATAATCTAGTCAGTTTGCTGTTATTATCTCCTTTTATTCTTCCTGCTTTCCTAACCATATAGTGTTAGATATTATATATATAGAAAATTAAATGCCTTCAAATCTCAATTCATATGTAGCTGTGAGCAGGCAGGGTAAATGAAACAGTTAAAATAATTAAGAAGTAAGAGGAATTCTATGTATAAAAATATGAAGGTTTAATAATCATTACTATTGTGATTGAATTGTGTTCTAAAATTAAGTCAGTAGGGATAGTGAGTGAAGTGTACATTACCCTTAGATTTAAAAACAATTCTAGGGCACGTTACAGGAAACTAAATGATAGTTTGTTATTGTACAAAGATTTTGCTTTAGAGTGACTTTATTTTCAGTTCACTTATTGCATTTTGAGTGAGTCCATTAAATATTTATAGATTCTTTATTGAAATGTTTCTGTCACTTAAAGGAAGGGTTTCCCAAAATAAAATGTTGTAAACTGGTAACACTTGTTAGGATTCTTTGACATATTTATGTCCTTGGAATAAAGTAGAGGACAACTTTCTTTCATTTTGCTATGGAGATGAGAGTTACCTAGTGTATTGAAGCATTTGTAATTTTAATTTAGTGGATGGCCTTTGTTCAGCCTCCACGTAGGAACAGTCTAATGATTAATAGCAAAATGCAGTTTTGCTGACTTATATTAACTTAGTCCCATCATTTTTTTAATTTCTGGGTTGGACTTTTGGTTGCTTAAATGAGCAAAAAAGTTAAATTTTAAAGTGATGACTTACTAATAGAAAATTAAATGGACATGGAGGTAACTTGACTTATGAAGATTATTGTCACAGTGGCTCTAAATGGAAAATTTAATTTTTACTATGACTTCAGAAAAAAAATTAAAATTAACCTTTATCTTTCATGATGTTTGTTTACCGTGGACATCTCCATTTTCAAATTTGATTCTTACAGTGGAAATATTTCTGATCTCATAATAATAAAAATGGTCATAACTGAGCTGTGAGTACAGTTCAGTGGTCAAGAGCCTGTGTAAAATTCTCTAGGATCTGCAGTCTATCCCTAGCCTTGAAAAGTAAAAATATCCAGTAATAATGGTTGCTACTTTTTAAGTGTATACTTTATTGGACTGTGCTTATGATACCTAATAATGCTAAATGTTTGTTTACTCTTACTTCCATAGCTGGAGAATAATCTCGAAGAGGGTAATTATCTTCTCACAATTTAA
Source organism: Dolichotis patagonum (assembly GCA_004027295.1). Classification (NCBI taxonomy): domain Eukaryota; kingdom Metazoa; phylum Chordata; class Mammalia; order Rodentia; family Caviidae; genus Dolichotis; species Dolichotis patagonum. The sequence continues at coordinate 39,153 of PVJX010000923.1, forward strand.
ATGGTAGAACTGAAGTTTGTATCTGAGTAATCTACTACTGAAATATTGGCTACATGCCTTTTTGAATAGAATCACTTAAAATTTATTGTTACTAAAGTAGATATCTAAGCAGATAGTATTATTAAATTCTATACCAGAATCCTGGAAAGTATTAAAGAAGTTCTAATGACATTTTTATCCTAAATTCTATTGACAGTTGAGAAGTGGGAACAAAGTTAAAAGTAGTGAGAACAACTTTTTTCTTGTTCATTAAGTTTCTTCTGTAAAATATGGCTCATTTCAGTATAAAGTACAAAAATATTCTGTGTTTGAAACTAGTGTTGAGATCCACTTTTGAGTTAACTATTTATAAAATACCACCTTTGAACTGCATGGCTTAGCTAGTTACTGTTTAGATTTGGAAGAGATAGGTAAGAAAATGGGCTGTGCAAGACATATGCATGGATGTAATAACCTGAGCTCTTTAATTTAGTTGTGTGACCTGGTGAGTTATCTTCTCAGGTTTCCAATTTTCTTATTAAATAAAGATAATTATATTATCTACTGCTCGGAGCTGGGGTTGTTTTGTTTTGTTTTGTTTTGGTACTGAGGATCGAACTCATGACCTTGCCCTTGCCAGGCAGGCACTTACGCCACTGAGCTAAATCCCCGGCCCTGTTTTGAGTATTAATTGCAGAAGAAAAGTGCCCATTGTTATAGTGCTGTAGACATTATAAACGTAAGAGCTGCTTCTATTATTAACGATAACTATTACTAACAAGCCTTCTCTCCAAAAAGATAAATAATTAGAAGTCAGGGGAAGCTTGTGAAGGTTGCCGGATACTAGGATAGTGGGAAGAGCTTTCAGAAGAGAACATAAACTTTAATAGCACAGATAAATATGGTTCATAGTGTATAAAATAAACAGGCAAGCATTTTAGGGTGGCAGAACTAAATGGGGAATCAGTTGCTCAAAATGCAGAGTAAAATGGGTATAAAAATTGGGTGTAAGATAGACTGGAAGTTAGTTGTAGGAATAATGATTGGCATGGCAGATAAAGACCAAATATATGGAGCCCTTTGAATGCCAAACCAGACATTAAATTTGGTCATTCATTATTCTAGTTACACATAGTTTTATTTTTGTAGTGGTGCTGTTTGTCTTAGGTGGTAGTAGGTACTGAAAAGTAAAAATTCACTCTGTCTCCTTATATATGGTGTTGTATACGATACACAATAATTGTACATGTAGTAAATGTATCAAAAATGTTTTAAAGACTGGAGCTTACACCATTTCAGAAATTTACCACTAGGAAGTGCTTGAAGTGTTGATGTCAAAGTTTTATGAGTAGATAAAAGTTGACCAAAGAAGTAAAATATTCTTTTGGTTTAAAAAATTTGAATATATTCCTCACCTTATGGAAAATCAAATATCTTTTGAAATACTATTCTGTCAAAACTGCTTTATAATATTTACTAGAGGACAAGGTGGTTTTTATTAAAATTTATTGTATAAATGATTCTTCAGAAGAGAATATGAATTTTTAGATACTTTTTTTGGAGTATTTATTTGGGGCTCTCAATTGAAGAAATCTTTAAAGATTCTAATTGCAATTGAGGACTTTAAACCAAAGTTTTTCTAAGGTGGAAAGAACTTCAAAGATGATTTACTTTATAATTCTTAGAATATAATCAATGAGTGTCTTCCTGATAAGCCTAGAGATAATCCAACTTCCTAAAAGTTTTTTACTGGGTTATTCATCATTACTCAGTTTGGTTATCAAAAAGTATCTTTTTTTTTTTGAGTTTACTAAAAGCTTTAAATTATAGTGTAGGAAGACTGTAACATTTGGCTACATTGTAGAGTTTGTGTATATGTACATGCAAATTAATGGAATTGCCAAGAACTTGCCTGGTAAGCCCAAGGTCATGAGTTTGATCCCAGGTACCAAAAAAAAAAAAAAAAAAAAAAAGAATAATCTCCTGAGAATATTAACTGATACTGTCCTAGATAGGTAAAGTCCAGAAACTAGCTTTTGACCTTTTTTTCTGTCAATCTAAGAAGTACATGTCTTAGGGTATATAATCTTTTTAAGTAAAATAGTAGTTGCACCATTCATTTTTCATTTCATTGATATAATCTGTTTCTTAGATATTTTCTTTATTTCTGCTCTGAGTACAGTTCTTTTACAAGCTGCTTTCTTTGTTGTAATCGCTTAGCTCATTTGGGGGAAAAAGGCATTGGAAAGTGGTTGCCAGCCTCTTTGCCTAACTTGTTTGTATGTATTTGGCAATTGGACATGGTCAGTTTAAAAACAAAAATTTTGAAACAGTGTTTAATACTTCTTTTTGGTATTAAATCATGTTCTATGCTGTAGTAAACACAGGGTAAACAATGCCAATATTACTGGCACTGAGAGAAAATGGCACAAAAAACTGGCTGTCACCCAGCATTCCTTCCTACCTCCTGTTCCCTGGCTTTTCCTCTGTCTGTGGCTTCCCACTCATCAATCTCTTATAGGGGAGGGAAGTGGTTGTTTCACTAGAATTCAGTTCCTACCAAAAAAAGGCATTTGGTTTCTTTTGTACTAGCATTGTGTTGTCTGCGTGTATAGCGGCTGAATGTGGACCAGAGATTAAGACAAACAGCAGTACTGCTGAACATTTCATTTATGTTAAGATCTTTGCTACATGTATCTTGCTCACAGTTTAAAAATTAAAAGTAGAAGGAACCACACAAATAAATGATCTGGCCATAAAGATTTATTTTTTTCAGCATCCATAAACAATGCTGTCACTCAGTTTTTAAATATGTGATTTAAAGATTTTTCATAAACATTATCACTTGCTGTTTTTCCTTAAAGTACACAGACACATCTTTTAAGCAATGTAATTAAAGCTAAGGCAGCACCATGTCTGTGCCTTTTAACTCTTGAGATTATAAACATTAATAATAAAGCTTTTTTTATTAATGGAATGAGAGTCCTGTAAAACCTCAGAGAACTGTGTGATGAATTAGTATTTTTAGCATGTTAGAGGTCCATGAAGATAAAATTTGATTAGAAATTCAGCAAACTGGAGACAGTAGAGCTATAAAGAGGTTTTTAAATTTAGATCTCTGTTAGGTAGGTTTCATACTCTTGTTTCAGAAGTTGTCTTAAGTTTCATATGGTAAAATAGCAGCAATGAAGCAAGAGCAGTCTTGGGAGAGAGAATAAATTGCTTGTGTGAGTACGTGTGCATGCATGCATGTGTTTGTGCATGTATGTGCACATATATACAGATGCACTTTGAGACCATAATACTGAATGAAATAACTCAGATACACAAGTTTAAGTATCACATTGTTTCCCTTATATGAGAAACCAGAGTAAGATCAAAATAAAAGATAAAGAAAGTAGGGAGATACTTCATTCTTAAGGGGGAAGAGGATCCAGAGATAGGGGATAAGGGAAATTGGGATGTGTTATGTACGTGTACCAACTCTACACAAGGAATGTGAACATTATGTACTGTAAATATGCAAGGGATGTGTGGAAAGGGGAGAAGGGAAAGGGATGAAAAAAGGAATTAAGATGTTTTATGTAAATGTACCAGCTTCCCACAAGAAATGTAATCATTATGTACAACACACATGGGCTAGTAAACTAAAATATATATATTTTATATTTATATATATATATATATATATATATATATATATATATATATATAACATACATTTTAACTTTGGTCAAACCTTTCCATAATTGAGTTTAGAAAACTAACCTATTTCCTTCATTGAGCACATTTTATATACATAGCACCTTTCTAGGTTCGTGCTTCCCTGTGTTCAGAGCAGTTGTTAGGTCTCACAGGCAGTGCTATTTGCTACAATAAGGGAATTGACAGAAAATAAAGCTAGTAGACATGAATAAAAACTAAGATTTATGAAATTTCTACTGTGTGTCAGGAACTATTTTAAGTACTTTACAGATAAACTCATTTTATCTTGACAACAAAGCTGTGAGATAGAATTATTACCCTTAAGTAACAGATGAAGACATAACCAACTTTTTCTGAGTCACATAGCTATTAATTAGCAGACCTGGTGTCCATTTTGGTATTAGAGGCCAAGCTTTGATCATTTTTCTGTACTGTGTCTCACAGATGTTAGAAAGCAGATTATACAAGGTTGTGCATACTTCTTTTACTGTTTGGGATTTTCGTTTCTAAAGTAGTGTCAAACCATTGAGTTTTTTGAGATGGGAGCTAACCTATTATTGTTTTGGAAAATCACTTTCTCAACATTGTGGAATATCAGATGGGTAACTACATGAACATTAGAGTTCTATCAGCTGTTTTTTTAATAAAGTTCTAATACATGGCTGTGCCCTTGTTCAGTTGAATGAGAATCAGGTTAGATATAGACATCAATATCTTAAGCTTTGTAGGAAATTTTGTTGTGTAACTATGGTTACACATAGTTGACAACTATGTCAGCTATGGTTGACAGTAGTAATAGAGGTGGTTAGGTCAGGGAGGAGCAAGGTATCATGCTATCATGTAATCTAGGTAAAAACCATTTACAACCTTGAAAGTAGTGACAATAGAATAGAAAGTATGTGAAAAAAAAGATACAAATCAACAAGATTTGAAGATTCAAGTATGTGGTTTCAAAGATATTAAAAACAATTTGTAGTTTACATAGTGCTTTTACTCATATTTAACAGCCTTGATGAACCTTCCTAGATCCATTAACTTGTAAGATGTTGCAAAGTGGTGATAGTCTTCTTTGTTGGCTGTAATTCTGAAAATATTAGAACTTTCCTATTAGTGACCCTGGCAGTGAGTCCCCAGGTTTCCTACAAGGGGTTTGTGATGCACAGTGAAAAGAAAAACCAAGAGACAAAATAGTGATGCAGTGGGTATTTGGAATGTTCATAGGGAATAGAAGTCCACAAGGCAGCCAGAACCTTGGTATTTATTGATCACAATTATACTGAACTAAATGGTGAAGGGATTATCAGGATTATCAAATGACCCAGAAGGTGTCGGTGTTCTTATGTTGAGAAGGATTTTTTGTAGATGAGGATCACTTCAGATGGTTCAGAAGGTGGCAGTGATCTTCCCTAATGAGGATCTTCTGTTGATAACTACAGTGGGAGAGATGGCAGGTTAATAAGAAGTTTGTCCTTTACCCCAGGTGAAACTTTTTTTTGACTTGGGTCTCAAGGAACCAGGATGTCTTCAGCAGATGTACTTTGCCCTGGAGTGTCACAGTATCATGGGACCATTGTGACCTCAACTGTGACCAAAGGCACATGGAGCTGTGTTTCTGCATACCATAACTGGCTCACACGGCAAAATACGAGGCCTCGAACAAGCTCTAATCACAGTTTAATTATGAAATACTCCCCCCCCCCAAATTACGTCATTGTATGACCCTTGACATTTTCCCTCAATAGCTATTTGATTACACGGAGTTATAGTTCCAATACAAAAGGGTGCGTATGTAGTTTTCTGTACTCAGTAACTTGTGGCAGAAGGAGGAGAGCTGGCCAGAGGCCTGAATTAGGATCCCATCTATCTGGGTTCATTTGCCTACTTGCCAGCAACAGTTCAAGCACAGCCTATAAAAAGGGGGAAAGTAGGTTTTTTCACAATTTGGCCAAATTGGGAGGGTAACTAGTCTGCCCTGCCTCTACCCCCAAGCACACAGAAGTGCTCTAGTTTATCAAAGAGGTGGAACAGAAGCCAAGAAATACGCATATGTGAATAGCTAGGGCCCTGTAGTGTTGAAAATTCGATTCTTTTGGAACTTTCTTGGCACCAGGGCTAGACGTGGAACCACTAGCTGCAACCTCTGCTGTAACCATGAAGAAGCTGGAGAAATAGCTTATTTTTGAAAATCCTGAATTTTGGGCTGAGGCAGAAAGAGCCTAAATTCTAATCCTATTTGGGCAATTTAGCAAGACCCTGCCTCAAAATTTACAAAGGGGGGGGGCATGATTATAGCTCAGTACAAAGACCTGGGCTTAATCCTCAGTATCAGGAAAAAATGATATTTATTTTAAAGATCCTTTCAAACTCTCAATTTCTCAATCATTATGATTTGGTTTCCCAGAATTCTTCAAAAATGAGTGATGAGCTATTGAGTTATGAACTGTTAAGTTTTGAGCATACCATATTAATCATATATTCAATCAGTTGTCATAATCTTTTGATTATCTTATTACTTTATCTTTGGCCAGCAGGAGTTTATTCAGTTTGGTTCCTGAGGGTTTTTTTTGACAAGACTTTCTTTGTGTTTGGTAATTGCCTCCTTCAGTTCCCAAAGATGTGCGTATAACCAAACAGTACTGTAGGGAAGTCCAGATTTCCCAATATACCATTACCTTCAACTTATAGAGAAACTTACTACACAATACTGATATATTGAGAGATTTCAAGACAAAGAGGGACATTAGTGACACTCATGCTGAGTTGTTTTGATCACCATAGTAGAACATGGAAGAATAGTTCAGTTGCAGAAATGTGAAGCTGAAGATCAGAAAAGTAGAAAGAAAGGTACCGTAGGACTGACTCTTAACATGAAACTAACATCAGAGGTAATAATTGCCAGGTGGTAGCATTTGACTGACTAAGATTAAAAGCATGTATTCATTTAAAAGGAAAACAGATCACTGAAATGGCTGTCCATGAAGTTAAGGAAAATGAATTTAGTTGGTAAAATACTGAGGAATTAGCAGGCTAAGATGGCAGAGGAAAAAGAGCAAACTAAAGTCAATGATCAGCTTAAGAAAGAATTACAAAACTGAGTTAACAGCCTGTGGCATTCAAATGTGGCTGGAATTCAGTTGACTGTTTTGTTGGTTTTCTTGCTTACTTGATCTCTGTCGTCTCTTGATCTCCTACTCCAGATGCTGGCATTTCTTCATTTTTATTTGGATTAGAATTTTTTAGTTGGATTGTTCCAGTAAATGTGCAGCTCTCCAGAGAGATTAGAATAGTGTGGGAGAAGTATGTAAGTAAATAAATATATAAAAGGTTCAGTTTAGTATTGATGTATTACCAAACATTGTTATGATGTATTATCGAGCATTGTTACCAGAAAGAAGCATAAAGATTATAGCTCTGTAGTCAAGAAACTTTAGTAGTGTATGATTGAGTAACTGGCTGACTACCTCACAGTTTGTAAGAGGGTTGTGTTTATTGTCTCAGCTTGACACTTTTCCAGTTTCACTGGAAAAATTCTCTTCTGTCTTGCTTTGTTAGTCTTTGTAGTCAAGAACTACCCTAGTGTCAAAACATAAGAGCATAAAAGAGTAAACAAGGAAATCAGACAGCTTGGTGGTACATGCCAGTAGTCCAAGCATTAGGGAGGCTGAGGTAGGAGGATCGCCATAAGTTTGAGGCCAACTTGCATTACATAGCAAGATCATGTCTCAAAAAAAATCATTAAATATCTTTTCATACTTTATACCTTCTCCAGCAGCTATTGTAATTCTTCGTATTTTTTCTCTGGGCTTGATTTTTCTTCCTAGATTTTTATTTTTTTTTTAATTTTTATTTTTTGGTACTAGGGATCGAACTCAGGACCTTGCACTTGCTAGGCAGGCGCTTGTGCAGCTGAGCTAAATCCCCAGCCCACTCCCTAGATTTTTAGAGTCTGTACTTTTTGCATTTGGTTACTATATTTACGTGAAAATTATTTTTTGCACGCTTATTGTATGTCAGTGTGGCAAACTTGTGGGACCCATGCCATAGCAGGCTGTTAGCATTAAAAGCTCTAAAAGGTTTGTCATCACTGTTATGTGCTATACCGGGAGTGTGGTGTCTTTCTCATGTAATCTTCTTTATAATACTGTAAACTACATATTTGTGTGTTTTTAGGAATGTAGAAACTGAGGATAAGTAATTTACCTAAGATCCTTTACCTAAGATCCATTAGTCAGGGGGAGTGTTAGAATTTAAATACAAATAATCTAATTGCTATGGCTGTTATTGCTTGTAAAAGCTAATGTTTTTATGTTACAGATTGATTCTACATAGCATTTTTAAGCATCCTTTCAAGCTTTTATATTCATTACCTAGTATAGTGTGTACTATACTTTAAAAAACATGTGATACATGATCTATTTTATTTAACTCAAAGCATTTTTCTCCTGTGACTAATTCTGATTTTTCTATCTTGGGCGAATGTTTTGACATTTAAACATCTACAGTTGCTGATATTTGAAGGATAGCTGCTATATGCGGTAGATTTAGGGGATGACATTTCAGTAATATTATAAGGAGTCTTGTCTGTATCTTAATAGTATTCAGTATGCAGTGACTTGTGAGAAATAGAACTCTAGAAGGAAAGAGGGTATTTGTTACACTGTTCCTATATATTAATTTAAATCCTGTTTTAGGCTTGATTTAGAATCTTAAGTTCATGTATCTGTGTAAGAAATGTAAATTAGACAACATGGAATTCCAAGTAAGATAAGTTCTTATTTCGGACTAAAAGCCAAGATTATTTGAACAAGTCATAAGATTAAACATCATACTTTGAAATGTATATACCTGAGCTTCTCATCTAACTAGTTATCTTGTCTTCCCTGTCATGATTGTGATGAGATAATACGGATTTGGTCGTGCTATTATTTCCTAAACTTTTCAGGCAACCATGGCTGATTGGGTCAGCTTTGAAGGAAAGTGTTTGGAGTCACAAACCAGGATGATAGGTTTAATTCTTTTTGCAGATAGGTAACCTTTTTCTAGTTTCAAAACCACTAGCAGTCGCACCACACAAAGACCATGAATTACAAGTGAAATCTGTTTGATTAATTTTTAACTTTTTCTATGTGCGAGGACCTTGATGAAGAAAGTTGGTTTGCAGACCACTAGGAGTAGAAGAAATATAACTCATGCTCTGAAAACTGATGGCAAATCAGTTCATAATACTGTATGAAAGACAGAACTATTTAAGAAAACAGTTGAGATGTGCTGTTTTTATATAATGGAATATTACTCAGCTATAAAAAGGATGATCTTGAGGCTTTTATAAGTAAATGGAGGCAACTTGAGACTACTCAAAAGTGAAATAAATCACTCACATTTGTAAATATCATATTGTCTCTCTAGTGTAAAAAAATAATAAAAAAACTGAAAGAGTAATAAGATCCAAAATATAAAATAGATATTGTAATAATGAAAGGGAAGGAAAGTGCTCAAAGGGAAAGAACAACTTGTAGGTATACACATATAACTGTATGTATGTTTAACTGTACAAGATAGATAACTATACTACTAATTCTCTGTTCATCAAAAAGAACAGTTTGTGCTATCATTGTTTGTTCATTTTGTATGCTTTGATTTTGTAACTTGAACAACTACTTCTAAAATAACAGCGTGTAATATATTAACTGGTATTGATTTCTTACTGTTTTTATTTTTGAAATTCTGTCTTATTTCTACCCTTTTTTCTGTTTTGCTTTTTAACAAAAAAGACAAAAGAAAACAGTTGAGAGAATTCTAGCAATGGAATTTGGGCTTATAATGGCTAAGGACTAATAGTGAAAGAAAATACTAATATCTCATGGATTATAAATAAGGCTTATTAAGGATTGAGGTAATTTTCTGTGAAGATTGGTAGTGATAATAGAGTTTTAGGACTGCAACTGATCCAATAAGCAAATAAGAAAACACATTTAACATATTTATTCCAAGCTACTCAGCTACTCAGTTGGCTTAGAATCCAGATTTCATGATTCCAATCCACATTTGTTCTTTGTGTATCACAGAAAGACTTGTTTTTTTGTAACATAAGAACTTAAACTAATTCATTAACAAACAGAGGAGCTCCTTAAAGTATAAATAAATTCTTATCCTGGTTATTAGTATTATAATTATTAAACCTTTTTTCTACTCATATTTTTGTTTAATAAAAGGTTGCTGAGTGTCTATAGTTTGCCAAGTTCTGATTTTACAGGATTCAGTAGTGAGTATAATAGACAAAATTATCACTGCATTGAAACTAACATTTGAATGGAGAAAGACAAAAAATAATTATGTGGTATGTTACATGATGATTACTGTGATGAAAAATAAAGTAGGGTTGAAAGGATAGTTAGGAGAAAAAGTGATAGGTGTTGTTTTCTGGGAATGTCATGAAAGTCTTCTAATGAAGTAGCTTTTGGGCAAAGACATAAAAGATACTTTGTAAGCAGAGAAGAGAACCGGGTACAATATAGAGTTTTTGTGTGTTTTGGGCAGATGCAGTGGTTGGGTTGAAAATGGTGGGCTGGGAGAAAGGTGAGTGAGTTGTCTTTCTACCGCCTCAGTCAGGAAGTTGGAGTGCAGACCACATAGAGCTCTGCAGGGTCTCATCTACAGCCCTTTTTGTTTGTAATGATTCCTACATTGTGTCAGCTTAAGAAGTTTAGAAGTTTAAGTGACTAAGCAAGCAAGCCAGGGTCCTCACTCATCCTTAGGGTGAGTAGTCTGCATGCAGTATAAGGGAGGAAAAGAGGCTTGCTGTTCCCCCAGTTTGTGCTCTTGTTGCTGTCTTTGCGGCCTTGAACTGTTACCCTGCCATGTGCCACCCTGCCTTGGAGCCTGCTGATGATCAGACTGAAACCTCTACAAACTGTGAGCTAAATAAATCTTTCTGTCTTTAACTTTGAGTGTCAGGTATTTTGTCCCAGCAACAAGAGAAAAGTAACTAAGACACTGTTCATAGAAGGATGCAGTGACAACACAAATGGAGTGTCTGTTTTTTATGCCTAGAATGAGAGGTTAGGAAAACTTTCAGAGAAGATATAATGCTTTGTCTGAAATGAAAAGAATGAGCATATCAGGAGGATAACTGCATTACCTTGAGAAACTGTTGCTCAGAGATTAAAATTAGAGTAATTTGGGAAATGAATGGTGACTCGAGCACTTTAAAACGTAAAGTCAGTGGAGTCATCTGGGAAGGTTATGTTGAAGAGCAACAAAAGTGACTGTAGGATGCAACACTGGGTACTGGCTATCTTAAAGGGGTATTAGGAGAAGGGAACCAAGCAGAGGGAAGAGAAAAAAATTGCTTGGAGGCAAAGGAAGGGTAGAGCTTTGAGAAAAGAATTTGGTCACTAGTGGCTGACAGTGATCAGTTAGGTTGGGCTGGGGAAACCTGAGTTGTCAGTAGAGTTGATGCTTTCCACATGAGACTATGTTAAAGTAAATTAAAATTTTAATTTCTTAGCCTCACTAGCCACATTTTAAGCGTTTAGCACTTTTACTGTATAGCTAGTAGCTACATGACTAGTAATTATATCTAGACACTGCATATATAGAGTATTCTCGAAATTACAGAAAATTAATTTGATAGTATGTACTAGATCACTTGAGTATTGTGGAAAAGTTAAATAACAATTGAACTAACTTTCAGGGCTGGGGGGGACCACGCCCAGTGACATCAGCTCTTGTTAGGCTTTTTCCTGCCTTTCCTTTAACCTCACTGAACGACTTCAACCACACCAATGTGTGTGTTGAGGGACCTATTCTAAAGGCAGTAAAATAAAAGCTGTAAACCCTATGAAATCATTTTTATATTATATAGGATAACCATCTGTCCTAGTTTGATTGAGATTAAGGTGTTTTTCGGAGTGAAGAGAATAATGATGAACTTCTTCCTCTTTGTATTTTTTAAATATTAGATGTTTGATGTTATAGAGAGCAAATATAGATGTACAATAAAATAAGATCACCTGTTTTGTATAGTGCTTCTTTTTTGAAATGATTAGATAATGGCTATAAATATTTCATTCTTTTAGTAAGTCATGTTAGTTAATAAGTAAAAGTTCCAGGCACATTGCTATTAGTTTACTGTTTTCATCTCATATTTTCTGCCACAGTAATCTTTTGTATATAATAAATTATTGAGATGACTACATGGATATTGTAAGTTATTCAACTGCAGAAACTATTTTGTTTATCTTAACAGCCTTTTCCTGAACAAACTGGAGAAATTCCTGGATTGAGATGCTAGTAGTATTGTATTTTGGTACTTTAGCAAAAGTCAAATAGAATGCCTAGCTTTTTGTTTTTGAAATACCTTATAAGAATACTAACTAATACTAAGAATACTAAAGAGAATTTTTAGACCTGTTTTAGAAAGTGGCAAGAAAGATGGGATAGGTGTGTTTGAAATGAGGAGCACTAATGGCAGTGCGTCTTATGAAACACCTGTGTGTTTAGCATTTCCACATCAGTAATTTCATTGTCTTCATTCATGAGTTACGTAACATGATGCTAAAAGTGGTAAGAATAAGAAGTTAATACTGGCAGCTTAGCCATTACAGGTTTTAGTAATGTAAATTACTTGGTAAAAATGATACATAATCCTCACTAAATTATATCCTGTTTCTCATTAGTATCACTTATAAGCAATTCTGGAAGGATAATTTCTCTTGCATCCAGTTCAGTGCCTTTGTATCCATATCCTTCTGAGAAGTGTTTCTAAAGTCATGCTTATTCTCTTTGTTTCAAGTTTGCTTTTGGAATGTTTCAGCTTGATTCTTAAGTTTTGTTGTATCATCATCATCATCATCACCGTCATCATCATCATCATTGCTATTATTGCCTCTTCTTTTATCCGGTGGCATTTTTTAGTCTTTAGTGATTAAGGCACTGAAGTTATAGTAACCTTTCACACAAATGATAATTTGTACTTTTTCTTACCTCTTTCTCTGCAGGACTGTGTATCTGACTGCCTATGTGAAATTTCCACTTGAATGTCTAGTAGACATTTCAGACTAATTCTGTTCCACATTGAGTTCCTTATATTTCCCCCTGTGATCTTGGCTGCTTTCCCTGTCTTTTCCCCTCATATAATGGCATTTTTACCCTTTAGGTGCTCAGTTCCCAATGCTTAACATCATTTTGATTCTTTTGTTTTTATCTCATAGTTGGTATATTTGGAAATCATATTTCTCTCTTTTTCTCTCTCTCTATACATATAATATATATATATATTGAGAAGTCAACTACCTCACATTATCTTCACCACTACTACCTTGTTCCCCTTTTCCTTCATTTCACCCCTAGATTTTTGCAGTAACTTTTTAGCTAATTATACCCTTGTTCCCTCTGTTCTCAATATAGCAGTGAGAACAATCCTATTAAAACATAAACAGATCATGTCAACCATCCGCTTGCCATTCAGTGGTTTCCTATCTTACTCAAAATAAAACCAAAGTCCTGACAAGGACCTATAAAGTTCTTAAATAATCTAGATCCATTTACTCTCTGACCTCATCTGCTACTCCTTTTTTACTTATTACGTTCCAGCCTAGTAATACTGGCCGTACTCTTCTCAGAGGCTTCTAAATTTGCTCCCTTCTATAGCTTTTCTCTGTCTGAAGGTCCTCTCTCCCTTCCTCTCTTCCACCCCTTCTTAGCCTCCCCCTTTTCCTAGCCCTTCCTCTCCTTCTTGTTCTACTTGAAATTTCCACTTGAATGTCTAAAAGACATTTCAGACTTACCCCATCAGATAGTTATCTTCGTCTTCTTTCTTCTTCATCTTTCTACCTGTCTACCTTCTACCCACTCCTGTCTCCTTTTTCCCTCTCCCTCCCTATTCCTCCCCCCCAAATTTCTTCAGTCAACTGTACTAGGGCATTCTTAGGCCTAACATTTTATGTGCCATGCGTTTGTTTTTTAAGACAGGGTCTTGATGTTCAGGCTGAATTTAAACTTGTGGTGATCCTCCTGCCTCAGCTTCCTGATTGCTGGGATTACAGGTGTGTGCTACCAAGCCCAGCCTATATGCCTCACTTTCTGCTTACATTAGTGTCAGTTATTATACTATATTATTACTTTTGATTTATTATATTCTCATTCATATCTAAAACATAAATACTACAAGGACAGGATTTCTGTCTGTTTTGTTTACTACTATCTTTTGGTGCCTAAAATGATGTGTCCGTGTTAGTTACCAGTAAATATTTGTTGGATGAATGTATAGTTTGTATAATGTTGAGCATGTTTGAAGGTATGATATAATGTTGACAGTAAGTATAATTGAAGGTTTTGGGAACAAATATTCAGAAGTATATATTAGGGATTAATTTCTGAGTATAAACAGGCAAGGAATACATTACTATAGAGGTTGACTTAGTGCTTTTAATCAACAAAATTTAAGAATATAGCAGAACTATATAATGAAAATGAGCTTATTAGTCTTTTACTCCAAATGGAAGATTGTCTTGGTTACTTTTCTCTCATTGTTGAGGCAAAATACCTGACGCCCAAAATTAGGCAAAGGAAAGTTTATTTCTTAAAATTTGGAGGTTTCAATCCAGCTGGCTCCAAGGCGGAGTGGCATGGTGGGGCCACCGTTCATGGCCACCGCAAACAGCAAGAGCAACAGAGCAAAAGAGAAAAGACCTTCTTCCAGCCCTTACACTATATGTTGGCTCCACCCTTGGGTAGGTACAACAATCATATCCCCAATGCCAGCACTAGACAACAGACCAATCACAAATGCTAGATTCAGCCACATCCATGATTGCATAAGGCTTGGGGGGGGTAGATCATAATATAAACAAAGATTAACTCTAAAGCATTCAAATATGGCTTACTTTATGAAATTAAATATATATTCATATATATTAATTATTATATAAGTTAATGGCACTTCTAGTGAAATCAGTAAATGAGATTCTGTGGACCAGCAATCTCAAAACAGCCTAGTTAGATGTCTCTGACTCAAAGTTAGTCATGTGGTTGCAATCAAGATGCTGATTTGGGCGGAGATGCTCCTGTGATCTGTACTGAAAGCTTGGTTGTATGGATGAGTGGCAGAGCAAGGAGACCTTCCCAGTTCAGGTAATGATTGCTGCTATATCTCAATCCCTGCTTAGCAGCCCTCTCTGAATGGATGCCTCACCAAGAGGCAGCTGGCTTTCCCCAGCATGATTTATCAATAAGAGAGCAGTCAAGACTGCTGACATGATCAAAGTCAGAGGCATCTTAGTATCTAAACTCAGAAGAGATGTCCCATTACTTCTGCCTTGTTCTGTTAGGTGATTTAGTGGTTCCAGAATACACTCAAAGGGAAGGGTTGTACCAGGGAATGGGAATCACCAGGGGACATTTTAGAGGTTGCTTGCCACAAATACTTTATTTTCTTCCTGAAACCTTGTCAGTTGCATAAGGACCTAGGAACAGTTAGTTCATTGTCAGCAAAGCTGTATCCTTTCACTTTTATGTGTGAAACTGAAATCAGTTCATAGAATAAATCTAAAGTGACACTGTAAAAAATAGAATGAATGCCTAAAGGCTATAGAACATAATTTTAAGCATTGTGAAATAACCGTCTCGAGGGAAGTAACAGGTTTAAGGTTTTCTCCAGATAACAGAGGCCCACAACAAACAATTGCTACCTTTTTTTTGGTCATAGCCAATTAAGTTTCCCTCATTCTTTTTAAATTAAACTGAGAAACAATATAATATGTATATATAACGAGTGGAAATTTACTGATTAATTTATTGGTTTTGTTGCTTTAGTTCTTCCTTCTTTCCTTTTACTTTTTTCTCTTTTTTTTCCTGCTCTGGATATTAAACCCAGAGTCTTTGCACTGAGCTCTACTGAGTTACATTCCCCAGCCCTCTTTTTTTTTTGAAATGTGTTCTTGCTAAATCACTGAATTATATAGGCTGGGTTTGAGCTTGGAGTGCTCCTGCCTCAGCCTTCTAGAGTACTGAGATTATAGGTGTGTGCCACCATGCCCAGTTAGTTTTGGTATTATTATTTTGCTTCATATCTGAAGTGAAGGAAGTTGAGACCTCTGTTCCTACCAAGGCAGACCAGAAGACTTAGGCAATATATAGCATAATGTTGTAAAAATAGTTACTAGATAAAAGATCAGTCTTTTTCTGTTTCTTTTAGTTGATTATAATTCTTCTGATTTCATAAAAGCCTAGTAGCTTCAGATATTTTGCTTGATATTAATTTAGTGAGTCTGAAGAATATTTTGTCTGATATAATAAAATTTGTCTTTCTAATGAATATTTCTTGTTGAATTATTTTTGCTGTTTGAAACAAATTGTTCTGTTTTGCTGATGTCCTTGTAGCTTTTTGGGCAATGCTTGGCATATGATAAATACTCAGTACCTATGCCTTTCTTTTTTTGTAGAAGAAACTACATCTCTGTATAATAATAAGTGCTCTCATGGCATGCAGAACTAATATTTAATAGTATCTGAGTCTTGTATGTTTTTAAACCACCTTAAATTTACAGAATATACAGCTTTTGGCTATCTCACATTTCTAAGCAATTTTTACCAACCCTTATCCATACAGTATCTTGAATTATAATTGAAAATCACTTTTGACTTGGATAATTTCAAAACAAAACACTTGAATGATTCCATTTTTCTCTTCCTACTGTCATTTTCCAAATTTGAAGCAAATAATTTAATAATTCCTAAGCCAATTTATTTTGGTGTGGAAAAGGAAATTTCTCAAAAAACCATGATTATGAGGATTGATATGCATGTGCTTTCTACTTATAAACTAATGCTATTTTCCTTGTCCTTTTGTTTCACTGCTGCTTCCATCCTGATGCATTTTGCTTCTTCCTGGTTTGGATTATATTTGTTTGCTGCTCAATTACTCTGCATTAAAAGCTTCTTGGTGATAGCAAAGATATCCTGGGGCCAGCAAGTAAGTAGCTCGAGTTTAAATGTCGTGTTTGGGGGCATAAAAATATTTTGATGTGTACTTACAAAATTCAAATGATACCTCAATTTTGACTTACTAAACCTTCTTTTCTTTCTAGGTACTGTACTACAAAGTAAAGAAATGAAATGGTAGCTGGGTATGGTGGTGCACAACTGTAATCTTAGCACTTGGGAGGCTGAGGGAGGAGGATCACTGTGAGTTCAAGGCCAGTTTGAACTACATACTGAGACTTTGTCTCAAAAAAAAAAGTGGGGAGGGGGTAGGGATTTAGCTCAGTGGTTCAAACACTTGCCTGGTGAGTGGGAGGTCGTGAGTTCTGATGTTCTATCTGGGACTGACAGAGTTAGAGTATTTACATCTTAATATGTTGCAGATGCATTATTTACTTAATTGTCCAGTCGATAACTTAGTGCCTCTTTTTCATAATATTCCTTTCTTCAGTTATTACAAAACATAAAGCAGAACGTGGTGCAAGAAGTTCACTGCATATGAAAATGAGACATTATTTTATTCTGTCACAATTTTTGTATAATATTTATGATCTTTTTTGTGGTTTGGGAGATTTTATTAATGAAATATTTTACTTTAGGGATTAAGAACCTTTTAGAACTATTTTTAGTTCATCTCAACAAATTTCACTAAGAGGTTCTTAGGGGGATAGGGACAGACACAATGGATGTTGTATGAGGCAGACACACAAAGCATGGTGCCTGTCTGTAAAGAGTTTTATAGTCTAGCTGGAGAGTGACAGGGATAACTTTTGTATTAATCATTCTTAGAATTACTGAGGCTACAGGAACATTGTAGATCTAATAAAAGAATGTTGTCATAAATGACAAAACAAAAGCTAAGAGATTAAATATCTAGGAGATTAAATATCTGTATCTTCCTTCTTCTGTTACTGAGAAGTCTGAAACTATTAGTTTGCTGAGTTCAAATTTAATCAGGTAATTAAAATTTTCCTGTATCAGAAATTAGACAGATTTTAATTTTATTGAAGAACAAGGAAATTATATTGGTTTTGGATGCATTAGTATATCTAAGTAGTTTATCTCACTGCTGCAAATTATTTCACTGCCCCGGGGTTCACATTCTTCACTGACCAAAGGAAAAAGCTAATGGCAAAAGTTTCTTTTAGTTACAAAAGACTTTGGTGTAGGGGCTGGGGATGTGGCTCAGTGCCTTGCATGCACCAAACTCTGGGTTCCATCCCCAGCACCACCACAAAAAAAAAAAAAAAAAAAGGTTGGTCTAGATCAGATGCCTAATAGTGGTTAAGGTATGTAACTTTATAACTTTATTAAAATTTATAATTTTATTAAAATTATTAAATTAAAATAAATTTAAATTAAAATAACTAAATATTATATTAAATAAAATAAATTATCAAAATTATATAACTGTTAAAATTACATTAAAATTCTTTTAAATTCTTGATTGCAACATTTTAAAAACATTCTCTATTATATATCCAGAATTTCTAAGACAACTACTACTTTAAAAGGAAGAGAACAGTGCACAAAGCTTTATTTGGGAGTTTTAGGATTTACATACAGATTATTTACAACTTTACAATCATACTTAATTTTAAATTATCTTTGCTTCCATTTACATTAAGGGCAAATTCTAGACTTTGAATATTGTAAAATTCTTCAGATTTTGTTTATTATTTTATTTGATTTAGATAGGGTTTCACTGCCCAGGCTGGCTCAGCCTCTCAAATAGCTGGGATTACAGGTGCACCAATTTTTTATATTGATGAATTAAATTCACAGAGAATGTTAGTTATAGATTATTAATTATCTTGAAAGGACAACTGGCATATTAATTATAATACTATTGGTTAATCCACTGATTTCTGCTAAATATGAGCAAAGTAATGTGAACAGCAAAGTAGGTTATTTTACTGCCACTGTAAAGAGAACCAGCAGAGGGCACTGTAATGTTATCTTTAATTAGTGAGTCAGTTGGGTCAGAAACTACAGGACAGTCAGGTAGTGTTTCATTCCCAAATATTTCTTCAGCCAGTTAGCAAATACTTGCTAGTTATGTGCCAGTGAACACAAACAAAGCCATTGCTCTTCTTAAATGTCCCTTCAGATAATCCACTATTGTATAAATAACATAGGCCATTGAAGTGATTTTTATGTTATGCAGAGCTTTCTTTTGTTTGTGTAGCTTTTAGTTCTTATGACTGGGGTGAGAGAAAACAAATAGAAAGATGGACTTTCTGTTTTCTCATAACATTCTGAACATCGTTGTTTCTATGTATTCTGTCACTTCAGAGCTATCAAAAGTCAAAATACTACCTCATTTTTAAGAGGAATTAGAAGTAAATAAAACTAAACTAAATTTGTTCATCTAGAATGATCTCCTATTTTATATAGAGAAATTAATCAAGACATGTATACATGCGTCTTGCTGATGGAGTCCTAAACCCAAAATGTCCTGATTCATACAAAAGAGTATATATCTTATGTAAGTAATAAAGTATAACTAAATAATGAGTATGTATTAAAATAATATACAACTCAAAGTAAAAACTAGAATCTTAAAAATATCACATCTTTCTGCTTCTGTTATCTCTTGACTGCCTCCAGAGGTAATGATTAGGCTATATTTTTTAATTTACCGCTTTTTTTTAAAAAATTCTTTATTATTTTGAAGGTAGTAAAATACAACAGAACAAGACAGAACAAAGCTAATTGAGACAGTGTAATGAAATTGGTATAGAACTTCACAGCAGATTACCGTGATAACAGTAATAGGTACCATAGTATATTTTGTTATCTTCACAATAGTTGTTCTTTCAATCGGGTATAGCAAACTCAAAGGAAATACAGAACATTATAGAACTTATCAAAACAGAATATTGAATAGAGCAATACCATTAATCAGGACAAAGCAAAAGAGTAATAAAAATATTTGCTTTCAAAGAGATGGTAGAAGGAAATCCCCTTTTTTTGCTGTATTACATATGGTCAGCTTCCCAAGAGATGCTCAGATCTCTGGCTCCCACTTGCTAACGGTGGTGGTGGTGGAGGGATGTTTGATTCTTACCAGGGCAGAGCACTGGTTGCCTGCTTTCCCAGCCCCCTAAGTTCCAACATGGCGCAGATCTCAGGAGACGCTGCTGGTTCTCACTCTGGGGCAGTTGTGGCTTGCCAGGCCACAGCCACTTACCAGGGCAGTGAGCTGCTTGCTTCTAATTTGCCACTTTTTGCTCATTCATTCATTCGTCTTGGCTTTTCTAAGAAAAGGTCTTGCTATGTAGCTCAGGCTATTTTGTTTGTTTGTTTGTTTGAGTTCAGGAATTGGACTTAGTTCCTCGTTCTTACCAGGCAGGTGCTGTGCCACTGAGCTGTATCCCCTGCCCTTGGGCTGGTTTTGAACTCATTGTGTAGCCCAGGCTGGCATTGAACTGGTTATCCTCCTGCCTCAGCCTCCAGAATACTGGAATTATAGGCACGTGCCACCGTGCCTAGCTTTCTTTGCTTTTTTAAACTTGAATGACTACTTCTAAGATAATAATATGTAATATTAGTATAAATTAGTGTGAATTTCCTATTTTTTAAAATTCAGTACCATTTCTAGCCTTTTTTCTGTTTTGCTTATTTAAAAAAATAATTAGACAAAAGGAAGCTTTGTTGTTATTTTAAAATTACCAAGTTTTGCTTGGTTTTCATTTTATAAGAATGGCATACTATATATAATCTTGCTGTTAGTAGTGGATGATGTGTTTCTAATATTGAACTATGTTGTTCCTTATAGAAGTACATCATTCCATTTGAGTGCTAAATGCTATTTCATCATACACATGTGCCAGAATTTATTAATCCATTTTATTTTTCAACTGATGAATATTTAAGTTGTTTTGGCTTTTGCTTTGTGAATAGTGTTACTATTCATTTTTATTCTTGTTCCTTGATATACACAAGTAATAATTTTTCAAGATATAAATCTAAAAGTAGAGTTGTTGGACCTATAAGGGTATGCTGAATGAAATTCACCTTTATGGGGGTTGGGGATTTAGCTCAGTGGCATGAGCGCCTGCCTTGCAAGCGCAAGATCATGAGTTCGATCCCCAGTACCAAAAAAAAAAAAAAAAAAAAAAAAAAAAAAAAAATTCACCTTTATGCTCAGAATTGCTTTTTCCAAGTGCTTATATCTGTTTATGTAGCACCAACAGTGTCTAAGGTATCTCGAAAATCCCATCTTCATCGGTATTTGATATTACCAGACTTGTTAATTTTTTTCAGTCTAAATATAAAATACCTCATTTTGATTTTGGTTTATATTTCCCTGATTATGAAGGACAAAGAATTTTTTTCATATACTTACAGATACTTATTTCATTTCTGTGAAATGATGTTTGGTTGTTTCCCTTGTTTTTCTGTTATGTTGTTGATCTTTTGCTAATCGACTTAGTATTTTTTTTTTCAAGTAGTCTTATACCAACTCTTTGTTAATTACTTGTGTTACAAATACATTTTTCTGTCTTGTGCCTTTCTTGTCAGTTTCATTATGGAATCATTTGGTTAAATGAATTATAATTTCAATATAAAATTGTATTACTTCTTTGTTTTTTGGTTATTGTTTTGCTATATCTTTTTAAAAGAATCATTCTGTAACCCAAGTTTATAAAGATTCTGTCTTTTACTGTACAAATTTTTAAGTTTTGTTCTTTATATTTGTAAAGCTGTTTTTCGTATGTGGTATGAAATGAGAATCTGTTTTTCCGTGGATGACCAGTTGTCCTAGTATCACTTATTGAGTAGTCTTTTTTTCCCTATTTCTGTTGCATATGTGGGTAACATACTTATGGGTCTGTTTTTGAGAGCTCTCTTTTATGTTCTTTAGGTCAGTTTGTTTTTTTCTGCATCAGTGTTATGCATTTTAAATACTGATTTATAGGAATCAAATGAGTCTTGGATTTTGTAACTGAAGAATTTACTATATGCTTTATGAGAATAAAGTTTTATAAAAACTTTAATTGATTTTTTTCAATAAAATTTTATTGAGCACCTTTAGCAATACCTGCAATATGCCAGGAAGCACAGCAGGGGCTGAACATTTATGGGAAAATGAGACAGACAAAACTTGCTCTTGTAAATTTAAGGTCTAGTAGAAGAATAAATACATGATATAATTTCACATAGTGGTAATTGTTACAATAAAAATCATGTAGATGAAAGTATAGATTGTAGTTTTGGAGTGATGGACACTAACCACACCAAAATTGATAAACTGTGCTACATTAAAATTAAGAGCTTAATTTGTCAAAGAGCACCATGAAGAAACCAAAGAGCTTTTCTAAAGAGATGGCATGACTTAGCTTAGTGACATAACACATTGCTGGCAAACGTGAGGTCCTGAGTTCGATTCCTGGCACCCAAGAAAAAAGAAAGAAAGAAAGAAAGAAAGGAAGGAAGGAAGGAAGGAAGGAGTAAATGACGGTGGAGCCCAGAGTATTCCAAGCAGAAGGAGCAAGATTTGTAAAGGTTCCACAACAGGCAGAGATGGGAGTTTTGAGGAATGCCAAGGTCTTTATGGCAAAAGCAAAGTGAGTGACAGGAGGGTAGTGGAGAATGAGGTTGTAGGACAAGCAAGTGCCAGACTGTATTGATTCTTTAGGGCATGAATTTTAAGTAAAGTGAAAACCATTGAGGATATAGTGAGCTGATCGAAAACTACTGCTCAGGGCCACTAGAAATGTAATGGTGGCTTGGATCAGAGTGGTTGTTGTGGAAGTGGGAAGGAATACTAGAATTCCAGATAAATTTTGAAAGCAGAGTCTATAAAGATTTCACAAAATTTAATTGGGAAAGGAAAAGTGGAAAGAAAAGTGGTTAGACAGAAGTAGTGATATTACTAACTAAGATGGAGGAGAAAGAGGTAGATTTGGAGGATAAACAGAATCAAGAATTAGATTGTAGGTAGGGTTGGGATACCTAATAAATAGTTAAAAAAAAAAAAAAAGGTGAGACAATTAGACCATAGGCGTTTTAGTTTAGGAAGATGCAAATTATAGCTAGAGCTATAAATTTAGGAGATACCAGTCTATAGATTTTTAATTGACTTGGTAAATGCTTTTTTTAAATTTTTAATTGAATAAATGAAAGTGCTTTATATTTTTACTTTGAAATATAAGGAGCTAAAATTTTGTTTTGCAAACTTCAGCACCATGGAAAGTATGTTGGAGTCACATGATCTTAAAGTGGTGATAGAATTATTAAAATAAAAGGTTGGCTAGGTTGAAAAGCTTAAAAACATAAAATGGAAATTTGAGAACTTAGGTTGACTTAATATTTAACTCCACCCCTTCACTGGATGTTTGTCTTCTCATTGTCTTTGTTTTATGTTGCTTTCTTCTGTTGGCAGCTTGGCTATAAGGGTGGGAAGCAGCCTCAAAGAGAGCACAGTTTAAACTAATTATGAGGGGCTGGAGATTTAGCTCAGCGGCATAAGCGCCCTCCTTGCAAGCACGTGGTCGTGAGTTTGATCCCCAGTA
Organism: Dolichotis patagonum; assembly: GCA_004027295.1. NCBI lineage: Eukaryota > Metazoa > Chordata > Mammalia > Rodentia > Caviidae > Dolichotis > Dolichotis patagonum. The sequence goes on from PVJX010000923.1 coordinate 62,339, forward strand.
CCGATAAAAAATAAATAAACTAATTATGAGGACAGCAAACTTTTAAAAGACTTTGGAATCAAATGGTTCTGAGTTGGAGCTTTCCCTCTGTTATCCATCTGAACCTCAAATTTCCCCATGTCTAAAACAAAAATTATCTAGTACCTTCTTTTCATGAGAATCAGAAATTAGTACAAATGCTAGTACATGTGAAATATCATTTTGTACTGCTAATAGTTTGTTTTTTCCTAGTTACCAATGAAGCAATCTTTTCATGTGCTTTTTGAATTTTTTCTATTAAAAATGATTGTCTTTTGTTTGTTGTTCTACTGGCAAATGTAAAGAGCTCAGTGAAAGGTTTACAGCAAACTGTGGGATGCCATTTGTTCTCAGCTGGATATGTATCTCATGTAATGCCTATAATTTGCATATTTGATTCATGTGTACTTGTCAGTTCTTGGATTGATGATAAACCAATATAAAAGCAAAATAATCATATGAATTTATTAAAGTATTGTTGTAAAATGAACATAACCACTAAAATCATTTCAATTATAATTCTATTCCATATTATTGAATATTTCATACAAATACATGGCTTTAGGGCTAATAATTTTTTTCTTTTTTCCTTGAGCTGTTGTAGCAAACAGTGAGGAATCTCAGCTTCTTCTGACACCAGGAAAGATGAGTCAGCGCCAAGGCAAAGAAGCTTCTCCAACACCAACTAAAGATTTGCATCTGCCATCTCTCAGTCCAGCAGGTCCTCACAGCCAGGGTGAGAAGCTGTGCTTTGGTGTTTTGTGTGTGTTTGCTTGTTTGTGGGGCAAAGATAGGATGACATTGGGGGTCTATCATAATTTTTTTTCTTTTTAACTTTTTTTAATAGGGTTTTTACTTTACTTGGGTTATTCATAATAATCTTAGAGTAAGTACTTCTTCCTTTATAGTCCTTTTCATTTTTCTTATATTCTCTAACACACTTAGTTATCCTATTCTTCTAATTCAGTGGTTCTCTCACTTTTTGGTTTATAGTTCTTGTATACATTCACATATTATTGAAGATTCCAAAGAGGTTTTGTTTACATGGTATGTTGATGTACAATGTATTATAAATTAAAATTAAGAAAATTTTGAATTTTTATTATTAATTCATTTAAAATAACGATTACATGTTAATATGAATAACATTTTGTTTTCTTTTACCTCATACATTTGTCATTTCTTTGTGTTCAGAACATTCAGAATCCTCTACAGTCTGGCATGGTGGTGCATGCCTGTAATCTCAGCATTGAGGCAGGAGGATCGCTGTAAGTTCAAGGTCAGATTGAACTACAGTGAGACCCTGTCTCAAAAAAAAAGAAAAAGAAAAATTCTCTGTACTATTTGAAGATAGATACACAATTAGGTGTTGTCAACCATAGTTATCATATTATGCTATAGCATTAATGTTTATTCCTCCTCTTCATTTGGGCCCTTCTAACTGTTAACCATCCTCTCTTCCTCCTCCTTCCTTCTCAGGCCCTGGTAACCACTTTTGTTTAACTTCTATGAGTTCAAATTTTTAGTTTCCATGTATAAGTAAGACAGGCAGTATTCATTTAACTGCATCTTACTTCACTTAACAGGTTTTGTAGTTTCATTAATATTGCTATAAATGACAGAATTTCAGTCTTTTTATGGCTGAATAATACTCTGTCACATATATACACATTGCACTTTCTTTAACCATGGTTCCATTTATGAACATATAAATTGATTCCATATCTTGGTTGTTATGTGTAGTGTTACACTAGACATGGAAGTACAAATACTACTTCAAATACTGATTTCTTTTGCTTTGGATTATACCAGGAAGTGGAATTCCTGGGTCATGAGTGGCATTTTATTAAGAATTACTATCCCCTCTACTTTTTGAAAGTATTTGTAAATCTCTTTAATATTTAGCTTAGAAAAAGATACCTATACTGCAATATCAACTTCTGTAATCAGTTTATTATTATGTGATGTTTTGATTGAATGATGAATAAAATATGACTTCACAATATGTAGCTTTTATGTATAATTTTAGATACAACATTCTCAAATATATATGCACCTAAAAACTAGAATACTGAACTATGTATGACAGTTATTGGTAGGCTTGGAAAGTCAAATGAGCAATAATGCAGTTGTAGCAGGAGACCTCAATACCCTGTTGAAACAGAGAGATCAGCTACACAGAAAATCAGCAAAATATCAGAGCTGAACCAAAACCTGTGAACAAATGCACTTATAATAGGAAGAAGCCACACTGGAGAGATCCAGTGAGCACGGTGCCTGCCAGAGTAAGAAGCCTTGCATCAAGGCCCCCGCTGCTGTCGGGGGACCATCAATTAACCTTGTGCTTCTCCACCATTCCAGAAACCCCAGATCTGAGGAACCTAGGTGTCTAGTCCAATCCACCACACCAACAGGCTGGCAACCCCCGGGGTGTAGCAGTGGGCTGCTTGAGAGGAACACAGGAAATGACAAAACAAAGGAGCAAGATAAACTCTCAGACCTGCAGCCCACACACACAAGTTCAGGAGACACAGACTTAGTTGTTACCTTTTCAGAAATTTTCAGAAAATTTCAGAAAGATAATAACTGAAGAAGCAGCTTAATTTTGTGTTGTTTGGTTATTTTATATGCTTGTGTCTGATGGTGTGGACAGCTATTTGAAAGATAACCAGAGGCATTATGGTAGCCATTGTTAATTTCCTATTATCTTGTTTTGAAGTCCCGTATCATTTTCTCTTTTTTTTTTTGGTATGGTTTGGTTTGGTTGTATTCTATTTTGTTTGATGTTCTTATGTCTGATGGCATGGGCAGATATTTCGAAGATAACAAGCTATATTATGGTAACCGTTGTTGATGTCCTATTATCTTACTTTGGAGTCCTGTATCTCTTTGTTTTGTTTTGATTGCCCTTATTCTGTTTTACTTTGTTTGGTTTTATTCTCTTTAAAAAATTTTTTTTAAAAAAGGAAAAGAAATGACCCAACTGTTTAACCATTTTCACATTCCTGGCAGCAATGTGTGAAAATTCCAATAGCTACATGGCCTCTTTTTTTATTTTAGCCATTCTGGTAGCTGTGTACTAGTATCATCCTGTGGTTTTATTTGCTTTTCTCTGTTATCAGTGATATTGAGCATCTTTTCATATGTTCACTGGTCACTTTGTATTTTCTTTTGTGAAATGTGAGTGCATATTTTTGCCAATTTAAAAAAACTGGCTTTTTGTGTTGAGTTTTAAGAGTTCTTTATTCTACTTTATTAGTTTTTTTAAGAGTAAGAAAATTTATTAGAGAAAAGGAAGGGGGAATAGGATTAGCTCCTGAGAGATAGGAGGAGTCCTAAATGGGTTGCCTTTATTATCTTTTGATAACTGTGTATACTGTGTTTTCTTCCTGTCATAGCATTCCTTTTCATAGTCTCAGTCATTTGTTTCACAGAGTAGCTGTGTTTAATTTTAATGCGATCCAACTGATCCTTTTTTTTTCATACTCAGGCTTCCCTATATTAGAAAAATCTGTACCCTAAAGTTGGAAAGAATGTTTTCTGTGGTTTCTTCTAAAAGTGTCGAGACTGATTTTTCTCTTCATTTCCATTCTAATGATCACTGTCCTAGGTCTTCATCATTTTATACCTCTATTGCTTAGTACTGTAGTCTCCTAACTGCTGATAAGACCTTCTAATACAATATGTTGGTTTATCTTTCTTAAAACAACCAAAAGAAATCTTTTATGTGTTAAATTGAGATTATGATGGATTAGTGGTTCTTTAGGATAGGATGGCCAGAGAACACTCGGATCTTATGACATAGGTCTTTGAGGAAATAATATGAAAAAGAGAAATAGTAAATTGTAATTGAAACTGCCATTTTTTTATTATTCAGGCTTGTAACTGAAGAACTAGCTAGATGCCTACATTTATTTTACTGCCTTTCTCCAAAGGCAGTTGTGTACTGTTGCCTATAGCAGTGTCTCTAGAGGTGGCTGTATCTGAGAGTCATTGGGGAGCTTATGCTCTACCTTTCATATCTCTAGGGTGATGCTCAGTAACAGGTGTGTTTATAAAACTCTCCAAGTGTACCCAGGGTAGCAGCATTTGGGGCACCAAATGGAAACCAGCAATTGAAAGTGTAACTTTCAGCTGCCTTAATCTGATAATCAAGGCTCTTAGTATGTCTGATTTTATTCTAGTCTAATTTCATCACGTGTTTCCACTCATCAACCCAACTAGATAGCCTTCACTGTTCCCCAACCAAACTGTGCATTTATTTTTCCTGGTCTCCCTTATTCTCCCTTCCAGATAATGCTCATCCAGACACTTCTCATTCCTGAACATGTGGCTTAAATTTTCTCTTCTTGATAAGGCTTTCTTAGAAGATATTTTTATCCTGATTTTTATAATTCCAACATCACTGCTTTTGGAATTTCATAATGTGCTGATTTAGGTGTGTGTGGTGTCTCCAGTAAGAAGGTTTGCAAAGGGAGTTAGATGGCTTACATTACATGCTTAGTAAGTGAATGATTGTTTGTTATTAAGAATTCTATCCATTCTTCTTTTCTGGCTGTCTCCTTTGTGCATATTGCATATTGACTCATACCAACTTAGTATAGGTAACTACTATTGAATAACAAGTTTTCTGCCATGCACTTTTATTCTTTATATGTTCAGATTATAGCAATGAATAACATTATTCCAAAAATTGTGTATTTCCCATATTTTTTCTTATTCAAAGATTAAGTATCAGTTAATGCCATAATAGTTTGAATTTAAGTACTATCCCTGTCTCAGTGTAATTCAACTGAGTTCAATTCAAGAAAGAGAAACATGTAATTAGGCTAGCCCCTTCCTCCCACTCCTTTTAAATAAGGGGAAAGAAAGAGGTACCTAGAGACTGAATTATAGCTCATCTTATGGACAGATATTCTTTTACCTCTTGCCTATGTCTAAGATTGTTACGAAACTTTATGATATACTGGAATTTATTGCCTCCCTTTCATTCTTGGCTGTAAAAAGCTATGTTGTATGGTGCTTATCTTTAAGAAAGCATCTTCAGGACAGTGCTTAGTGAAAGAATATAGATGTTGCTTTGTTAAAATTTAAATCAGTGCATTTCAAACCAATTCTTAAATGTTTAACATCTTGAAACTTTTAGAAAAAGTTTTGCCATTTAATCAGTTTTATCAAAATTAACTTAGACTGTTCTAATATTGTCTTTGTCTTATCCTTTAGTAAAATTCTCTTAAACCAGCAGAATACCTTCATTTTGAGTGCTCTGGCAGTGTTAAAAAAATGATTTTGAGTTTATTCCACAACTCAATAGAAAATTTGAAAACAAAGCAAAGATTTTCTCTAGAACAGAGTTTACTAGTTTGAAGCATGTATCAGATTCCCCAGGGTGACAGTGTTAGGTGTTGCTGGTGTAATCTCAGATGACTAACACAGAATGCCTTCATTTAAGTGATTCACAGATAAAAGGAGACCTAGAAGTCACTTTCTCCCATGAATCGAAGCAGTTCCTCCTTTCTTGGTAAGACATTTCTAGATCAATTCTGAATATATGTGGAACCATATACATAATATATGTGTTCTTAGATTTATGTATTATATTTCATAAACATTGTCCTGAAAGAGGACTTACATTTTTCCCCTACTTATCTTTAACCTCACCACCATGCTGTGCTTTGGTTTGGAGCTATTTATTACTTTTGTTAGAAATAATCTAAAAAAAGTAGAGGTTAGGATTGTTTTCCTGAACTTTTATGTCTTTAATGCATTAGATTTCTGACTTTATTTCCTAACATATGGTGGTTTTCTATTTTGAAATTTTTTGTGTTTGGAGAGCTACTTCATAGTTACAAAAGTATCTACTAAATAATGAAAAAAGTGCTATTTGGCAAGTTAAGAAAATAACAGTAAAATACTTTTTAATCTCTGGTAAAATATTACAGATTTGTGTTCATTTTTATGCTTCTTTGGGGGAAACTAAAATAACTGGTCTCCTTTGTTTGAAAGTCTAAGAGACTGAGATCTAAGCAAGAGGTAGAGTTGTCTGATACAGTTTTCCTTTTATGAAGAATATAGAAGCAGACTTTTTGTACTTTTAATAAGTGTAACAAAGTTAATATCATATAATTTATCCAGTAATATTTGCATAAATGCTAGGAGAAGATAAAGAGTAACTTCATAGAAAGATTTGTTTCCATTTTAACTTTGAACACACACATTTTATTTTATTTTATTTTATTTATTTATTTATTTTTGTTGTTGTTGTTGTTGTTGTTGTTGTTGTTTTTCTTTGGTACCAGAGATCGAACACACAACCTTGCACTTGTCAGGCAGACACTTAGGCCACTGAGCTAAATCCCCAGCCCTCACACAAATTTTATTTCACAATGAAACAGTGATTTTTTTTTTTCTTTTGAGACAGAGTCTCACTGTGCCGTTCAGCCTAGCCTTGAGCTCACTTTGTAGCCCATGCTGGTCTCGAACTCACAACAATCCTTTTGCCTCCACCTCCTACATGCTATGATTACAGGCATGTACCCATTTTAAAACAGTGAAATTTTAGCAAATACATGTTTTTGCAGATGAAGAAAGGATGTCCAAGAGGGGCAAGTATCCCCTGGGGAACACAGGGTTTTCTAAGTGTTTCTTCTGTCAACCTGGCATTTCATGGATGTGCTTGGTGTACCTAGTTTTATACTAAAAGCAAGCATATGCCAAAGCTGATCTCAGCCTCTTCCTTCATAAATTTAACTTACAATTGGGAAATTTAGGGAAAAGATGCATGAAAATGTTATAAAGAAACATTAAAATATATAATTTTCAGTTTCAGTAAATGACCATGTAGATATAAAAAGAACTAGTAGCAACATCAAAATGCTGGATAAAATGCTTTAAAAATTTATGGAAAGGCAATGTGTTTATACACAAGTGTTACTGTGCCATAAAGAAGGATAAATAAAATCATTTGTAGGAGAATGGATGTACCTTAAGGTCATAATATTAAGTGAAATAAATCGGACACACAACTTCAATGTTACATAGTTTCTCTTAGATGAGAAACCCAGAGTATAAATAAAAGAGCAAAATAAAAGATAATAGAGAAATAGGGAGTCAGATCTTTTGCAAAGGTGAAGGGGACCGAGAGCTGGGGGCGGGGGTGAAAGAAGAATTAAGATATATGTTACATGTGTGAACCAGCTCTAGCATTTGCCCTGACTGGTATCTGCTGATTCATAAAGATATAAAGCTTGAATGTTAACAAGAGAGAGAAGTAAAAGACTGACCTAATCATGATAGAAATTGTATTTCAGATTTCTCCTCATAAAATTAGAAGTCCTAAGCTGGGGCTTTAGCTCAGTGGCATAAGCACCTGCCTGGCAAGCGTGAGGTCATGAGTTCAATCTCCAGTACCAAAAAAAAAAAAAGAGTAAAAAAAAAATTAGAAGTCCGGAAGGATAGCAGTTTTACCTAATTGGGCAAGATGTTACAGAAGAAAGCTGTGGTATGTTTGCATGTCTTGGTCCTGAGTCTGGCTAGACTGCCTGGAGGCAGTTGGGTGGGGCAGCCTTCTGTGAGACATCGTAGAGGCAAGCACAAGTTTATGTGGGCTTGGAGCCAAAATTTACACTCTGTCTGTGGCAAAAATCACACCTGCTTTAATTTAAAATGTTCTTGGGTTTAGTATGCACAGATGCTGTAAAGAATTAATACAAATCATCTTTAGAGGAGAGCATTTTAAACACAGGCCTCAAAAAATTACATGTTGAGCTCATAGTTAAAAATCAGTAAATGCTTAACCAAGAAATACCACATATACCTGTTAGAATGACTAAAATTCGGAACAGTGGTAATACCAAATGCTGTCAAACAATTGAGAAAAATTGGTAACATATAAAGTAGCACAACACCATGAGAGAATACACATAACTTGCTACTCTCCAGAGTCTATACCTGTTATACCAAGAGCACTGTGCATGCTAGACAAACACTACCACTGAGCTACATCCTAACCTACACCATATACATTAACTGCAGATCTGAGTATCAGTAACAATTGGTGAGAAAATACAATTCAAGAAACACTTGAAAGTAATAAAAAATACATAACAATCATTCTAACGTGAAATGTAAAACATCTTTATGTAGGAAAGTATATTAGTAAGATTATGTACTCTACAAATGGAGAGACATGGGTGACAGGAAAACTTAGTGTTACTAGGATATCACTTCTCAAATTGACTTTACAGATTTAATGCATTTTGAATCCATATGTAAGTCAACAGAATTTTGAGGTATACTTACTGAGGTCATCCTTAACTGTTGAGGGAAAGCATTGGGCAAAGAAGAAGCAAGACACCCCTGAAGAAGCAGAACCAGGCAAGGGTTGGAGTGGAGACTTTCTTTACCAAGTATTTAGTACTTACTGGAATGCTCAGGTTAACAAGATAGCAAATACTGGTGAGAAAGTGGCAAAGAAACCAGTAAAACACAACAGAAACTTACAAACAGGGCCAGGCATATGAGGAAACTCAACATATGATACATTTTTCAATAAATGGTTTGAAGAAAATCTCTTGTCCCTATGAAAAAAATAAAAGTAGATCCCATCACCCTACCATAGACAAAATTAATTCCAAATGAATTAAATGTGAAAGCTAAAACTTTAGACCTTAAAAATACAGAAAATATGTTTGTAACATTGGAGAATTTAAGAAAAAAAGATTTTCCCTCACTGAAATTAAAAATATCTGTTCATCTAAAGATATCACAGAAAGAATGATGATACTAACTGCAGAACATATAAGTAACAAAGGATTTATATCGTGACAAAAGTAAAGCAGTTCAGTGTATTATTAACTGAAGAAACCAAAATCCACCAGAAAGATGTCCAGAAGACATGCATAGATATTTCACAAGAGAGGTAAAATGGTCAGGGGTGAAACGGTATCAGACATTATTAAGAATTATGAAAGGTAATTAATACCATAGTGAATTGCTACTTTGGTTTTCCTATTGGTGGTAAAGCACACATTAGTAGAACAACTTCTGAAAAGGTTTATCATTAGATAGTAAAGCTGAGGATGAATGTAGCCTAATATGGCTTACATATTCTTTGTTATGTCTAAGACCAAACAAAAATTTCACCTGTGTGCCAGCAGAACTATTTCTAACAGAAAAAAATAATTGAGAAAGACCCAATGTTCATCATGAGTGCAATGAACAAATATTACAGTATACTCGTACAGTAGAATACCATACATTAATGAAAAAAGTGGTATGAACATGGAAGATACAAAAATTAAAGTTTGTAAAATAAGTTCTGGATATAAAATTTAAAAAACAATAAAACTAATCAATGCACTGCATAGGGTTAGATACGTGATAAAACAGTAGAATGGGTGAAAGGAAATTTGGGATAATGCTTAACTCTGGCAGGAAGAGAGGGAGATGTAATCACATGCACATGGAGCCTTGCAGTGCTCTTTTTCTTTAGTTTTTTTTTTCCTTTTAATCGGTACCAGGAATCGAACTCATGACCACATGCTTATGAGGCAGACTCTTATGCTGCTGAGCTAAATCCCCAGCCCTCTTGCTCTTTTTCTTAAACTGGTGGTAAGAGCAAAGGTTTGCGTATAATCCCAGCACTTGGGAGGCTCAGGCAGAAAGATGGCTGTGAGTTCCAGGCCAGCCTAGGCTAAAAAGTGAGTTCAAGGCCAGCCTGAACTGCATAGTGAGATCCTCGTCTTAAAAAGATTTTTAAAAAAGTTTTCATTTTTAATGACATTGTCTATAATGTACATGTGTCAAATATATACATATATATTATATTTTAATGAATACTTTCTTTCTAAAGAAAAGTATATTCAGGAGCCTAGTCCCTGTAGGACTTTCCTAGTTTTGTTTTTGTTTTGTTTTGTTTTGTTTTTTTATTGGTACCAGGGATCGAACTCACAACGGTGCGCTTGCAGGGCAGGCGCTTATGCCTGCTGAGCTAAATCCCCAGCCCCTCCTAGTTCTATAATTAGGAAAAAGAAGTACACTATTTAGTTCCTTCAATTCTGGGAATTGTTAAAAATTATAATCTTGATATGTGGTATTTAATGTCCTTTTCTGAACTAATGGCGATTGTGAATTTAGATTTTTTTAAAAAAAATTATGTCTTGTCAAAATGAAAGCCCTAATAGTAATCCCACAATCTTGGGGGGAAATTTTACTGATCTACAAAATTAAAAATCTAAACACTGCAGATTTATTTCATATACCAAGTGAGGTTCTTGTAGATGCAGAATAAAGACAAGAAAATTCTGTAGAATAGGTGAAGGAATAATGAAAATTAGATACATGGTTGCAACGATGCAACCAAGACATTTCCATCACTAAAAAGTTAATCATTTTTTGCTGTGTGATAAGGATACTTAATATCTTCTTTCTTATCTAATTTCAAGTATGCAATACAGTATTGTTAAATATAGTCACCATATTGTACATTAGATCTCAAGAACTTGTTCATCTCGTATACTTTAATTAATACTGCCCCAACTCATTGACCTCTGGTAACCATCTAACTGTGCTTCTGAGTTCATCTGTGTGAGACTAGAAAACAATCATGTATTTGACTGTCTGTGCCTGGCCTGTGTTACTTAGCATAGGGTTCTCCAGGTTCATCCACGTTGCAAATGGCAAGAGTTCCTTTTTTAAACTGAATAATGTCTTTGTATATTGATGCCATTTTCCATCAGTGGACATTAATAGGCTGTTTGTGAATCTGCTATTATGAATAATGTAAAAGGGACATAAGAGTGCAAATATCTGTTTGAAATACGGATTTTATTTTTTCAGGGGATTATACAACTAAAAGTGAGGTTGCTGGATTATATAGTAGTTCTGTTTTTAGTGTTTTGAGAACTTGTCATATACATGTAATAATGACTGTGCTAATACACATTCTTACTTATGCAGGGGTCCTCTATTGTACATATTCTAGCCAAAAGTTCTTACCCTTTTTTTTTGTAATTCCTTTTTTAGCAGATATAAGATAATGACATAAAAAGGGTAGAAGTAATACAGAATTACAAAAATAAAGGGGGCTGGGGATTTAGCTCAGCAGTGTAAACACTCGCCTGGTAAGTGAGTTCGATCCCTGGTACCATTAAAATAATAATAATAATAATAATAATAATACAGTAAGAAATCACTAGTTAATAAATTATATATTGTCCTCTTAGAAATAGTTGTTCAAGTTACAAAATTAAAGCATACAAAGTGAACATTCAAACAGTGAGAATGCAAACAGTTCTGTTCAACGATCCAACAAAAACATAGTAATATGGTTATCCGTCTTACACACTTAAACATACATGCAATTATATCCTTTAGAGCACTTATTTATCCTCTCTTTTACAATAGCAATTCCTCCTACATTTCTTATTACTTTTTACACTAGAGACACAATGTGATATTTATAAATATGATTCTTATTTATTTCACTAATGAAATAAGTTGTCTCCATTTACCTATGAAGGCCTCAAGAACATCCTTTTTTATAGCTGAGTAATAGTCCATTGTATAAAATACCGTATCTTTTTCATCCACTCTGTGGTTGATGGGCATCTTGGTTGTTTCCAAGATTTAGCTATTACAAATCTTGCTGCTATGAACATGGGTGCACATATATCACTTTAATATGAACTTTTCAGTTTTTCTGGGAAAATACCCAGGAGGAGAATAGCTGGATTGAATGGAAATTCCAATGCTAGTCTTCTGAGAATTCTTCATACTGATTTCCATAGTGATTGTACCAGTCTAAACTCCCACCAACAGTGGAGCAGTGTCCCTGTTTCCTCACAGCCTTGACAACATTTGTTATCCATTGATTTCTTAATGGCATTGATTTCTTTCCGGAGTGAGATGAAATCTCAATGCTATTTTAATTTGCATTTCTCAAATGACCAGTGACGGTGAACATTTCTTCGTGTATTTATTTGCCATTTGTATATCTTCATCTGAGAACTGTGTGTTCATCTCAGATGCCCATTTTTGGAGAGGGTCTTTGAATTTGGGGGGGCTTGATGTTTTTCAATTCTTTATATGTTCTTGATATAAGTCCTTAAAAGTGTCTTGAGGGGTTGCTAGCTAAAATTCTTTCCCATTCTGTGGGTTTTCTTTTCACTCTGTTGGTGATTTCTTTTGAAGTGCAGAAACTTTTCAATAACATGAGATCCCAGTTGTTGATTCTTTGAAGTGTTTCCCATGCAGTTTGCATTTTGTTCATGAATTCTCTGCCTACCCTTATGTCTCCAAGACTTCTGCTTACCTTGTTTTCCAGTAGATTTAGTGTTTCTGTTTTAACATTTAGGTCTTTGATCCACTTAGACTTTAGTTTTGTGCGTGGTGATAGGCATGGATCTAGTTTCAATCTTCTGCAAGTGGAGAGCCAATTTTTCCAACACCGTTTATTAAAGAGGCTATCCTTCCAGTGAACATGTTTAGCCCCTTTGTCGAATATCAGGTGGCTGAGTGTCTTTGTAGTTGTGTTTGCATCTTCTAATCTGTTCCATTGATCCTCAGATCTATTTCTTTGCCAGTACCATGCTGATTTTATCACTGTGGCTTTGTAGTACAGTTTCAAGTCAGGAATTGAGATGCCTCCTGCCTTGCCTTTGTTGCCCAGAATTGCCTTTGCTATTCTAGGTTTCTTCTGTTTCCAAATGAATTTTAGGAATGTTTTCTCTAGATCTGTGAGGTATGTCAATGGTATTTTGATTGGGATTGCATTAAATCTGTATAACAGTTTTGGTAGTATGGCCATTTTCACAATGTTGGTTCTTCCTAGCCAAGGGCAAGGAATATCCTTCCATTTTCTAATATCCTCTTCAATCTCCTTTTTTAGCGTAGTGTAATTTTCAGCATATAGATCTTTTACATTCTTAGGTTGATTCCTAAGTATTTCATTTTTTTAGATGTTATTGTGAAGGGCAGTATTTCCATAATTTCTCTCTCAGTGAGTTTTTTTTTGTGTGTGTACAGGAATGCTGTTGATTTTTGAGTGTTAACTTTGTATCCAGCTACACTGCTGAATTTGTTTATTACCTCTAGTAGTCTTTTAATGGAGTTTTTTAGGTCTTCGATAAGAATATCCTGTCATCTGCAAATAGTGATAATTTAACCTCTTCCTTTCTTATACTTAGTCCTTTTATTTCTCTCTTCTAATTGCTCTGGCTAATGTTTCCAGAACTATATTGAATAGGAGTGGTGATAGTGGACATCCTTGTCTTGTTTCTGATTTTAAAGTGAAAGCTTTCAGTTTTTGTCCATTTAGTATAATGTTGGCTGTTGGTTTGTCATAGACAACTTTTATCAGATTGAGGTAGATAGCATCTATTCCGAGTTTCTGTAGGTATTTTATCATGAACAAGTATTGGACTTTATCAGAAGCTTTTTTTGAATCTATTGAGATGATGATGTGCTTTTTGTCTTTGGCTTTCTTGATGTTGTATATTACATTTAGTGATTTGTGTATGTTGAACCATCCTGCATTCCTGCATAAATCCCACTTGGTCGTGATGTATAATCTTCTTGATGATTTGCTGCATTGTATTTGCCAGTATTTTACTGAGAATCTTTGAATCAATATTCATTAGTGAGATTGTCCTATAGTTCTCCTTTTTGGTTGGGTCTTTCTCTGGTTTTGGTATCAGAGTAATACTTGCCTCCAGGAATGATTTAGGGAGGATTGCTTCCCTTTAAATTTCATTGAAGAGTTTGAGGAGTATTGGCATTAAATCTCTAAATTTCTTATAGAATTAAGCTGTGAATCCATTAGGACCTGTTGGTAAGTTTTTAATCACGTTTAATTATAAATTATTTAATTATAAATATACAGAAATTATTCTGTAGCTGATATTGGGTTATTCAGAATTGTTACATCGTCTTGATTCAGCTTTGATAATTAATATATTTCTAGGAATTTATCCATTTCGTCTGTTTTTCCACCCTATGTGAGTAAAGGTTTTCAAAGTAGATATTCATGATCTTCTGAATTTCCATGGGATCTGTAGTAATTTCACCATTTCCATTTCTTATTGCGTGAATTTGAGTTTTTCTTTCTTTTTCTTGATAAGGTTGGCTAGGGGCTTATGAGTTTTATTCTTTCAAAGAACCAGCCTTTTCATTCATTAATTCTTTGTATTGTTTTCTTCGTCTCAATTGCGTTAATTTCTCCTCTGATCTTTATAATTTCCACTCTTCTGTGAGCTTTGACTTGCTTTTTTTTTTCTCCTAGAAGCTTGAGGTTTAGCATTAAGTTGTTTATTTGTGCTTGTTCTGTTTTTCTGATGTGACAATTCATTGCTATATATTTCCCTGTTATCACCACTTTAATTGCATCCCACAAGTTTCAGGATGTTGTATCTGCATTTTCATTGAATTTAGGTATTGTTTAATTTCTTCTTTAATTTCATCTGTAACTCAACACATAGATACAGGAGGAACTCACCCTAACAGGACACAGACTGTATGTGAAATCACCACCAGCAGCATCGTATCTGATCATAGGGCATTGAAATTGGAAATTAATGGCAAAAGAAACTGCAAAACCTACATAAACACATGGAAATTAAATAACAACCTCTTGAACAACCATCTGTTGTGGAGGAATAGCAACCAAGGATCCTGCCTCTCCCCAGGTCTCTGGGATGAAGGGGAAAGTGCTGCCCATGACCCTGTCTCCCCGGGTGAAGAGGGAGGTGCTGCCCATGATCCTGCAGACTACAGAGGTCTCCATGGTGGAGGGGAGTGCCTCATTGTGTTTTGATTTGCATTTCCCTAATGATTAGTGATGCTGAGCGTTTCTTCAGAGACCTATTAGCTATTAGTGTTTTTTTCTTTTTTAAAATGATTGTATTCATCCATTGTTCGTTTATGAATCAGATTATTTATTTGCTACTGAGATGAGTTCTTTACATATTTAGATATTAATCGTAAAGCAGATAAATAGTTTGTAAATATTCCATTCCATTGGTTGTGTTTTCACTGTGTCAATTGTTTCTTGTGCTTGGAAAGAGCTTTTTAGTTTGATATAATCTTACCTACTTTTGTTTGTTGCCAGTGGTTTGAATATCATATCTGAAAAATCACTGCCCTAACCAATGTCAAGAAGCTTTTCTCCTATATTTCCTTCCAGTTTTAAGCTCCTACATCAAGTCTTTGAGTTCATTTTTACATACGGTTTGAGGTAAGGGTACAATTTTTAATCTTTTACATGTAGCTATCCAAAGTTGCACCACTTATTTATTGATGTATTGAGTGTTCTTCCTCCGTTTGTGCATTCCTGGCACCCTTATAAAAGATCAGTTGATCATTAATGCATGGATTTATTTGTGCCATTGGTTTATATATCTGTCTTTATGTTAGTCCCATACTGTTTTCATTAGTGAGTTGTTGTAATGTATTTTAAAATAAGGAAGTGTTATGCTTCCAGCTTTGTTCTTTGCTCAAGATTGTTTTGGCTGTTCTGGATGTTTATGATTCCATATGAATTTTATGGGCTTTCCCCCTATATTTCTTTAAAGAATTCCATGGTGGTTTTGGTATAGATCTGTAGATAGATCTCTTTGATAATACAGGCTTTTTTGTTTTTTTGAGACAGGGTTTCACTATGTACTTCAAGCCAGCCTGAGCTCACTTTGTAGCCCAGGCTGGTCTCAAACTTACCATGCTCCTCCTGCCTCAGCCTCCTGAGTGCTGAGATTACAGGTGTGCACCACCATACCTGGCTAGAAATTTTAACAATATTCCATTTTAACCATGAAAAATGGGGCATCTTTCCATTTTTATGTATTTTCTTTAATGTTCAGCATATAAATTTTCCTCCTCTTTGTTTATTCCTAATTATTTTATGTTTCATATTGCTACCATAAATAGGGTTGCTTTTCTTATTTTCCTTTTGGGTAGTTAATTATTTGTGTATAGAAACTACTGATTTTTGTATTTGAATTTGTTCATTAGTTCAGTTTTTTTAATCATGGTTATATCTTTAGATTTGTCTACTTACACAATTGCATCATTTGCAAACAGGTAATAATACTTTCTTTTCTACTTGGATATTATTTATTTATTTTTATTGTGCAATTGCTCTTGCTGGGATTTCTGGTACTGTGTTTAATTGGAGTGATGGGAGTAAGCATTATTGCCTCATATCGAGACTACACTTTCAGTTAGAGAATATAATTTCAGTTTTTGTGCATACTTCATGATGTGTTGGTGGTGATTTCACATATAGTCTGTGCCCTGTTATGGGGAGTTCCTACTGTACCTATGTGCTGAGGCTTGCTTATTTATTTATTTATGTCACAAATGGATGTTGAATTTTGTAAAAATCATTTTTGTTTTTTTACTGAGATCATCATGTGGTTGTGGGTTTATTCTGTTAGTGTGGTTTATTATATCGACTGATTGAACTGTCCTTGTGCCAGAGGGATTAATCCTACTTGACTGTGTTGTATGATTCTTTTAGTATGCTGTTGAATTCACTTTGCTAGCATTAAAATTTTTGCATCTATATGTAACAAGGATGTAGATTTCCTATAGTTTTCTTCTTTTGTGGAGTCTTTGTGTGGCTTAAGTATTCCAGTGGTGCTTGTCTTATAGTGTATTTGGATGTGTTCCCTATTTTTGTATTCCTTGGAAGAGTTTATCAAGTTGATATTAATTCTTTGAATGTGTGATATTATTCACCTATGAAACCATTATTTGCTGCATGTAAAAATGAAAATAAAAATTAAAATTTAAAAAAAACAACACAAACCTTTTGGCAGCTTCTTATTCCTGATTCAGTCTTCTTATGTGTGATCAGTCTGTTAATTAAGGTTTTGCATTTCCCTTTCTTCCTCCCTCACTGTCTTTCTCTTGCCTTTCTGTCTCTTCCTCCTCTTCCTCCTTTCCTTTCCTCTGCTTCTTCTACTTCTCATTTTCATTGTGTTCCTTCTACTCCTCCTTCCTTCTTCCTGTCTCTGTCTCTGTCTCTGTCTCTGTCTCTGTCTCTGTGTCTTTCTCTCTGTCTCCATCTCTGTTTCTGTCTCTCCCTTCTCCCCTCCATATTTGGGTTATGGATTTAACCCAGGATTATCATACTAAGCTATATTCTCAATCCATTTTTGTTTTTATTTCGAAACAGTGTCTCACTAAGTTGCCTATGCTGGGCTCAAACTTGTATCCTCCTATCTCAGCCTCCCAGTTTCTTGAGGTATATAGATAGATAGTTTATTTGTTTTATTTAATGCAGGTGTTTATCACTATTAACTGCTCTTATTTTTGCTGTATCCTGCAAGTTTTGGTAAGTTGGTTTTTATTTTGAAACTTTTCTAAAAACCCCCTTGAGTTCCTTTTTGACCCATTGTTTCAAGCGTGTACAGTTCATATCTATTTGCAGTTTTCCTGTTATCTTCATTTATTGATTTGTTTCATTCCTTTGTGGCCAAAAAGATATTTGGATGATTTTGATATGAAATTTTCAAAATACTTTTCTTACTTTTATTACTTTACATGTGCTATATCCTGGAGAATGTTTTTGTGCAGATGAGAAGAATGCTTATCCTGATGTTGGGTGGAAAATTCTATGCACATAGATGAGTCTTGTTTTCTGTTTTGACTGGGGAGTATGGTCTTCTTATCTTTAAAATAATTATTCATTGTAAAATAGTTATATTCTTGTTATTTTTGTTAATTGATTTGTGTGAATATTACCTGTTACCAACGTTATCAGTGGGGATGGTTCTTACTAGGCTGATCTCTGAGAAGATAAAATGATAGGCCATGGTGAAGTGCCACAGCTGATGTCATCTTTTTTATTATTTGTTTCTGAGCTTCACCTTACCAAAAAATGCCTTATACTCACATCTATTTTGACTGGTTCCCAAAAGGAGCCAAAAAATAAGTGTTAGTCCTATGACTGGATTTTTAATATTGACACTTGTTCATTTACTTTGTATTTCTTAGACTGAGGACCTGGAAAACCAGGATACTCCTTTAATGTAGCACATTGTTGTTTGAATCTATTGAGAACAATGTGAGCACACTTTTGCAAATATATTACTTACTTTATAATTATGAAGTAGTATTTTTATGGTTACATAGACAACATTGATTTAGTACATTTTCAGCTAAATAGATTTAAACAGTTTAGAGCATTTTCAGTTAAATAGTTAAATTGAAACCTAAGCATCTCATTTAACATTTTCTTTGTGGGAATACAGTGACTTCGACTTTCATTCAACTTTTTGAAAATATACTAACCCACATGTTGAAAGCTCAGAACAGAAATTAAGGATTATTATATGCATAACTCTCTTGTATGTGCCTAACATAGTTCCTGAATATGTTCCAAAATCATAATAGGTACTCATTAAATTATATTGACTATATTATTTGACTATATACATATAATATAATGTATATTATATGTAAGTGAAATTCTAAAGAACTTTTTATTCAGAGGAAAATACTGTCTTACACTTCTTGCATTGAATATGAATATATGGACCAGAATGCTACCTAGTCTAAATTTTTTCTTTAATTGGTACTGGGGATCGAACTCATGACCGCGTGCTTGCAAGGCAGGCGCTTATGCCGCTGAGATAAATCCCCAGCCCCAGTCTAAACTTATTTTAAGCCATTCTTTTAATTTATTTGGTTTTTGATTTTGGGGGTTTTTTTGTACCAGGAATCAAACCCAGGACCTTGTACTTGCCACACAGCTGCTGTATCCCTGGCCCCATTCTTTTAATTATGTAGTTTTATGTTGAGAAGATATTTAATGCTGATAATTGAGGATCTTTATAGATGTTTCCTGAGGAAATACAGCATAATAAAACTACTTTATATAATTTTCAAATCATGTACTTGTCAATGAGATTTTACTAACTATAGCTAAGAAACTACTTTGTTCTGTCAGGGTTTGATAGAAAACCTTATTGGTGCTCTAAAGATTATAAAATCTCTTAAAATTTACATTATTTTAAGATTCAAGATAACAAGATGGCTCTTATAATACTTTCATCTTTATTTTCTCATGAGTGTACATATGGTATTTTATATACTTTAAATGAATTTTGCACTACAAATTAGATTATTTCAAAATATTAGCCATGTTTATCATTCATCCTTCTTTAACAATAGAGATGGTTTGGGATGTGTCCAGACAACTCATTAAAAGTTCTAAAATTACAGTGAGATGCTTTCTCCAGTTCTCATCTTTTTACTTTTCAGAAGAGATTAAAGGCTAGGCATTTTCTCTGGGGTTACAGCAGATTCTGGAGAGTTTTCATTATAACTTTTATTATGACCTTTTACTATATTTGCCCTTTTTTTTTTTTTTTTTTTGGTATCAGGGATCGAACTCACGACCTTTCACTTGTCAGGCAGGCGCTTATGCCACTGAGCTAAATCCTCAGCCCTGTTTGCCACTGTTTGAATGCTACCATTTTAACATAGAGAGTCACTAGACTAGAGATAATATATATAGTTCGCCTCTTCAGTGGCAAAGTGACAAGAACATTTTATAATTGACATTTTTTTTCATGGTTGAGGATTTCAAAAAAGAGATTGTTTACTTCAACATTATGTCTTGACCATGATCCCCAGTAAAAAATATTTTATGTCCTACCAGAATATATATAGCTGTATAAAAAACCTGAAACTAAAGATTCATGAAAAACTGTGTCTTTAATATCAGATAAAGATGCACTCTAATATTTTGTGTCTTCATCTATTTAATTTTGCAAAACACTGCAACCCATCAAAATATTTGTTCAGTTTACTGGTGGTAGCAACTTATAGTTTGAAAAACACTTTAAAATGGATGTATCTATCCATGGGTCAAAGTTCATTTCTAATGTAAGTACCTGCCTTACAAGGTGTGATCAAAATATACAGTGAATATGTAAATTTAAAAATTTTTAATAGTTAAAAAGCTCAGTGACATTAATCCCTCTCAAATGCACAAATTCTATCATTCTTGCTATTTTGTTTTATTTCGGTTTTTTATGTTTTTTTGAGTACCGGGAGATAATATGTTAAGATAATACTTTTTTTTAAAATCAAGTATTCACCATATTTTTCAGTCACACCTTGTAAATTTTTAAAGTATTGTGATAATGATCATCCAGTATCCTCCTTTGTGATTTTACTTGTTCTCATGCATAGGTAATGTACTATGAAATTAGATAGTACATTCAAATATTAACTAAGATTTTTTTTTTAAAGTGTTCAGCTTTGTTGTAAATTTGGCAGTGGTTAGATCTAGCAAATGTAACATAGTCAAATGTGATTATAAGAGATGAATCAGATGAGTATAATTTAGTTCTTAGTCTAATTTTACTTTATTTTTTATTTTAAAGAGAAAAAAGCAAAGATACAGAATTTTACAAGCAAGATAATAGGAAATCAACAGTGATTAATATATTGTGTATTGTCACTTTAAAATAATTGCTCGGGTTACAAGATATAGGCATGCATGACTGATTGAACAATAAAATTAATAAAAGTCTCTATTATAAGTAATTCTAAAATTAATTTGAAATCTTAAAAGTAATAAAATGTTTTTAAAGTACATCTTCATTTCTTTAAAGTAATTAATCTAGGTTTTGGTTTTAAATTTAACCGTACCTTCAAAATAAATTATAAACAGTTTTTTCTCATATTGAAGATAAGACTATTTATGTTTTATTTGTGAAATTAATGTCTAGCAATTACATGCTGTTTTGAGATCATTACAGTATGATTTTATTTTAATTAAATTATGAAACTAAAATGTACCTTTATACTTTATTACTATCTTGAATTTACAAAACATTTTAAAACTATCAAAATAATACAGGGAAACACATATATACATTTTTTGTGTGTATATATAGTTATAACTTTAAGCTCATAATTCTATGGTATGTAGGCAAGGCAGGTAGGTAACAGCTGAACCTAGAGCCCTAATGATTCTATAGTGTTATTTCTACTGGTTCTGTTAAAATGTTGATTTTTAAGTTTAGAAGATATTTTGAGTTTTATAATAATTTTTAAATCTTAACATAATGTTAATGGAAGCTTTATGAAATTTTGTTTGTGTAAATATAGATATCTGTTACTCAGGGAGCAGAAGAAAGCATAAATGGTAGCAGGTAGCTGATAGGGATTAAAAAATAAATCCTTTGTATATCACATTATTTAGTAATGTTTTGTTAATCAGCTTGTTTCTCTGAAATATTAAGAACCTGGGTATAATAACAGATCATATTTGTTGAGTGTTTTCTATGCCTTAGGCAACAATTTAACAACTTTTTTTTAAAGGAAGTATCCATGTGTATGACTATCAGATGTTTCACACATATTCAGAGTACACAAAATGCATTTTTAAAATAGCTTATAGAATAATAAAACCAGTATTTATGAACCTAGGAACCTTTTTTTAAAATTTTGATTTTGAGGAGAAAAAAACCAAATGAAATAAAACAAAATACGGTCAGTCAAAATAAAACAATGCAAATGGTACATGACTTCAAAACAAGATAAAAAGAAATCAATAATGGCTACTATATTGCCTCTTATTATCTTCAAAATAACTGCCCTTACCATCAGGCATAATACAATCAAACAAAACAGTGCAGAATAAAACCAGTAAAAACAAAACAATGGAAGCAATACAGGACTTCAAAACAAGATAATAGCCGGGGATTTAGCTCAGTGGCATAAGCACCTGCCTGGCAAGCTCAAAGTCATGAGTTCAATCCCCAGTACAAAAAAAAAAACCCACAGAAAACAAAAATCAAGATAATAATAAAACATCAGTAGCTACCATAATGCCTATTATCTTCAAAGTAGTTGCCTTTACCATCAGACATAATGCTATCAAAACAAGAGAACAAAATCATTCAAAACAAAACAGTGAAAGCAATGTAGGCTTCAAAACAAGATAATAAGAAACCAATAATGGCTACCATAATATATTTTATTATCTTTGAAATAGCTGTCCATGCCATCAAATATAATAAAACTGAACAAACCAAAACAGAATAAAACCAAACTAAACAGAATAGTGAAAATGATATGGAAAAAAGAAAAAGAATATAAGTTTCAAATCATGATGATAGATTAACAATGACCACTGCCTTCCCTTTTTAAACACTTCCTCCCCTTTCATTTTCAAAATATGTATTGTACATTTTGGATCCCACTAACTCCTCTAGTTTTTTATACTAGGGAGACAACACGATATTCACCCTTGTGACTCTGAACCAATTTATACATAAGCATGATCTCAAGTTGTATACATTTACCTGCAAGAGCCTCAAGGTTCTTTCTTTATAGCTGAGTAGCTTTCCATTGTATAAAATAGCCATGTTTTTCTTATCCATTCTGCAGCTAATGGGCAAGCTACCCCAATTCTTTCTGTTTCCCTGTCACATAGAACATTGTTCTCTCTCTCTCTCTCTCTCTCTCTCTCTCTCTCTCTCTCTCTCTCTCTCTCTTTCTCTCTCACTTTCAGTTTGTAAACCCCCTTTTGAATTAAATGAGTTTCTTGCGTAAAGCATATTAATAGATCAATCCTGTCTCCTGATCCACTCTGCCTGTGTTTCTTTTTTTTGATGCATTGAGGCCATCTACATTAATGGTTATAGCCAACATGCACTAACTCATCTCTGCCATGCTATTTTCCTGCTGTTGGCTGCCTACTTTTCCCCTCCATTCAGTTGTCTACCCTGCTCTGTGACCCCTCCTCTGCTGCTATTCCTGGAACCATGGTCTTTTTTATCTCTCTAGAATGTCCTTCAGTAATCTTGGTAGTGTGGGTTTGGTGGCCATGAATTCCTTCAGCTGTTCTTTGTCATGGAAGTATCTTGTTTCTTCATTAATTTTGAAACATAGTTTTGCTGGGTACATCAATCTGGGTTGGAAGTTGTTAATTTCAGGACTTGAAATATTTTACTCCACGCTCTTCTTGACTGGTTTGTGTTGAGAAGTCTGTTGTGATTCTGATGGGTTTTCCTTATAGGTGATCTGTTTATTTTCTCTAACAGCTTTAATATTCTGTTCTTGTGTTGAATTTCTGGGATCCTGATTATTATATGTCTGGGTGTAGATTTATTTTGGTTATGGCTAGCTTGAGTTCTATGTGCCTCACTTAACCTGAATGTCAGTTCCTTTTCCCATGCTTGGGAAGCTTTCTGATATTATTTCTGTAAATAGACTTTTAATGTCATTTGTGTTGACCCCCTGCTTTCTCACTCACACATATTGTTCTTAAGTTATGTTTCTTTGGGTTGTCTTGCAGCTGTTGAATTGTTACTTCCTGTTTCCTTGTTATTTTTAAGAGATCTTTCTTTCATGGTCGCAAGCTGCAAACCTGTCTTCAAGATTTGAAAGTCTGTCTTCAGTTTCTTTCAAGCAGTTTTGCCAACTTTCAGTGGAGTTTTTAATTTCCTGGTAATCTTTTTAAATCTGTTTGATGTAGTCTGCATCTTTTTTTATATTATTCAGTTGTTTTTGTCATTTTCCTATGTTCCTCTATTTTTTGTCTGTGTCGTCTTTGCAGGTGCTTAGCAATTCTTTTATTATGTTTTTCATTTCTTCTTTTATCTGAGAGAGTATTTCTGTTCTAATTTCTTTTATAGCTTCATGAAGTTGTTTCTTTACTTTAGTTGCCATCACTCCAGAAATTTCACGTGTGCAACTCCTGATCTCTTCCATGTTTACATCTCCTGGACTTGCTCTACTTGAGTTCGAGGCCAGAGACTGCCTTTTGCTTCTTTGTCTTGACATAGTCCTGGGTTCTTCTAGACAAGTGGGTAGTGGGGTCCCAGGCACTTCTTGCATTGGCTACAATTTCTCAGGAGCAAGACTGTTTGGTTTTTCTAGCCAGTGCTGACTACAGGTATCTGATGGTGGCCATTGGGTACGCTGGTGCAGGACTGGCTGCTGGTTTTCCCAGCCTGTGCTGGCTCCCCAGTGGCTGCTGGAGTTTGTGCAGTGACAGGGCTGGCCGCTGCCTGTGGACCTGGGCTGGTCATCAGCAGGGATCCTCAACCATGGTGCCTGGAGTGTATGCAGGGGCGGGGCTCAGTCCGAGCAATTCATGGGTCTGTACGCAGCTAGGAGCTGCTAAAGGAAACCTGAGGCAGTTCTGGGTCTGCACCTGTCTGGCCCAACTCCAATTCCTCTCTCCTGCAGGAGAACTGAGTCCTCTGCACTCACCACCAGTCAGTGCAGTCCTCTGTGTCCATTGCTTCCCTCTATTGCCACATCCCTTTTGTAGAGACCTCTGGGGTCACCAGCTACCACTGTCACCATGACCATGCATCCCTAGGTTCTAACAGCTTCTCTCACAGAGTGGGTCCAGCTCCAGGTGAAGGTGCCACCAGCTGCCACCTGCTTTGTTTAACTCTCTCTGGGGGCTTCAGTGTTCACTTTAGATTCTTCTTGGGCCTAGGGGATCCACTTCCTTCCTTCTTGTGTTCCCCGTGATGCTATTTCCAGTATCTGGACTGTGTCTCTCAGAGAGACTGTTTACACTGCTGCTTACTGTTCTACCATCTTCCTGGAAGCCTACTATGTAGAACCTAACTTTTTAAAAAAGGAGATTTTATGTATCTGTCAGGTGTTTTAAACATAATGAAGAGTATACAAAAAGCATTTTTCACAGTTTATAGGCTAATAAAGCCAATACTTCTGAGTGCAGGACCCCAGGTTTAGATGTCATTGTCAGTACTTTAGAAGTCCTCACATTTTTCCCTGATCCCCTTCCCTTCCCTTCCCTGTTAGACCTTTTGTCGGTATCTGCTAACCAAAATCCTTACCTTAGTGTAATTTGGAGGGGTCCTTTTTCCTAATATTGTTACTATTATGCATGCATGTATAAAAATGTATTTACTTTGAAAAACTAATACTCAAAGAAAAATTTCAGACAAAGTACGTAGAATGTCTTTAAATAAGAGTGATTCAGTCATTGGGCGTCACTCAGAACCAGAACAGTGCAGAGCTCTGCTCTGCTTTGTGAGCCACAAGTATTTATAGACAGAGTTCAGAAGTTAAATACAAAATAGCTTGATTGGTTTCAGCTAGGTGTTGTGGAGATGGTCTGTTCAGTTGGCTGCCTGTGATTGGCTGAAGCTCAATTTGCTTTTATGATTGTGGATGAAATCTGGCTGTTACAAGTATTAGACTTCTGTTTTCATTTTTTTAAATTTAAAGAGAAAGCAAAACAAAAAAGGTAGAAATAATACAGAATTTCAAAAAAAAAGTAAGAAATCACTAGTTGATAAATTACATATTGTCCTCTTAGAAATAGTTGTTCGTGTTACAAAATTAAAGCATACAAAGTGGGCATTCAAACAGTGAGGCTGCAAACAGTTCTGTTCAACAATCCAACAAAAACTTAGTAATACGGTTATCAGTCCTACACACTTAAACATAATGGAGTTATATCCTTTAGAGCACTTTCTTTTCCTCCTTTTGCTTTTTAAGTCCATTATCTGTTTAGTTATATCATGTTTCAGCTTGCTCAGTACCTTACTGATCTGTTTTGTTGTTGTTATTTCCTTTTTAATTACCTTATATAATTCTGTTGTTTTGTTTTTGAGTTTCTCCTCATCCATGCCCCATGGATCAGCTTTGGTGGAGTTGGGAGTTTTTGGAGGTATTTTGTTACCTTGTTTTCTCATGTTCTATTGGTTTTTTTTATTTAATTTTTTATTAACTTGGAGGTAGTAGTATACAACAGAACAGGATGGAATAAAGCCAATTGAGACAGTGTAGTGAAATTGGTACAGAACTTCACAGCAGATTACCGGGATAACGGTAATAGGTACCATTGTATATCTCGTTATCTTCACAATAGTTGTTCTTTCAATCAGGTATAGCAAAATCAAAAGAAATACAGAATATTATAGAACTTATCAAAACAGAATATGGAAAAGAGCAATACCATTCATTAATCGGGAAAAAAACAAAACAGCATATTTGCCTTCAAAAAGATAGTAGAAGGAAATCTCCCTTATTTGCTATATTACATATGGTCACCCTCCCAAGAGATGCTCAGATCTCTGGCTCCCACTTGCTAATGGGGGTGGGGGTGGGGGTGGGGAATGGCATGTTTGATTCTCAGCCTGCACGCCAGTAGGCTCACAGCCACTTACCAGAGCGTCAGGCTGGATGCTTGTTTTCCCAGCACCCTAAAGTTCCAACATGGCACAGATCTCAGGAACTGCTGTTGCTTCTTGCCCTGCAGTGGTCCCAGCTAAGTATTAGACTTGTGTTAGCTTTCCATCCATTTACTAAGTTGGATAGTTGCTCATTGTGTAGGAACTCAAAAGTATAGAGACAGCCTTTGACCAGTACCCTCTGCTTATTTAACAGTAGCAAAGCACAAAGTTAGTTTGGTAGAGAAAACACAATTGCCAAGAGAAGGTAAACTGAACAGTCTCTGAGTTATAGTTTGGCTTTGCTTTCTTTGAGAGTTTGACAAGCTTTCTGTGGAGGGGGTTGAGTGAAATCATTTGTGAGTTGTGAGATACTAGGACTCATTCACAAATGTTTGTGATTCAGCTACTAGAGCCCTGGCAGGCATGTGGCCAGGAAAAAAGGTCATGCTTAATTATGAGATCCTATTTGGAATAGGGAAGGAGGAGGACACTTTATTGGAAGTATCCTCAGTTGATCTAAACGTGAGGAGAAACAGACTGATTCTCAGTCCTCATGTCCACTGGTTTATGATTTGGCACTCTTGGATCAGTAATACCATGACTAACTTGTTTGGAGGTTTTCATGTCAGATTTGTTGCTTATATATTTAATAATTACTTTCTTATAATACTGAATTTTAGAGAGGAATAAATTTAGTTCAGTATTTTCACTTTGCCGTAATCTGGAACCTTTTTTGGCTTTATGGATAGATTTGTCTTCCTCCTCTTCTTCTTCTTCCTCCTCTTTCTCCTCCTCCTCCTCCTCTTCTTCTTCTTTTATTATTTATTTATTTATTTATTTATTTATTTATTTAGCTTTTTGAGGCAGGGTCTCACTCTGCGTTCAGACTGACCTTGGGCTCACTTTGTAGCCCAGGCTGATCTCAAACTTGCAGTAATCCTCCTGCCTCAGTGGATATATTACTTGATTTGACCCTCATCACAACCTGATAATACATATATTTTTATTAGCATTTTATAAGTGAGGAAATACAGTGGAGACTCAAAAATTAAGTAAATTGTGCTAGTGGTAAAAGAGAGTTTAACTTCCAACCTGATATGTCAAATTTGTGTTTCCAGTA
This sequence comes from Dolichotis patagonum, assembly GCA_004027295.1. Classification (NCBI taxonomy): domain Eukaryota; kingdom Metazoa; phylum Chordata; class Mammalia; order Rodentia; family Caviidae; genus Dolichotis; species Dolichotis patagonum. The sequence continues at coordinate 89,660 of PVJX010000923.1, forward strand.
ACTGAAGAATGAATTCCAAGGAACAGTGGAAGTTAAGTGTGGTAAAGATTTATTGGTGTGTGTGTGAGTGCTCAAGAAGGGAGCACAGTGCTCAAATGAATGACACAGCAGTTGGGAACTGGAACTGGGAAACAGGAATGGGTATTAGGAAAAGCACCTAGGGATCCCTAGTGGATTACTACCAAGATCATCTCTCTGAGAATATTTATTGGACAAAGTCCAAGAGGTATATATGATGTAGGTCAAACTATAATCAACCAATAAGATTACAAATTAGCTGCTTAGCTAGTATTGATCGAGTAGTGAAGCAGGGGCAAGGGCATATGGATGGCATCATTAACCTTGGTCAATAATCTATAGTCTTAAGGCTGGGGATATAGCTCAGTGGCACAATGTCTGCCTGGCAAACATGAGGTCCTGAGTTTGATTTCTGGGAGAAAAAAATCTATAGTCTTAGTCATGTCTTTAGTCTTACTTAGAATAAAAGATATTGTGAAATAGGAAGAAAATGTTCAAATGGGAAGAGGGACTGCAAAGCGGGGAGGGGGAAAAGAAGGAAAGGAAAAGAAAAAAATAAGAAAAGGAAGAATGGAAACAAAGTTCTTAGTCTTAGTGAGTGGGAGAGGATGGCCCACCCCTAGAGAGCTATCGGTCTATTTCTATAGGAAATCTCAAGAAGGAGGTACCAATTACAGGATAGTCTCAAACTCCTACTTAATTGCTTTGGGAAGTATGTAAATCTGGCCATTGTGACTTTAATCTAAATGTCTTTTTCTTCACATGCTTCTCCAACCACAGTTCTGGTGTGTTCTTATCTTCTGCACTGACTCCCTCAAGGGCCCAGCCCTGTCTTACTACCTATTAATTTCTATCTAATGTAGCTACCTAATGGAGTTTCTCCAATTAAGAAAACCAGTTTAATTTCAAATGCCACTTTCTCATTATTAGGTAATGCTTTTTGCAGTGCTGTGTTCTTTATGCCTTAAAAGACAAGCATCATCAAGTGATTAATATTAATCCTTTCTTTCTATAATTAATGATAATTTACATTTTATGACATGAAGAAAAGCAAAACAACACAAAAACCCCAGAAACCACAAACCCGTGCAGTTATAGGTATCAGTCAGTAATAGACTTATTTTTCACTTTGGTTTTGAAATTCCTTCACCCAAGAAAAATATATCATTGCACAGGAAATTGGTTTTTTTTTTGTTTTAAATGTTCTTTCTGGTAAAGAGAAACCATCTTAAGATTTTATGGGATATTCTGTATAAATGGAGCAGCAGCTTTGAAGTATAGTGAAGAAGGTAACTGAGAGCTGATGGTAAAGTTCCCATAAAAACAAACCACTAAGTAAACTGTAACTGAATACCTTGTTGTTCAGCTGCATGAGTGCAATTGAAAGTAAGAATTTTGATTAACAAATAAGTCTAGGGCATGTAAAGAGAGCAGTTGATCAGAGCTTTATAACTTAAGGTAGGGTAGGATAGTAAAATTAGAAAATAATTATTTAGAATTTTCAAGGTTAAGTATAAAGTGATGATATAGTAGTATGTCATGAGATTAATAAAATATGTGCTAGATATAATGATGTGGGTCAGACTAGTCACTTAGTTTTAACTGGTTAACAAAAAGGAATTTTCATTTGTTACTCCAATAATGTTGTTTTCTAAATATAAGAGTTTTAATTAGAAAAAGCTCATTGGTAGATTATATTTTGAAAAGTTTGAATGTAATAAAGAGAAACTGTATCTGTTTGAAGGAAACTTGTATTGGAGCATACAGCGTTACTATGGTGTCATTTTAATCTTCTTTGTTGATTGGTTTGCATTGACACTGAGTGACGCATATATCCCTGCTAGAGTTAAAACATCCATGTTTATTCTCTGCTTTTGCTGTTGGAACCCATCAGAATTGCGCTTGAAAGAATATCTTTCTTTATGAATTTTTAATCATGGTTGAGGCAAGCAGCAGATTAGATATAAATTGAGAAGCTTTAGGAAAGATAAAAAGTGTTCTGTTGATACCTACTTTTGAAGTAAGCAAAAACTGGAAAGAAAAGTCAGAAGAGCAGGGAAGTGTGGCAAATACTACAGAAACATAACAGATCTGAAAAAAGGCTTGCCTTTTTGAGAAAAGAGAAACTGACCTTATTACCTCATCCTGAATCGTTAAGTATTGATCTTGCTTTGTTTTTCTAAAGCAACATTTCAGTTCAAGGCATTATTGCACCTTTAATAAAGGGCAGGATGTTAACAGAACAGCCCTTTTGTCAGTTCACTTAAAATAAATCAGGAGCATGGTTTAATTCCTTTCCTGTCAGTCTCTTTCTCTATCTGTTTATTGCTGATTTGACAGTCTCTAGTCCTCCTTTGCTGTTAAATGTGTGTCCTTTGTTTGTGCTGGTGGATTTTACTGCATTTGAATGTGAGAGAAAGCCTCTCCTTGCCATATTGGTCTAATTAACCTTCTGGGTGAAACTATACATTAAATAAACCTTCTAAATGATGAAAGAAGAGAGCCCACAACAACGTAGATTTTCTTCATGTACTGGGGTTTCTCCTGTTTCATTTCCTCCACGAATTGATGGCCGAAAGCTTGTCCGGAATGCTTCATTTGGAGGATACAATGAACTTTCTCCTTCTATACCAGGTTTGTTTGCTTAATCTTGCATTCTCGTCTTAATTTCTTGAAGGCTTTTCGTTAAAATAAACCAAGCATCTTACATTTTAAAGCTGTTTCATTCAAATGAAACAATTCTACAGTGAAAGCTTAGATTTCAATAACTGCTTCTAGAGGCTTGTCTTTTCCATATTTTCTCTTACAGTCTTTTCGGCTGAAACTTGAGAATGAATGAGTAAAACAGGAATTTTGAGTACTTACAGCGTAATTTTTTGGTTTAACTTTGGAAGTAAATATTATGACCTTTTCAAAGAACTAAAGCCTTTCTAAATTTAAAATAAATGCAAAATGCAAGCAAATTACACTGAAGATTTTAGCAAATGAAAAATGACGCTTAGCATTGATATTTGACCATTTTCTACAGAGTAGTGACTACAGTATAATTGATGTTTAATGTAAGCTTTAATCTTACTACTTTATTATAATTCCATGAAGTTTTCTACTTATGTATGTTTGAATCATCTCACTTTCTTCTTGGTATATCCATTTATGTGGAATTAATTTTTGATAAGGAAATAGGTATTTTAAGTAAAACTTATTCAGTGAAATTAGATATTTGGCAGCCATGACTTAGGCATTAAATAATTGATCAGTGAGATGTAGATGCAAATTCATCTTTTATTATTTGAAAACAATATAGCAAATATGTGGATGTATGTTTTAAAATATAAGTAACCTTATGTTTTCCTTTCAGATTTTAAACTGCTTTATTATACTGTAATTATTGTTGATACTATAATTTTTTTAAAAATCAAAATGTTCTTTAATACTCATGACAGATGTATTGACTGAGACTGGTGGTTATTTTAACCATTTGTATTTTTCTGACACTTTTATTATTAAATTTGAATTAAATTTTCTATTTTCACACTAGCCTTTACTCTTGGCCTTTTTGGATAATCATACTGGTAGGTGGTGTGTCCGTTGTTCTGAGATAATAAAGCATCTTATACAAAGTATTCACCTCCACAAGTGGATAAATTATTATAATTCATGTATTTCATTTTCTCTCCTAAGTGTTTCCCAAAGGAATTAGAAAGCATGGTTCTAAACTATGCCTGAGTAGTTTAAGCTTTAAGTAGCATTCATAATCTGTATTGAGTCCTCTTAGCTTAGCATGGTTGCTATCTGGTTCCTTATGTTCTCCAAAGGTATCTTTCTTCAGAAACAGCTTTGAAAACACAGTGTACTGACATTTTTAAAATGTGGTTACAATGTCTTTGGTTTTCCAATGACTTAGTCTCATTTCTGTATTTGTCTCTGTCTTCTTAATTGTATCTTTTAAGCCATTTGTTAGCACATGCTCATTGCTGACCTTTGTGCCAGGAGTCTATTTAATACAATCGTGTAACCTGGATAAAAAGTAAAACTTCACTTCTTACAAGTTAAGTGTTCGCTTAGTTAGGTAATTGGAGGCAATATTGTCAGTTTAAATGGTCGAAAAATATATTGGAGGTTGTTGTGATCAGTTCATTTTAAAAGAATAAATGATTTGCTTTGTTTCCTAATGCTTGAAATAGGGAAAAATCATATTCATAGGAATGATTCCATAGTCCCTGTAATACAACTACCTATGATTTAAAAAAACTTTAAAAAATATCGGCTTTACTATATTAGCTAAATATTAGGATGAAAGTAAGTACATCAAAGAAATGGCTTTCTGTTAGGTATTTAAGTTAAAAATAACACAGCATTTTAAAGTTCTTTAGAATCTCTCTCTCTCTTACCCTTTGTTGATTTACTCCTTGTATTAACCTATACTACACAGATGGCACCCATACCCGAGTATTTGTAATGAAACCATGATGCAGCATATTTGTTTACTTCATGTCTGATTGTCTGTCTGTTGTCTTAATCAGAACTGTTAATTCTAGAGGTGCTTATTGTACCAGTCTCTAGAATAGTACCTAAAAATAAAAAATTCTTTGAGGGAAGAAATTACCTGTAGACAAACTGTAAACTTAGGTGCCTAGATACTTTTTAGTACATTTTGATTTCTTAGATATTTTTTGTTCTATACAATTTCTTGATTCTTGGCAGTGTTTAGTAGTTAAAAGAAATGTAGCAATTCTGCATTTAATTTTTAGATATCATATCTTCATTTGTGTATATTTGTGCATATAATGCCATTTTAAGAAGGCTAAAGTAACAAAAAATTTGCTTTATTAAATCATTAATGAACCAAGTTTTCTACTGTAGTATATAAAAAAGTTATACCTTGTCAATATTAATAATACTTCTACTCTGTTAATAAATGAGACATTAATAGCAGAGTGCTAATTTATTCAGGAATGATATCCCGATGCATTAGAAGGAGAAAGTAAACCATAAGTACTTAAGTAAGAGTTTATTAAACATAAAATTTATTTATAGAAGAAAAATTGAATTCTGGGGATTTAGCTCAGCAGCATAAGCACCTGCCTAGCAAACATGAGATTGCGAGTTTGATCCCTGGTACCAAAGGGGGGGGAGAAAAGAAAGAAAGAAAGATTGATAGTCCCTGAAAAGCAAAAGAATTTGACTCTAGTCATATGAGGTAGTGGTTATAATTATTGTTAATCTTTGACTACTCCCAAAATGATAAGATTAGAACAAACAGCAGGCTTTTTTTATTATACCAAGTTCAATGTAATTTTTTGTTAAACTCTTAACTAGAAAATTCTTTTATTTGTTTTGATGGTTAAGAGAATTTCTGAAAATTATTAGTATTTCTCTTTATCAGAAACTCATGGTTATGTCTACCATGGTATATTTCAGAGAATACTCACAGCATTATTGTTCATAATAGAGAAAAATTGGCAACCATCCAAGTGTCTATCACTAATAGAATGGCTACATAGTGGTATAGTCAAGCAGTGGGATTCTAAGCAGCAGTGAAAATGAATGAAATACCTACTGTGATAAGTTACTAAATAATACTATACTAGCAACAATCAAGACAGCTACTTTTGAAGAGAGTGGATTGTGATCAAGAATTGTACTTAAGACATTAAGCAATTCTCAGTTTCTTCATTTCAATGGTAGTTACTTAAGTATGCCTTGTATTTGTTAAGTTATTCATTTATGGTTTTTTTTAGTTTTCTAAAGGTATGCTATATTTCATATTTTTTTTAAAAAAACCTTTAGAAGTCAAATGGAGTGCATTTTAATTTGTTACCAATAAGTAAGGTTCATACCCTTCTTTTCTTACAGTTGTGAGTGGAAAATGTGGACATAAATCAGATAATTGCAGTATAGTTCAGTGAATACTGTAGTACAGATATGTATATAGTGTGTCTCTGAGAATGGAACAGCTAACCACGCCCAACAGTCAAAGCCAGGCCTCCCAGATAGGTGACTGCATGTTGAGCCCACATCATGGCACTGGAGAACAGTTTCAGTTGGCTCTAGTACTGTCACTTGTTGAATTAGTCAACTTAATTTCAGTGAGCCTCAGGGTTTTTATTTCAGCTATATATATATGGCTAGTATTTCCACGTGTGATATCATGGTAAAGATTATTTTAAAATGTAAGATGGAATCTATCATGTTACCTTTTCCTTGTGAGGGTTCCCACAAATAAGTATTGGTTGTTTTATTGTTCCTTTTATTAATTTTGTGATGTGGCTTATCATTATCATTATCATTGACAAATGAATTAGAATTAACCAGATATAGAACAAGCTAAAGGCATATAAACTAAGTGGGAAAGGATGGCAAAACAGGAAATGTCTAATAAACTGAAAAATTAGGGAAATGTATTCTTTATGTTTTCACTGATGTATAACGAATATGGTTAAATTGCAACTTTTTCAAATTCTTAGTTACATATAGACATTTATAATCACTTCCCAGATCTTTAGAAGGTTCCCTTAAGCCCCTTTCCCATCCATACCTCCTATATCAAAGGTAGTCACTTTTCAATCTCTGACCTCACAGAATAGGTTTATAAATGGAATCATGGTATCTTCTTTTCCTTTTTTTAAAAGTAAGAAAAGATAACTTCTTTTATTTAATATATTGTTTTGTTCCTTAGTTGTTGTGTAATATTCCGTCATGGGCGTGTACCATAATGTCTTTGTGTATTCTGTTAATAGTGATTTGAATTAGTTGCATCTTTTGAGTATTAGGAATAAAGCTGCTGTGAATCTTCTTCCACCTTTCTTCTAATGAACAGATACACTCATAATGTTAGTGGATACTGTCAAATTATACTCCGAGGTGATTATGCTACTTTAAAGATCCACCAGTAATGAATAGAGTTCCACTTGTTTCCTGTTCTCATCCAAACTAGAATATTAGTCCCTTTGTTTTACTTCTCTTGATAGGAATATAGATTCTGTCTTACTTGTAGGAATGGGGAGGATAGTTGTGAAAAGATTTTCGCACCTTAAATCATTACAAGGAAGTTTGGTAGGGGAAAAATTCTTCTAAAGGTCAATAATGTATTCTAGACTTCAGGTTTTTTTTTTTTTTTTTTTTTTTTTTTTTTAATACTGGGAATTGAACTCAGGACCTTACAACTAACTGCCCAGGCAGTTGCTGCACCACTGAGCTATACCCCAGCCCAAGACTTTGTCTTTAAATAACCATTTTAATGAAGAATTTTAAAGTAATACTGAATTCTCACGCACAGTGGAAAATGAGTAGAGAGCAAAGTAGTATTGTGCAAGAACCTTTTAGACTTCTAATATATATACTTTCATAACACACCTGGGTTGGGTTGGGTTGGGTTGGGTTGGGTTGGGTTGGGTTTGGTTTGGTTTGGTTTGGTTTGGTTTGGTTTGGTTTCTTGAGACAGGGTCTCACTATGTAGTTCAGGCTGGTCTTGGGCTCACTTTGTAGCCCAGGCTGGTTTTGAACTTGTAATAGTCTTTCTGCCTCAGCTCCCCGAGTTCTGGGATTACAGGACTGCACCACCACACTTGGCTAATATATTTTTGCAGTTAGGATTATTTTGCACATTTTTAGGAAAAGTAGCTTTGTCTAGTCTTACAACAGAATCCCTAATGTGACAATTTTTACTTTGCTTCCTTGAAATTTCTCTTAAAATTTTATGTACAGTATGATGATATTTTCACTTTAGGATATTCTCACTATTTTTGTATGTTCTGTGTTCTTTGCATTTCACGGAGATCATATAATTTTAACCTTTTTTGAAATTAAAGCATTTGATCACTTCTCTATGGATTTTAGAAGGCATTTTGGTTTATCTGTCTATAAGTTTAAGTAACTTGGAGCCATTGGGACTAGCTTTTAAAACAGTCATATAATTTACAAGTTTGAGGTGTAGAGACTTTAAATGGGACTCATTTGGATTTGACAGGTAATATATAGTCTGTTCTGCCTCTTAAACTTTGGGGTTTTTTTAAAAGAAAAAATAAAAATGATACAGAATTTCAAAATGAAATAATAGAAATTTAACACTGGTTAATACATTATGTATTGTTATCTTCAAAGTAGTTGTTCAGATTGTAAAATATAGGCATAAAAATGATCAAAACAGTGAACAATGAAAGCACAAAATGTTCTTTTTGATTTACTGTAGTATTTGTTTTTTGTTTTATTTCTTTTTGTTCTTTGAGACAGGGTCTCACTATGTAGTTTAGGCTGGCCTTACAATCACTATGTGACCCAAGCTGGCCCCAAACTGACAGTGATCCCCCTGCCTCAGCCTCCTGAGTGCTGGGAATATGAGTGTGTCCCACCACACCCAGCCTACTGTAGTATTTAAAATAACATGAATATGGATACTAAAAAAGATATTTTTCTTACTCCAATAAGTGGATTGGTCAAGATTCAGCTGAAACCAGGCCAGGACATTAGAGAAATTGAAGTCTTGTTCTTTTGAAAACAAGAGAAGAGACTCTTCTATTTATGATATATATTTTTAGAAAATCTTTGTTCTCTTCCACATGTGTTTAGAAATATCTTTGTAGTAATTTATTTTATTCACTGGTATTAAGAATTCTTCAACACTGGGGAGCCTGAGGCAGGAGGATTGCTGCGAGTGTGAAGCCAACCTGGGCTACAAAGTGAACTCAAGGCCAGCCTGAATTGCATAGTGAAACTCTGCCTCAGATACACACACACACACACACACACACACACACAGAGAGAGAGAGAGAGAGAGAGAGAGAGAGAGAGAGAGAGAGGAGAGGTGAGAATGAGAGAGAACAAAATAATTTTTAAAAATGAATTTTTTATAACAGGGCTCAAGCTCATGACCTCACACTTGCCAGGCAAGCACTGTGTTGCTGAGCTATGTCCTGGCCCCCCAAAAAGAATTCTTATGTTTACTGCTTTAAATAAATATTTAAAATTCCTAAAATTGAATTACATAATTGTTTGGTTTACTTTACACTAAAGCTCCAAATTTCTATAAGTTTTCACTTAAAATTCTATGTTGCATTTATGAAAAGTTTTTCACCTGATTGCTAGGATTGAGTGAACTTTTTTCTTTCTTCCTTTTCATACTACAAAAGTGATTCAGTAAAATATTTGACTTAAGAAAACAGAATAGATTTGTTTTTGTTATTACAACCCAAAGGCAGACTAAAAGGTGTTTGTCATCAGTGCACTAGAAATAATTTTGAAGTGCTTCAAGCAGTGGTAGTGTAAATGCACTTATATTTTTAGTACGGAGTCTTTTTGGGCACAAAACCAATAATTGTATAGTTAATATTACCTCTCCTCAAAAGTAGAAAGAACCATATTAAAATATGCACGGTTCCTAACACACAAATTAACATTCTTCTGATTGAATTGTTATAATTTATTATTTGCTTCATCATAGTGTTCTCTTAATATGTTACAGGAATGTAAAGCCATTATGTGTGTTTATTCCACTACACTAATATATTTTACGTTCAACCTTTTAGAATTTGTTTAGCAATAGACAACAGTAATCATGGTCAACGTTAATAAATGTATACTGTGTCAAGTACTATGCAAAGTATTTTACATAGATTTTTTTTTATTGGGGGGGGCACAACATAGGAATATGGTCTCACTATGTGGCCCAGGCTGACCTCAAACTTCAGGGCTCAAGTGTTTGTCCTGTTTCAACTGCCCAGATAACTGGGACTACAACAGTCCCTCACTCCAGGTTTATTTCTCCCTTCTTTTAAAAGCACCTATCTAGACTATTCCATTTTGACAGTGGTGTGAAAGTTTGTTTGATTGAGTGTGTCAGTGCTCTTTTTAGAAACCAGCTCACTAGAATAAAAGCTCAATGAGGGCTGATCTCACACAAAGTACTCAAGGTATACAGAAAAGGATTTTTCAGCTAAATTTTTGTGGGTTCAAGGAAGGACTTCATTGTTTCCATAAGCTGTAATTTTAAAGAATGTGCTAGCGATGACTCTTCAGAGAGCTATAAACTATCATAGTGTAAAAGTGTATATATACAGTCTAGAGTTCCTGCACTAATACACATCATAGATAGTCTATATCTGAAATTGAAGCTAGGTGTGGCACATGCCTATAATCCCAGTAATTGGAGGGCTAAAGCAGGAGGACCATAAGTTTGTAGCTAGTCTGCTACATGGCAGGACACTGTCTCAAAAAAGCAGCAAAAATATATATATGAGCCAGGCATGGTGGCACACTCCTGTAATCCCAGGGCTTAGGTGGCTGAGGCATGAGGATCATTGCAAGTTTGAGACCAGCCTGTTCTACAAAGTGAACCCAAGGCCAGCCTGAACTGCTTCATGAGACCTTGTCTCAAAAAGACACACACATACACACGTGTGTGTGTGTGTGTGTGTGTGTGATGTAAAATGTTATCATAACTAACTATTCAAAAATAGTAATACTGAAATATTGACAATTTTTTTCAAAGGTTTTGAAAGAGGAAGGGAAGATATTTCTCAAAACAGAGATGAATCTTCACTTTCTATGTCAAAGAGCAAGGTAAGCATACTGTTCTTTCCAAATCTATGATTGTGATATTTTTCTAGTATTTAAGATAAGAGAACTGAAGTCCTGTCTAGCTTTTATGAGATGTGTCTTATGTTGGTATAGCTAAACCATGTAGTATGTATGAAAGAGTAGTTGTACTAGAACTAATTTAAGTGCTGTTGGTTATTCCGAAATACAGCCAGTTGGTAACCAGTGTTTTCTCCAGAGTAATATTGCTCCTGATGTGTTTTCTACAGTAGTACTTCTCAAATATGAGTCCAAGGATTCCTTCAGAGATACTATAAGGTTCATGTCTTTTTTAAAAAGAAAAAGTTCTTACGTTTTTTTGAGATCATTTACTTGACAATTAAAACATGTATTTTACCAGTTAAAGGACAAAGATCTTTGCAGTAATAGCCTGCAGTTAAATTTTTTTTTTTTAAATAAGACCTAGTTTCTTAAATCAGTCTTTCTCAGATTAGGATAGTTTTACTTATTTTTAGATATATTGAAAATTATTTCTTTAAGAGAGCATACTCTATGAAGCAGTGCAATGAAGTAGCAATTTTCTATGAGTTTGTACTTCACTGAATTTTCTACAATTTGGTGCAGAATTTAACTTTTGACTTGTTTCCAGTCAGATTTTAGAGCAAAAGGAAAAGCTTTTATGTTTTGAAGTAAATGTAAAAGACTAAGAAAACTTTTTTTTCTTAAGCCATTATATTCTCTGCTCTTCTCAGGAATAGGATTTGTTCCTACTACCTCCTATGTTTGTTCTTGGGAGTGGCTGAGAAGATTGCACAATATTTTTATGTATGATTTTATGGAAATGTTATTCACGTTTAACTTTTCAAGTATGCCTTACATAAGGGTCCATCTATCTTATGTGTATTAAGGAAGGAAGTTTACATAAATGCCTTGATTGGGCCGGGGATTTAGCTCAGTGACTCAAGCACTTGCCTGGTAGTTGTGAGGTTGTGAGTTCAATCCCCAATACCAAAAAAAAAAAAAAAAAAGCCTTGATTGTTTAGGGGAGAAAAGATTTATTTTCCCATCTATTGTAGGATGCATGGCTAATACCTCCCTCCCCATAATAAAGACATGCTGACAAGAGAAAAAGCACACAAATTTTTTTAATATAAAGTTCTGTGACCATTAAGACAGTGGTCAGTAAAGTTTATCAAGGGAAAGTTATTTCCTAAAATATTTCTGATAAAAATGGTTTATGGTTTTGATTTTTGGTCTGTTGAAAGTATGTTGATTCAGGAAACTGATAGTAATCTATAAACAATGTAACTTTTTCACTAGTTCATTGTTTCATCAAAACTAGAACTTGCAACAGGGATTCCTGGGGTTTGTAGTAACACTCATTAACTTTTAAACTGATGCTGCTGTGCTCGCTTGGGCAGCACATATACTAAAATTGGAACGATACAGAGAAGATTAGCATGGCCCCTGCACAAGGATGACACGCAAATTTGTGAAGCATTCCATATTTTTTAATACAAAAAAAAAAAACTGATGCTGTTAGTATTCTTCATTTCATAATTTTCAGTTATCCTGTGACAGCAGCCATGACAACTTTGAGTTCTGAGGGCCAAAGAGAAGACAAAAGACCTGTTTACTTGGAGAAATTTTGTGATATTGGTTTAGTACCACATAGTTATGGGTATAAATGATTTGATGTTTCGAGCCTAGTATTTAAATCAGTAACGTTAGCACAAGTTTAACCAAGTTAGTCTATCCCTTTCTATACTCAGAGATTTTTGCAATTCTCTTTGAATATGGTCACTTAACACTATAAGCCAGTATTTTATACCATGTAGAAGGGACATTTTTAGCAGACATAAAAGAAATTAGCCACAAATCACACTTTTATTTTCACTTTTATTAGTAGATCATATTAGTTTTTTTGAGTCCTTTTTTTTTTCAGGTGATACTCTGGATATTATTGATGAGTAAACATGATGTCTGTCCCCTTCATGGGTCTGATAATTAAATGTGAGGGAGTTATACTCAAAAGCTTTTTATCCTTGATCATATCTAATGATACGCAATTTTGACCACTCTGTAGTTGAAAGTCACCATTCGGATCAAGTCATTTGTAATTTCTTGGTGCTAGTAATATTGCTAAGAACTCTTAAATACCCTCTGCAGTATCTAATGCTAGTAAAAAGTTTAAATTATAGGATATTGAAGGAATACATTTAATTTTGTTCTAAGATTTACAGAAACAACTTTTAGTTTTATGCTTTTCTACCTTGGTGATAGATTGTGAGGACTAGTTTAGGATACCCAGGATCTGATCACTGCTGATAATTATTGTGTATTTGGAAAATCAACCTCCCCAAGCATCCCTTTTGTTACTTGTAAAATAGTGATTTAAAATAAAAAAGAACTTCTTGTATCCAGCTTTTCAAGGTCCTTATGAAGATCAGTGTATTTCCTGTTGGTGGGACAAAATTACCTGACTTGTGCAACTTAAAGGAGGAAAGATTTGTTTGGCCCATAGTTTCCACTGGGTTCAGTTCATGATCAGTCAGCTCCAAGGAAGAAATGGCAAGGTGGTAGAAGGATCTGGTGGAGAATAACTGCTCACCTGACGAGTGCCAGCCAGCAAGCAAAAAGAGAGAAGAGGAACCAAGAACAAAAATACATGCTTCCAAGTCACACCCCAGGGACCCTGCTCCAACCTAGCCCACCTCCTATCAATTGAATTTATCATTGGATGAATCCACTAGTGATCGAAACACATGAGACTTTGAGGGGATATTTTTGATCTGTACCATAACAATTAAATAAAAATAGGAAATATAAACTGAAAGTCTGAAAGCAAAAAAGACATTAATAGCAATTTAGGTACATTGGATAAGTAGGAAAGAAGAGACCCTCTGAATATTGTGATTTGACAATTTATAATTTAGAGTGGTTTAATATTAGCTTCTGAAGATTATGTTTCTTAGTGGGGAAGGCAAACCAGTTGGATAACATATATAGCAGCTTACTAAGATGTGGTTTTGTTTTTCACTTAGAATATTTCACGTGGTAAAAAAGAACACTGCTTTGGCTGTTTTTGACCTGAGAATTAACTAAATGATTGTGTATGTTCTTAGAAATTCTCTGAAAAGGTGAAATGTAAAATTTTAGAAATGATTTTATTTAACTTTACATTGTAGATTGGTTTTTACTTTCAAATATTTTTTAGTTTAACATGGATTTGTTTTTAAAAACAGAGACTTTATAGGAAAAACTAGTTTTTTAAAAATCTACATTTCCTTAAATCGTAATACTAAATAATAACAATGAGAAATTCACAGTAGATTTTATATGACATGTATAGTATTAAGTGAAGGTTTTAATATTTATCTTCTGTTCATCTCTATATGATTTCAGTCTGAATCTAAACTTTATAATGGTTCGGAAAAAGACAGTTCAACTTCAAATAAGCTCACCAAAAAAGAATCTCTTAAGGTGAGTTTCCGTAATTATTTCCAGAAAATACCTTGTATTGTGCTTTGCTTATGCTTTTAAAAAGAAGCTAATAAGAAATGTGGACATGCACATGTAGAAAGTGTTCATATTTGGTGCACTAAGGCTGCCTGACAAGACTGCTTGATAACTGTCCCAGAGAATCTGCTTTAGGCTTCAGTTGCCAAAAAGGGGTCTAAGGACATAGAATGTCATAGTTGTGCCAGAGTTGAGCAGGCATTATCACCTTAGAACACCTGGTGGAAATCTCTGGCACCCATTGAAATTACAGTTTGCCAACTGCTAGTTCCTGGGCTGAATTTGGTACATACTTTATTTAAACTACAAATTGTTTTAAAAATTGAGACAATAATTAAAAGTCCAAATTTCCAATTTCTCTGAGGATATATTATTGGACCTGCCACCCTAAATGGCAACAGAACGTGGCACCTCGGGAACACAGGCTTTCAGCTGGTCACTGCCTAGTCAGTTTAACCCATTTGTGTTCATGCCTGGTTCTGATGTATTTTATTTACAATCTCATTAAATCTGTTAATTCAGACATGTATTTTTAAAAATCAAAAGCCTAAAGTTCTTTGAATATCAAATTACTAAAATATTATTGTATACATCGTCTCTTTCCATGCAATGCAACTTTTTGTGGAGTATGTTTTTTATAACTGTTTCTTAAAAATGTCACTGATAGGTTGTCTTTACTCTTAACCCCAAAACAACAATAAAGTATTAGTAAGACTGTATTAATCCACTGTTGTTTTCTGAAATTATCTCAGAAATAACATACATGAGGTAAAACTATTGAATGAATGAATTGCATTGTCATGGTTTTTCATTTATGTCTTACATCTTAGAGTCAGGAAAGACAACAAGACTTCCATTTGCAAACAACTGTAGTATTGTTTATAATAGGCAAAAACTGACAGCAAAGTCAATTTCTATCAGTAAGGGAATTCATTAAGAAAAATGATAGAAACAAGTTAACCTAGTAGATAAAAGCATAGCTTTGGGTGCCAGTCAGCTTCCATTTGAATCCTGATTCCATAACTATCTAGCCGTGTGATCTGGGCCTGTTAAACTCTCCACCTGACTTTTCTCATCTATAAAATAAAGGCAATAATTTTACTTCAGAGAGTTACTGTGCTGATTAAGTGAGTAATTATAATACAACTTAAATCCTTAGAACATTATTTTATTCTTAGAACTCCTATGGAACAGTTGAAAGATTAAGGTAAACTGAGGGTGGTGGTTCACACCTGTAAGCCCAACACTCTAGGAAACTGAGGCAGTAGGATTGCAAGATTGAGCCCATCATGGGTAAGCTAGCAACTAAGCAAAAGGGTCTGTCTCAAAAAATAAAAGGGGCTGAAAATAGAAGTCATTATGAAGGCCCCGTGTTCAATTCCCATTATCAAGGTGGTGGGATGGGAATATGAATAAAGTAGTTGTAAGGATTCTCCAAAAACTATTGAATGGGAAAACTTTTTATTTGTTAAAAAATACTAGCTATATATTTCTATAGAGTGTGTAGAGTCTTAAAAGGCAGTGCTTTCCAGAAGATTAACAGTGAGCGGTTCTGGGGGTTGCATTAAGGTAGGATATAATAAAAATAGTTTTTAGCTTTCTTTTATTTGAAATTTTTACCATGAGATTATATTCCTACATTACTGTATAATTTAAAAGAGATAATATTATTTAAGAAGATATGGAGAACCAGGTTGGTAATGAGAAAAGCTACATTTTAATCCAAGTTACCTAAAAGTTCCTCCCAGCAGTAAAACAATCAAATATATGTAGCTTTTCTTAATTCTAAGATGCTGAAATTCTAAAGATATTGAGAACATTCTACATTGTATAGACCTAAAAAATTGAAAAAAAATGCTTATTTCTACTGTTTTTAATATTGTTTTACAATTTATATAAAACAGGTGCAAAAGAAAAATTACCGAGAAGAAAAGAAAAGAGCCACAAAGGAGTTGCTCAGTACAATCACAGATCCTTCTGTTATTGTTATGGCTGATTGGTTGAAGGTCAGTATTTGCTGAATTTTGAATTCTAACTGCTGGATATTTACCTAAGGAATGCAAAAGCACAGAATCTACCTAGAGCCCACAAAATAAAAATAATGCCCAAGACAACTGTCTTTCACTGGGAAGGAAACTTTAATTTTATCCCAGAGGATCTTATGTTCTAATCTGAGTTACCATTTGAAAAGCAGTAATTACCAGACAAACAACATATATTGATGCTTCCTTAGCTAATTCTTTTGACTTTAGTTATTTTTATTTTACTTCCTTTTTTTCTTGTCCCAGTCACTCTAGCAAGAGGCTCATTCCCATCTCAGGGATAACTGATAGACATCTTTGAAACTAATTCTGACTTTAAGAATGAACTTGTAAGACTCTGACTTTCAGAAAGTTTTAGTGCCTGGCATTCACCTAAGAATCACCACTGCCCTGAAACTTTCCACTTGGCTCAAGAGTTGGTAAAATCTCTAATGTAATAACCTTTACAAGATCTGACAGAGAAATTTTCTCACTAAAATGGGAGCCTGATGATAGTTGGCCTTACAATTCAAGAAATTCTAGATCCACCTTCAGTTTGTGCTAAAAACAATTTCTAATTTATTTTGGTACTACTTGAACTTAGGAGTATATTAAACTAAACCCTAGGATAAGAAATTATGAAGGATTAATGTAATTTATATTTAAAGACTTCCTTCACATTGCAGGAAGATCATATGTGTAAGGCCAGCTTTAACTTCATTATTGAGACCCTCTAAGAAATGTATATGGCTGGACATGGTAGTGCATACCTGTAATCCCAGCATTGGGAGGCTGAGACAGGAGTTCAAAGCCAGCCTAGACTACAAAGTGAGACCCTGTCTCAAAAAGTCAAAAATAAAACAGAAATTTATATAGCACACTTATGTACCTACCAACAACAATTTAAGGAAAGCATTTTTAGAAGTTGAGAGGAGGTTCTGTCTTTTCCTATCATTCACCAGATATCCACTGCCCGGTGTCTGCCAGCAGTTTTTCAGCACTATCAATGTGGTAGTAAAGTAAAAAGGCAGAAAGGGTTGAATAAGAATTTACTTACACAAATAAAATTGTAGTTACAATAAATACTACAAAAAGAAGACTCCCAATAGGAAGTCTTTTAACAGACCCTAACCTGGTCAGTGCAATTAGGAACACTAGTCTACCTAATACATTATTTTGAAACTACTAACTGTGTCTTGCACTAAAATTTAAGTTCCTTATCATTTTCACATCTATTTTCCATAATTACTGTGTAGTGGCTTTTCTAAAAAAGTACCTATTTAGTCTGAAATGTGTATGTTATACAGACTTTAAATTAAAACATGCCATTTGTCAGTATTCAGTTTGTGTCTTATGGAGCAGAAACAGAAAAAAAAAACATGTATTAGTTGGTTGGTTGGTTGGTTGGTTGGTTGGTTGGTTAGTTGTTGGTACTGGGAATCCAACTCACGACTTTGCACTTATCAGGCACCTGCTGTGCCACTGAGCTATATACCCAGCCAAAATACTTACTTTTAAAATAAATTTATCTTTCTATAGATTCGCGGTACTCTAAAGAGCTGGACCAAGTTGTGGTGTGTGTTGAAACCTGGGGTATTACTGATCTATAAAACCCAAAAGAATGGTCAGTGGGTTGGAACTGTTCTGCTGAATGCCTGTGAAATCATTGAACGTCCATCAAAAAAGGATGGCTTTTGTTTCAAACTTTTCCACCCTCTGGAACAATCTATTTGGGCAGTGAAGGTATGTATGTAACCCCTTGTTGAGATAAAGATGACAGTCTGTGAACAGAACTGAGATAAATCAATCAAATGCCTTCTGTCCTTTGCCAAGTCTAAAATTCCATTCTGTCTCTATCCATATTGAATCAAAAAGCTTTGTTTGTATTGGTAGGCTAATGTACAATTTTTCCAGAAAAAAGTTCTTAAATTTATATTGTTTGTTATGTTTTGTTCTTGGGGATTCAATTTGTGCTATTGTTTCAATTTGTAATTACTAACTCTACTTTTTAACATTGTATCATGTTTACTAGTTGCCATTTATCTCTTTGGTTTCCCTTGTGATGCAAATGTGTGATGGGAAGCCTAGAAGCAAAAGCAGCTCTGTTTACAACAGAAACAGCTTTCTTTTGGGATAGAGCTCTTAACATTTTTATAAATGAAAAGGTATTATTGTGGTTGCTTCTATGCTGTATAAGCAGAAATATAAGGAAAATAGAACTGTTGCATGTGATTAACTGTCAAGAAATTGTACAAACAGTAGAAATACAATACACACTAGCCAAATCAGTAAATGTAATTTCGATTTTTATGAAGTGATTGTTGCTTTAGTTTCTAGGAAGGTTAGTTTCCTTGAATAAGGGGTTTTGAACCTCCTTATAGAAAATAATCTACCAGCACAAACCAGACATGGATGAATGAAACAGAATAGAGGGTGCAGACCCAACCCAGGGATGTTCAGCTGTCTGATCTTTGAAAAAGGTGCCACAAACATCCAGTAGTGCTGAGGAAACTGGCTATCCACATGCAGAAGATTGAATCTAGACCCAAGTACCTCACCAGGAACTAAACTAAAATTAAAATGGTTCAACGATCTAAATATAGAACACAAACACTTAATCTGCTAAAAGATAAAATAGATAAAACTTGAAGACATAGGTATAGGCAAGGACTTTCTGAACAGAACCTCAATTTTATAAGAAATAATGTCAAGGATAAAAAAATTCACTATTTTGTATCTAGTATGCTGGTAGAATGAAAATTGTCTGTTAAAATTGAGTTTACCTATTTTATCTTTTAGCAAATTGTCTTTTACTTTTTTATTTTTGGTGCACACATGTCTATAACTGTTTTCTCTTCCTGCTAAATTATTCCCTTAACCAATATGTAATGACCTTCTTTGTCTCCTGTGATCAGTTTTAGCTTGAAATCTACTTTGTCTGAAATTAACATAGCTATACCTGTTTTTTTCTGGTTTCTGTTGCATGGAATATTGTTTTCCATCCTTTGATTTTTTAATGTGAGTTTCTCTGAATGATGTGTTTCCTTGTATACTGGATATTGTTGGATTTTGTGTCTTGATTCATTCTGCCAATCTGTGTCTTTTGATTAGAAAATTGAGACCTTTCACATTCAGAGTTATTGAAAGTTATTGACTTCTTTCTGTCATTGCATTATTTTCCTTTTGCTGATTCCCTCCCCCATTCCCTTTTTGCTTAGCTGCTCATTCTGCCATACATATTAGTCTTTTTCACTACTTTGCATTGATGACTTCATTGTCTTTTTCTAGGATATCCTTGACAATTTTTTAAATGCTGATTTGGTAGTTATCTAATCCTTTAGGTGCTCCTTGTAATGGAAACAAATTGATTTCTCTATCAATTTTGAAGGACAATTTTTTAGGGTTGGAAGTTGTTATGGGCTTGAAACACTTTACTCCTGGCCCTCCTGCCTTTAAGGTTTGTGTTGAGAAGTCAGTCGCCTGTAATACTAACGGGTTTACCTTCATATATGATTTGCTGCCTTTCTCTAACACCTTTTAAGGTGTTACCAAGCTTTGGCGTTTCCTGTGTTGGACTTCTGGTATTTTGAGTATCATGTGGCACAGGGAAGTTCTTTTTTTGGTTGTGGCTGTTTGGGGTTTTATATGCCTCAGTTACCTGTATAGTTCTTCCTTTATATTTGGGGAGTTTTGTGCCATTATTTTTGTGAAGAAGTTATTCATGACATTTATGTTGTCTCATGATTTTTTACTTTTCCAGTTACTCTTAGGTTAGTCTTTATCTAGCAGCTGTTGGATCCATTTTTTATGTTCTCCCGTTGCTTTTAAGCTGTCCTTGGGTAGTTGGTCTTTGAAGGCATCCTTGTCCTCTAGTTCCAAAATTCTATCCTCACATTGTTCGTTCTGCTGCCCATGCTTTCCATGTAATTTTTAATACCCTGAATGTCTGATTGAAACCTTTTCATGGACTTTGGTAAATTTTGGTAAAACTTTGGTAAACTTTGGCAAATTTTCTTTGATAAATTGGTCATTCATATTTTGTATCATTTTATTTGCTCATCTAGTTTTTCATTAGCGTCTTCTGAAAGCTCTTGAATCATTTTGGTTATTACTTCCATTAGCTGTTCAGTTATGTCTTCTGTGATCCTACTATCTCTTTGATGTGTTTTCCAACTTCCTCTGATATTAATTCAGGTATGTACCCTACGCTGTTTACCCCCTTGATGTCCCTGGATTGGCTTTGTGGAAGTTGAGAGTTTTAAGGGGTGTTTTGTTCCCCTGTCTTCTATTGTTTTATGCTGAGGTTTATGGATGCTTAAGTTTGATGACTTTCATGCCAGTATCGACATCTCTTTAGTTGCTTTTTAGTGACGTACTTTAGGTGTGGCTAACTGTAGTTCTGTGTCTTAGCCCTGAGATCTGACCACCTTGGTTAATTTGCAAAGGGGGGATACAGTGTAATTAGCCCAACCACTGAGTTCTTTGGAAATATATTCTAGAAATGTTAACAGCACAAAGGTAATCTGAGCCTTGGCTTACAGACAAACAACAATTGTATGACTCCGGTAATATCAAACTAATCAGTTAGAGTAGTATTATTAATACCATATTGGATATTAACACACTATAAGAATCAACTGCGGCCACCCTTAACCTTAAAGAAGAAATCTACCTCTGTGGTGTAAACATTAACACAGTCCACATATTGACTTAGAGTTAATATGTACTAAAAATGAAAACTGAATAGTACAAAAGAATTTAGCAGAAATTTTATACAGCTATCAAGAGATTAATAAAGCTTTTATGATTATAATATTGAATGTATGAGGTTTTGGAACATGGGAATGCATGAGGGAAAATGTGAAACTCTTAAGCTATACAAGAGAAAGACCAGAGAGAAGTGGAACAAAGGATCTTATTAGGAAGTACGAAGATGTTATAGAATTAGATAAAGGTAAGAGAAAATGGTGGTAAGAATTGAAGATAAAAAGGAGAAAAAAAAGAAATTACATACGAAGTAAAAATAAGAGAAAAAAAGTTAGAACCTGGCATAGTGGAGCACACTTGTAGTCCCAGCATTCAGGAGGCTGAGGCAAGAGGATAGCTGCACATTTGAGGTCAGTGTGAGCTACATAGCGAGTTTAAGGCCAGCCTGAGCTAGATAGCAAAACTCTGTCTCAAAGCATAAAAATTAAAAGGGAAAGAAGAAGAAAGAAAAATGAGATAAGAAGCAAGGAAGAAGAACTAAGAAATATTCCCCAAGCCCCGGTAAACTGATGAAGAAGAAAAGAGGAAAGAAAAAAACAAGACAGAAAAACGTAAAAACAATGTACACACTAACAAAAAACAAAAACAAAAAGAATTTCTCTGTGATTTCACATGTGTGGTTTTCTTTCAGGATCTACAATTTTGAGGCAGTGTCCAAGTCAATACATGTCCCTGCTCACACTGGTAAATAAAGCTGGAAATCAGGCACCAGCAGGCAGTAGGATTAGGGCAAGGGGGCCAGGTAATTTTGAGATCTAGAGCTGGACCTTTGGCTGTGGGCATGGGGCTGTGTCCTTTAGCTCAAACACCTCATCGGGTCTCTTTCCAGGCTGTCTCCTTGGCTGTCTCTCACAGAGTCACTTTGGAGATGTAATACTGAAAGCCTTCAGGCAGAATCTCCTATCCCTGAAGCCCCAGGCACGCACTGGTCCATTCCACTGCACCAGCAATTCTCCCTGTAGTCCTCTGGAGTCCCCAGCTTTCACTTTGTCTCTGCAGATTTGGTTTCCCTTTCCCAAGAACCGGGAGCTGGGAGCTGGGAGCTGGGAAAGTGAATACTGTCCCTTCCCTTCTCTGCATTGTGTTTTGTCTCTATCATTTCTCTGTAGGTTTTAACATTCCTGTCAGATCGTTTCTTGTTCCTGGAGATCTACTTTTTTTTTTCTTTCCCATGTTATTGTTTTTCAGCATCTGGAAAACAGCATTCTGAATCTCAGAGAGGCTGAGTTATTATTATTTACCACTCTGACATTTTCGCAGAAGTCTGATTTTCTGTTTTAATATCCACACCCTTGATCCTTTTAAATTTTGTTTTAATATGTGGTGATCTATATGGGTCTAGACTCAATCTTCTGCATGTGAATATTGTGTGGTTTCTCTGGTATGAGAAACTCAAAGTATAAATAATTTAAACAGCAAAATTAAAGATGAATATTAGAAACCAGTGAGATAGATCTTTGCAAATGGGAAAGAGATCCAGAGATGAAGGATAGGGAAGTAAAGAAAAGAGAAGAGGAAGAAAAAAGAATTTTAATGTGTTATTCAGCTCACCATAAGAGTGTAACCACTGTGTACTGAAAACATGTACTAATCAAAAAATTAAAATAGGGGCTAGTGTATGATAACTTTTAGGTTCTCTTTACTATTTGAGCAATATGTAAAGAATTCTTAAATGATAATTACTATCACTTATTTTCTGTGAAGGAAATATATTTGTTGGGAAAGAAGACTTCTGTTAACACGTTTTCAAGGAAGATGAAATTAAAGCTTGTTTGCTTTGAAATTATAATTCATTCCTGTTGTACATTATTACAGATAAAGGCAGGCAATATAAAGTTAAGATGTCATAGTGTTTACTCTATACTATTTATTTTGTTGTTAAGGGTCCAAAAGGTGAAGCAGTTGGATCTATAACTCAGCCCTTACCTAGCAGTTATTTGATCATCCGAGCTACTTCAGAATCAGATGGTAACTACAGTTTTTGATGGATTGGATTTTTTGTTTCATTTTTAAGGTTTATTTTATATACCAATTTGTGTTATCCTTGGAAGAAATATGTTTATTATGATACTTGTAGGAGAAACCCTGTAATTATAAATTTCTTAGAATACTAAATATATTATTAACTTGGTAGACAAACAAATCTGCTAGGAAGAAAGTACTATCTATTTGAGTAATGTGTTAGTACCTCAGAGTGTGATGTTTATCCTCCATTGACAGATTATGGTTTTTTGACTTATTAGTGTTTGTTATGCTAATTTATTAAATGTTAACATTTTGGGAATATATTTTATTCTATTTGATTTTATTCTTAAGTGTTACGATAAGATACTTACACACTGTTTTGGTTTTATTTTACATATGAAGTTATTAATGTATGAATTATTTTATCCCTCACTTAATAATTTGATAACTCATGAAGCAAGTATGAAAGAATTTATTTATACGACAGCAAGGTAATTTTAAAACCTTAATAAAGAGCTGGGGGTTTAGCTCAGCGACACAAGTGCCTGCCTGGCAAGTGTGAGGTCATGAGTTTGATTTCCAGTACCAAAAAAATAAAATGAAATGAAATGAAATCTTAATAATTGATCATGAACTTCTTTTACATGTTATAGTTTAAATTAGTTCGATATAAAAAATCTTATAACCTCCCAAAGAGGACTTTTGCCAAAGATTTTTTTTCAGTAAAAGTACAACCATGAGTTTTCCATATGAAAATATTTTATGTGGCTGATACTTCCATCAGATCTTTGAAACAAACATGTGTGTGAGAATTTAAAGTACTAAAGTATGTATGAACATTTTTATACTAATAGAAGTATGTTTTAAAACAGAAGTAGAGCTATCTATTAATGTTTTTCTTAAGAAGTGTGGCAATTAATGATAGCATTATACAGAAATTTTCCTGACTTAAAAAGTTTTCATATATGTAAGTACAATGAGTTCTATGCCCAGAGATAGACATCCTCTGAGCAACAAAACATTATTTCGGGTAGCTAAATTATGTTGCATGTTATAGCTCTAAACTTTGGAAAATGAAGTGAATTTATTTTGGATTGAGTATACTTGCTAATACATGCTCTATACTGTTTATCAGTAGTTTCTGGATGTTTAATACGTAAAAAGCATTTGTAAAATAAAGATTGTGTTAAGACATTCTCAGCATGCCAGACGTGGTGGTGTGTGCCTGTAATCCCCACACTCAGGAGGCTGAGGCAGGAGGATTTTGGTGAGTTCAAAGCCAGCCTGGACACATAGGGAGTTCAAGGCCAGCCTGAACTACATAGCGAGATCCTGTCTCAAAAAAAAGAAATGCTTAATACATTTGTTCACATTCACTTTTCCAGTACATGTTTCTCAAAGAAATAATAGCATGTTTAAAGGTAACTGATAGAAGTAAAATAGATGTTTGTTTCATAGTTTCTTTTAATTATACCTTTTATAAATCTGTGTTCTTCTAGGAAGGTGCTGGATGGATGCTTTGGAGTTGGCTTTGAAATGTTCTAGTCTTCTCAAACGTACAGTGATCAGGGAAGGGAAGGAACATGACCTGAGCATTTCATCAGATAGCACTCATGTGACTCTGTATGGCTTATTACGCGCTAACAATCTCCACAGTGGTGACAACTTCCAGTAAGTAGATACTACTACTCGTCTGTAATGATGTTGGAAAACCTATTGTTCAGTATGTTAGTTGATAATCCATAGTACTTTGGCAATGTATATGCAATTGAAATTTGCCTATCTTCTTCACATATATGGCCTAAGCCTTAAATTATCTGCTATGATCAAGTATAGAAATTTATTTCCTTTATTCTCGCCAACCTGAATTATTCTCTTTTCCAAATACAAACATGTCTACCTTATCTCTCTGCTTAGTGTTCCTTTCACTAAGAATGATTTCTACTTAGGGCTCATTTGTCCTATCATAAACCTATGGATTTTTCAAGATCAGTTTAAAATATTACATCATTTATATGGTTTTTTCCTGCCTCTTAAAAGTGAAATATAATCTTTTTATTGCTATCCTATCACATTTTTCTGTAATGGCACTCAAATTACTTTTGTACCTGTGAGATTATTTTATATTGTCAAGTGTTTTGAGTTGGAATTGGTTTTATCTCCTGAAGCACTCATTGTAGTTAATACAAAAAATTATTTCTCTAGGAAAACTAGGCAGCAGTTCAGTGACTTTGTTCAGGAGCTGGGAGCTTGTGTTATTTTGTAGGATGAACTGAATTGCTCCTTCTCTTCCTGTGCCCGCCTCTCATCTTCTGGCCTGCAGCTGCTCATTTCCATCAGCACTGAGGGGTTCTTTTCAAAGTTGGACTGCTCCATGCAACCTGAGCCAGTTTTTTTCCTAGCCTGTTTCTCAACACTATTTTGTGTTCAAAGGAGTTCAAAGCCAGCCTGAACCACATCACACTTGTTTTTACTTCTTTAAAACCTCCATCACTTAAATTTTTTTATCCTTTCTTTGAAGACCTATAATCTAGAACTCACATTTTAATCCTAAATACCTGGAGCCTGAAAGGACTAGTACGGGAGTTAGGGAGGGCAGGTGATATAGAAATAGATACTTGTTGGGATTTATTCCCTAAATTTTACTCTCTTTCTACAGATTATTTATCCTAATCACTTTTAGTAAGAATAGGATAAGTATTGCAAAACTTATTTTTAGACTGTAGACATATTTCTTAAGCTGAAATTTCCTTTTGCCTTTTTCCCTGTAACTTTTGTATCAAGATTAAGCTATTTCATCTTATTCTTGGAGTTACTTTTGGGTGATTTTGGAGGCTTTTACAGACAGAAAATTGTAGTTTGTTTGTGTTCACTTGAGAACCTGATGATCCTGTCTTGTTTCTTCAGGCCGAAAGTGACAGTTTGCTATAAACAGTGATATTCATAGAATATAACTAATCTACCTAGGAGTAGTCTAAAATTTTACTTTTGAAGATTTTAGCCTTAGTAGTAAAGAGGCAAAGAGCCCTGAGTATCATGGTTTAACATCTCTCCAAGTTTTCATTTAACTTCCCCATGCCTCTGTTTATTAATTTGTAAAGTGAAACTAATGTTACCCATCTTATAGGGTAAGTTTCAGAATTAAATGAATGTCAAGAACAGAAAACATTTAGAACGTTGGCAAGCACATAGTAAATTCACGATAAATATTATACTCATTCCAATGTATAAGTTTTCTTAGCCTCCTTTATTCTTCCTCCTAATAATTCCTTTAAGGTTAAACGACAGTGAAATTGAACGACAGCATTTTAAGGACCAAGATATGTATTCTGATAAATCTGATAAAGAAAATGATCAAGAGCATGATGAGTCAGACAATGAGGTGATGGGAAAAAGTGAAGAAAGTGATACTGATACATCAGAAAGACAAGATGACTCATATATAGAACCTGAGCCGGTTGAGCCTCTAAAGGGTACCACTTACACAGAACAGAGCCATGAAGAACTTGGAGAGGTAAAAGTACATTTTCAGACATTATGTTTTTTTAATTCTTCAGAATTTCCAAATGAAGTTTTAGATATTACTTATTTGATATATTGTTTTCCTAAAATACAACATTTATACATATTTTATTTTTTAGAATATATATGTATAAAAAATCAAGATTTATAAACAACTAAACACATATACATTTTTTTACATCATTACTAACATAGACTGTCAAATTTAAAGTACACATTTTCTTTATTTGCTCTTGAACTAGAATACTGCCTAGTATTGTTACAAGGTACAAAGTGAACTGCAAGGAAATGAGTTTATAACTGTCTTGTTACTGCTACTGCATAGGCATGTTGTATAAAATAATAAGATACTGTGTTTTTATATATTGCTTACTGTGATATCTCTTGTCGATCCTTTTTTTACTTAAGCTTTATAGCTATAGACTTCATTTAGCGTTTCAAGGGTTGTTTCCATATTTCAAGAATGCTTGGAATAGTCCTGGAGATAACTTGTATTTTCAACATACTGTCTTGTCTACATAGGTGCATATCTAAGTCTCTGAAATAAATAGAACATTTCATTATGTTTTGTTAATTGCTAAAGGCAGGTGAGGCTTCTCAAACAGAGACTGTGTCTGAAGAGAACAAAAGCCTTATCTGGACATTGCTGAAACAAGTTCGTCCAGGAATGGACTTGTCCAGGGTTGTTCTGCCTACATTTATTTTGGAACCTCGTTCTTTCCTGGATAAACTTTCAGATTACTACTATCATGCAGACTTCCTGTCTGAGTAAGTATATTCTTAATTCCTAAACTAGAAGATATTGTACTTCATGATGATAGAGATTCTCAGGAGTGCTACTTTCAATGATTATGCCTTTCCAAACTCAGATTCTAATGATACATCATTCTCTCTTCACCACTTCAATAGTTGATCTTAATAAGAAATGTGTTTTATGAAGCTTAAATTGAGAGATCACAAGTTTGAGGAAGACGGAATTCTGCTCCTCATGGCCCACATCGCTGTGTTGGGCTCCTTGACCTATTCACTAACTTAACCCAGGCTGAGATACTTGGCCTGAGCACCTTCATTCAAGTCCCATCCTAGGACTTCTTTCTTGTGAGACCTGTGCAACTTACACAACTAGAATAACCTGCCAGGTGCTGGCTTTTTACATGAGTTCCTTCTCTTGTCTTTGCTTTTCTTCGGAAGCTGCCTGCTTGAGTATAATTCTGAAGAAGGCCGGCATAAGGAAACAAGAAAGGAACTGTTCATTTCTGTCCCGGAAGCTTTTTGGAGAGCTTTACAAAGAACTTCCTACCTTCCCATGCCTCACTTGCTGCCCCTACTCCAGCAGCAGTTTCCAAGACACTGTTTTTTGTGGTATCAACTTGCAGCCCTGTGACCTGAGTTTTTAGACTGTGCATCAGTGTCCGTTTTCAGTTTCTGTTTATTAATTGCATTGGTAACATTTGGGGAAAAATCGTGAGAGGATAAACTGGGGGAAATTTTTACAAGGTATATGATAGGCAAAATGTTCATCTCCCTAAAATATACAGAAGTCTTAGAAATTTAATGAAAACATTGAACTGTAGAAAAAGGAGTAGAAAAAATGACCAGGCATTTCAAAAATGAAGAAATAAAAACTGGGTTTAGACATATAAGCTTCATTGGAAAATAAAAAAAATGTGATTCAAACTAGCTAGGAAGCATTGTACATTCATCACACTAACAAAAAGTCCAAAAGCTTTTAAATACTAGTTCTTCTGTTTTCCTTCTTTCCTTATCTGTCTAGAAATCCGTTTCTCTCAGAATATAACATAAATTCCTATGAAAAGGCTGCCATTTCCACAGATCAAAAAGTTGTACTTTTATGCCAGCACACACTGTTGCCAAGACTCTGTGGGGCAGTAGACACTTTCACACATGCCGTGGGTGATAGAAGGAGTGGCAGCACTTTTGAAGGGAATCTGGCAGTATTTGCCAAAGCTGTAGATACATTCATCCTTCGATGCAGTAATCCTGCTTATTGTGAATAGCTCCTGCAGCTAAAACTCCACAAACATCAGATGACCCATAGAAGACTGCTGCAGCAGAGTGTGTAAACAAAACATTTAGAAATAGCTCAAGTGTCCAGCCATAGTCGACTGGTTAAATAATACATGGTACATCTATGCATACACAGAAAAACTAACTCTATTGCTATAGAAAGAACTCCAGCAGGGGATATAGCGCAAGTGCCTGCCTGGCAAGCACATGATCCTGAGTTCAACTTTAGGTACAAAAAAAAAAAAAAAGAAGACTCCAGAAAAAAAGAGAAGATATAGAAGAGTAAGTACCATATTTTTAGAAAAACAAGACTATTCGTATTTGGTTGTTCATGCATAAAAGAAACTTTAAAAGAATTTTTAAAGCAATAATTTAGCCATGGTGGCACATGCCTATAATTCTAGCACTGTGGGAGACTGAGGCAGGAAGATTGTAAGTTGGAGCTCAGCCTTGAGCAATTTATCAACTTAACGAGATCCTATCACAAGATAAAAACAGCTGGAAATATAGCCCAGCACCAACATCTTGGGTTTTCTGGCTTCAGTTCTCAAAAACAAAAATAAGCCAAGATAACCTTATGTATAGGCAATAAATAAGAGCATTGTAGAGAGTTGGAACAATATGTAAGTGTTATAAATTGCAGTCATATCTTTTTATTGCTTTAACTTTTCAAGCTACTTACTGTAAAATTTAAAAGAAAATTACATGGTGGAGAATTTAAACCAATAGAAAGAGAGCAATTTGTGGTTTGTTACTGAAGAAAAATGCAACTTGACAAAATTGCCAGTAAGCCTGTGCCCAGCCTCTGCCCTCTCATACCTCATCAGATATACTTGTGAAACGCAAATGCCATTTTATAAATGAGGAGGGCATAATAACTACATTACAAGCAGGTACAATAAAATACCTTATCAATAGAAGTCAGTGTTTTGCCACACTGGCAATAATAGTAAAATGGGGGTGGGAAGGCAGTTGTGTCAGGGGTCCTATATATTACTCCTGTATGATGAATATTATTCTTTGATTTATCTATCATATTGGTATAGTTTTTTCACTCTGGAAATCAGTTGTAGTACATAAGGGGAGGTTAGAATACAAATCATCTTAGTTGATTGAAATTATTTTTAACTCCTTCCAATTTTTAATGTAAAACATCTATGTTTTATAGAAGAGACTGAAAAACCATAAAATCCTGTAGTTAGATAAATGAGAGTGGCTAACACCAGCTTACTGTCCTATCCTTCTTTTATTTATGTATGTGTTTATTTATTTATTTATTGATTGGTACCGGGGATCAAACTGATGACCTAGTGCTTGCCAGGCAGGCACTTACGCCACTGAGCTAAATCCCTAGCCCCAGTGTTCTATCCTTCTAGACCACACATGATCACAGTTTGTCATAGAATCCCTTACTACTTCTCAGGTTCTGTAGAACCCCACAACAGAAACCTTGGTTTGGAGAGTTTCTAAAACCATTTCAGCAAAGACCTGGGCAGTATATTAAAGAATAGAAACAAACAGGCAAACATACAAAAAAGGGGAAAAAATGATCAAATTAAGAAAAATAATTCTTGGAAATAAATTTTACATGATTATCTTTGCCATCTATTTTAAGTAGGAACTGTTTTATAATTATATCTCTCATTTAGTTATTGGTTGATAAATATGAGGGAGAATTTGTTACATAGGCTACAAGGGTTTTATGATACCGTTTTGTTTTCTAGGGCTGCTCTTGAAGAAAATCCTTATTTTCGTTTGAAGAAAGTAGTGAAATGGTATTTGTCAGGATTCTATAAGAAACCAAAGGTAGTAGTTATACTTTACTTTCTTTAACTTTTGTAAGTTTTTGTTTCTGTATGTCACTTTTAAATTTAACAATTAATAGCAAAATTGCAAAATACATGATTATTTAGACCTGTATTTTAATTGAAGTCATAGGATTTTAGTTCATGAAAATGTCTTTAATGTAGAACTTTATAAGGATTCTTCCTGATGATACTTGTTCTGACTGGTTTAAACTATTGTAAAGTCTCTGTGTTTGTAATTAGAAACATGTGTTTTTTGTAGGGACTGAAGAAACCTTATAATCCTATACTTGGTGAAACTTTCCGTTGTTTATGGATTCATCCCAGAACAAACAGCAAAACTTTTTATATTGCTGAACAGGTATTAGAAATGCATGTTATAGAGACAAAATAGATTGACATTAATAGTGTATTTTTCTAGACAACAATAACTCAATAAATTATTGTTTGACTTTTCTTACTAGTGAATTGTAAGCTCTAAATGCTACTATATGCCATACTCCTCAGTATTACTGTTACTGTCATGGACTCCTTTGATCAAAAATAAATGTTTACTTTTCCTCCCCTTCTTCCTTGTGTTCTCTTTATATTTGTTCATTTACTTTTGGCCAAGTTTGTACTGGTCATACTTAAAATTATTCAGTGGTTCTCAGTTCTGAAATCAGATTTATACTAGTTTGTTTGGCATTCAGATCTTCTGGATTCTTCTAAGTTTATCTCATATGCCTTTTTTTCTTTGTTTTGTTTTGTGAAATAGGGGCTTGCTGCTTAGTTCAGACTGGCCTTTATTCAGATTGGCCGTGAACTCACTATGTCTGTAGCCCAGGCCGGCCTCAAATTCAGCAGTCCTCCTTCCTCAGCCTCCCAAGTGCCAGGATTACAGGCATGTGCCGCCACACCAGGCTCTAAATGCCTTGTTAGGTAGTTAGATCTCTGCATGCATAACTAGGTAACCTGATCTTACACTTTCTTGCCCCCTGTAATTTTAAATTTAGTTCTTCCACTAAATATTTATTCTCAGCTATTCTTCAACAAACCTTGAGTTGTTCATTCTTCATTATCCAGTTAACTGCAGCTCCCAGTGATTTTCCCCTTCTGAGATGTCTGTGGTATTTATTGTGACTATCCAGTAAGCTATTTTTTTAATACCAGTATTGTTTCCCATATTACAGAACCTTCCTCTACTTGAATTGTTAGGCGAAGTAGCAATTGAAGTCACATTCCCTTTCCTTCAGATAATGCTTCCTTTGTTGTTGTTGTTGTTGTTGTTGTTGTTGTTGTAACAGGCAATTAGAATTTAAACTCTTGTTATTGAAACTTACATATTTTTTTTCACTTGTCTCTCTTTTCCTGTCTGCACAAACCTGAGGAATATGATATTCTGTCTCAACAGCGGTGACTCCTTTTTATAGTAATTCTCACCTTGAGTATAAGAAAGATGAGACTATGTGTCCTTTGATAACCTCCTTTTCCCTAGAGCTTTTGATGTATCCCTCAGGAGGAAACCATTTATCTGTATTAATGTTTTAAATGAATGAGTCACTTACATTTAATACACTATAATTCTTCACAAAAACATTAAATATATTGAAAACATTGAATCATTAAAATAGCAAATTTAGCCAGGAGTGGTGGCACCCACCTGTGATCGCAGCATTCAAAAGGCTGAAGCAAAAGTATTGCTGCAAGTTCGAGGCCAGCCTGGGCTAACTAGTGAGTTCAAAGCCAGCCTGAAACAATACCCTGTCTCAAAAAATAAATAAATTAAAAATAGCATATTTGTCAAAGCTTTTGTTTCTTCAGTAATCCATATGAAGGATAGACAGGAAAATCTAAGAACATTATCCACTGCTGTGTAACGGATTGCTGCGAAAACCAAATGGTATAAAACACTCACTAGCTCATGAGGTTGAGGAATCTGGTGGGGTAGGTAGATGGAGAGAAGTTGGAAAGAAGGGAGAGCACCCCAAGACTCTCCAAAATGGAAGCTGCATTATAACCTAGTTGCAGATAGTCATTCTGCACAACCGTTTTGGTTCACTGTGAGGGAGAGCTACCTTATGGTGTGAATACCAGGAGCTAGATTTCCATGGGAACAGGAAACTGGTTACTGTAACCATCCGTATTTAATTTATTACCTAACAAATGTTTTTTCTTACTCATAAGAATTTAACTTTTAACAATAGCACAATAATATGCTTACCTACATTTTTTGTTTTTTCCTTATTCAATAGGTGTCTCATCATCCACCAATATCTGCCTTTTATGTTAGTAACCGAAAAGATGGGTTTTGCCTTAGTGGTAGTATCCTGGCCAAGTCCAAATTTTATGGTACGTCTTCCCACCCCTACCTTCACCCTTTTTGGAGAGTAATACTTTCTGGTGACTTTTTATTTACAGATAAAATTAATAAAATAATTTTGTTTTCAGCAAAGAATATGTGTCATTTTAAATATCGTTTTAAACTGAATAATGACTTTGTTGCCCATTCATAAAAGAGATGTGGCTCATCTTATATAACTTGATCACATACATATTTTAGTCTTTAAATATAGAGGAAAAGAATCTAAATACTTCTAACAAAACTTGGTCTAGGGTAAATTAGCAGCACTCTTTTTCTTGACATTCTGTGATAAACAATCGTTTTTCCTTTTATAATATTTCGTTGGGTATTATAGTTAGAATATTCCTCTTATTTTACCTTAATAATTAGTTAATTATCTAGTGTACTTTTCTGTTTCTATTGTTTTTTAACTTTCCTGTCAGTTATTTATTTCTATACTATGTGTAACTTTTTTTTTTTTTGTACTAGGGATCAAACTTGCGACTTCACACTTGCCAGGCAGGTGCTTGTGCCACTGTGCTAAACCCCTGGCCCTAACTTTTCTTTTTATATTTTTTTAAATAACTTTTCTGTAGTCAAAAGCCAACTGATTTTCCCTTTACCTCATTAACTTACCACTGATTTCTGTGCCATTATCTTCCACTTTGAGGGCTATCTTTCCAGATTTAGTGACCTACGTTTTCTCATAACCACTGTTCTGTACTCTAAGCAACATTTACTTTTAAATTCTGTACAGCAGATAAAATATAGGTACTTCTCTCCACACTGAAAGACATGCTCTTACTTAGGAGAGCTGCTCATGCTTTTCAAGTGGATCACCAAAAATCACAGTTTCACCTGAAATTCTGATCCCTGATTTTGGCTAAGTCAGAGTAACTGGACTCAAGAATATGAATCTTTAGCCAGGCATGGTGGCACATGCCTGTAATCCCATTGCTAAAAGAGGCCGAAGCAAGGGAATTACCACAAATTCGAGCCAACCTGAATTACATAATGAATTTAAGGCCAACATGAACTACATAGCAAGACCTGTCTCCAAAAAAAAAGAAAGAAAGAATTATTCTAATGTACACTAAAATTTGAAATAGCCTCTTATACAGTGTTAAATAAAATCAAAATACAAGAAACATATTAAATTGAGTCAACTCTACTTTAAAACATATATAGGTAAATATATATGTGTATGTGTTTATATAAGGAAAAAAGGTGTGAAGAACTGAAAATATGACTTCTATAAAATTATAGAATTATGAGTAGTTATCTCACTAGGTAACTCAGGCTGGCCTTGAAATCACTGTATTGTCCAAGCTGGTCTTGAACTCACAGCAACCTTCCTACCTCAGCCTCCTGAGTGGTAGGATGTCTTTTTTTTAATTTTTCACATTTTTCAAAAAAATCAAAGTTTTTTTTTTTTTGAAATAAGGGAAAAGCTAGATGTGTTGGTATATTATAGTTATAAATAGTATATAATAAAGGAAATTATGTGTCAATCTATATAAGATTAGATACAAAAAACTATATTTCACTGTAATGAAAATATATCTGGACAGTAGTGGCTGAATAAGGTCTTTTTAGATTAATTCTATGCTTGTGGACTTCTGGACATTAAAAATGAATGCATGACTGGATCAGTGACACCCAGCTACCTAAAAACCTCTGAAGAAAAAAGTTACAGGCAAATTCTGGAGTCTACAGTCATATAAGAAAAAATATACAGAATGAGTCTCAGTTTCATGGCTTTGGCTTCAGGCCAGATGTAAATTAGCAAGCAGTTTAACCTAAGGAACACTAAGTTTATAGAGAATGCTAGACAGAAAGTAGGACTCTCAAAGGGATGAGCCAGAGAAGAGGATCTCAGATTCTCCCTGTTCACATATCTGACCCAGAAGGATCTGTATCCAGAGGAAAGCTGCTACCCCTGGGTCTTAACCAAATAACTACCAGCCAAAATAAAGAAACAAACAACAACAACAAAAAAAAAAAAAAAAAATAGGACCCATAGACTGCACAGCTTCACATTTACAAAGCCCAGGATAAAATAAAAAATTACCTAGCTTCTACAATAAGAAAAATGAAACATAGTCTTAAGAGAAAAAGAAAAATCAACTGTGAGAATGTATGTGATGAACTTGAATCCTGGTCAGTATTGGGAAATTTCTGTATTGCAATATTGAATCCAATCCTGAGTGTACTGGTTCTGTGAACCACCTGAAAAACAGGAAGAAAAAAAAAAAAAAGAAAGAAAGAAAAAGAAAAAAGAAAAATCAACTGAGACCCAACTCCAGGATACAATATTAGAAATAGGACACTGGGATTTTAAAGTAACCATAAGTGCCCTCAGATAAGTAAAAGTGAATGGAAAGAAAGGACAGCTTAGTAGAAAAATAGAAATAGAAATCATTTTTAAAAATCAGAAAGAAAGTCTAGAAATGAAAAAATATGTGAAATTAAAGTCATAGAATGAACTTTGCAACACAGTGGAGATGAAAAATGAAAAGGTAAGTGAATTCAAACATTTAGATCTAATATGGAAAACAGAAAAGTTGAAAAACTAATGGTTGAAAGTTTCCCAAATTTAATAAAGTATATAAATTATACATCCAGGATGCTCAACGAATGCTAAATAGTATGATCATGAAGAAAGTTAAGCCAGGCAACAGTGAAACTGTTGAAAGCTGAAGGTCAAAAGCACATCTTGCAAATTACAAGAGAAAGCAGCACAGTACACCCAGGAAACAATGATGTGTAATGACTAGTTTCTCATGAGAAGTTTGAAGAATGCAGGAAAAGGAAACATCTTTATAATGTTGAAAAGAGCTGGCAACCTAGAACTTGATATCCAGTAAAAATATTCTTGAAGAATACAGTTTTCAGTAAGTGCCTGCCTGGCAAGTGCAAGGTCCTGAGTTCCATTCCTGGTACCAAAATAAAATAAAATTATACATATATATATACACTTCGGATAAAATACGACTGAAAGAATGTAAATCTTGAGAGTTAACCAAGTTACATGACTTACATATCAATTCTTTTAATTGAAATGACAAATTATATTGTAAAATAGTGTTTTTTGGGTATTTTACATAAAGAGTGTTTTGTAACACGTAATTTAACTTTCGAAAGTATTCATATTGTATCAAGGAGAATATGACTCAAGTGCTGTTTTAGAGACAAGATAATAAATACATATTTGGGCACACTTAAATCATTGACACTGAGATGTTTTAAACATACTCTGCTATAGATACCTGGTAGGTGTCCTAAACATATTTTGTTTAAATGAGTTGAAATTAGTTTTGTGAAATTTAATTAGACACACTTTGTTTCAGGAAACTCACTGTCTGCAATATTAGAAGGAGAAGCACGGTTAACATTCTTGAATAGAGGTGAAGACTATGTAATGACAATGCCATATGCTCATTGTAAAGGTAATATTTTCCATACTTAAGTTAGGTATTCTGTAAATCTTTCAGAGTAGCTATGCTTTGAGATTGGGGGAGTCAGACATACTTTGAAGGTATCCTTCGTTCACCAGTACATAAGGTAATTGATACCTGCTGAATACATCTGTGTTGATAAATTCATATGTAATGGATTTTTGTCATATATACTTTGTTTGGAAGACATTGGTTTGTAGTAGTGGCATTACTTTGTACTTGCCTGTGTGCAGGATTTAAAATTTAATGAAACTGTCCATTATTTCAGCACCCTTCAGAGTGATTTTAAGTGATCATCTTTCACTGCTACCCTCTTAAAAACTTTGCTATTTTTCAGTGTACCGAGTTCTTTACATTTTTTATTCTCATTTGACAATTTCTTTAAAGTTAATGTATTATTCCCTCATTATATAGAATACAGATAAAGGTATTAAATATTAACTGTATTTACAACATAAGTATATTTCAACCAGTTGTTCTGTGTGCTTCATATTTATCAGCTTATTTGATCGTTTCATCAGTCCTCCAAAGTAGAAATATATCCCTGTTTTATGGATAAGAAAATGAATGACAGATTAATTTGCCTGTCATCACACACTGA
Source organism: Dolichotis patagonum (assembly GCA_004027295.1). Lineage (NCBI taxonomy): Eukaryota > Metazoa > Chordata > Mammalia > Rodentia > Caviidae > Dolichotis > Dolichotis patagonum. The sequence continues at coordinate 126,220 of PVJX010000923.1, forward strand.
GATAACAGTCAAGATCTGAACTCTGTCTCTGCAATCCTTGTTACTATTTTTTATCAATGTAAACAACACTTGGCTTGATCATTATCTCTACCCTCCTTTCCAATATATTTCTTGGTTTTTTTTGTAAGATTTTTTTTTCTTTTTCTTTCTTTTTTTTTTTTTTTTTAGACAGGATCTCACTATGTAGTTCAGGCTGGCCTTGAACTCATTATGTAGCTGCCCAGACTGGATTTGAATGCATAGTGATACTCCTGCTTCAGCTTCCCAAGCACTGGATTACAGGCTACTGTACCTACTACTGCACCTGGCAAAACTTACTTTTTTGATACCTGTTTTAAGAATTGATTCACAAAAACATAGAAATTCTTTAAAATGGTCTCATTTCATAGTTGAGAAATTTAAAATGTTAAGAATCTTATCCAAGTTGAACCCAGTTAGTGAGTGACCAAGTTATGGCCTCAGGCTAGATAATTCTTCAGGCTTCATTTGTAGTTCTTAAAATAAGCATGAAGTATCTAAAATTGGGAATTACCCTGTATGTGAAGATATAGACAACTATTTGGAATAAAACAAGAGTCAATATGATAGTGAATATCTCCAATTGTCTTGCTTTGAAATTTATGTCTCTTACATTGCTTTCTTGTGATCTGCTGTGTTCTGTTTTGTTGTGTTTAATTTTACCCTTTTGATATAACTGCATGTATTGTATGTTTAAGTGTGTAAAATGGATGACCATATTACTGTTTTTGTTAGATCGTGGAGCAGAACTGTTAACAGTCTCACTGTTTGAAGGTCTACTTTGCATGTTTTAATTTTGTAATTATTTCCAAGATGTCAGTATGTAATTTATCAAGTAATGATTTCTTAGTGTTTTTTTGTTCCTTTCCTTTTTTCCTTGGAATTCTGTATTGTTACTACCCTTTATTCTGTTTTGTTTTGTTTGGTTTTCTCTTCAAATAAAATTTTTAAAAAATAAAATAAATAAAATTGGAATTAATAAGCATAAATATTTTTAGATTTTGTATCATTTGTCCCATGCCATAGCCAACTAGCAATAGGGAAAATTTTTTTCATAGCTGTGTTTTTATTGCATGGGGGGAAAAAAGAGAATATAACCCTTTGTATTCAACACAGAAAATAATGATTATTTTTGTAAGATTTTTCTGTGTATTTTCTAAGATGTGATTCCCAAATTACTGGTCTCATAAGTTGTTTTGTAAAATAAAACTTTCATGACCAAATAAGTATGAGAAACATTGCATAGTCTACTTCCCTCTCAGAAATTAACATCATCTGTTTGCATATTAAAGTCTGCTCTAACAGTTTAATTAATAAATGCACACATGTATACGACCTGTTTAACTTTCTTAACTACTTCCCCAGTTCTTAGCTTAAGAACCTATTTTGCAGTTCTGTTTGTTTGTTTCATTTTATCATTGCTCCTAGAGAAAATAAGTTAGGTTCCTATGAGCCTCTTGTCACGGTATTTCCATCAACTAAATCAGTATGTAACCTTGTTTTTGTTTATGTGTGTTTCTTTTAAAGACATCATGTTTAATTGTGACATAGTATATTATTGTTTTATTGCTATTGAACTAACAGCCAGTAGCAATATAACTCATGCCTGCATGAAGCTTTAATTGATATAATTTCTCTGTAAGGTACAGCATAATCTTCTTGTACTTGAGAAGTAGATAGCAGTTCAGGTCTACACTTTGGTCAATTGATTTGATAAAATCTTTAACAAAAAGCACAAAAATGCAAAACATAGCACTAAATAACCCTGCAGAAAAAAATACTTTGCTACAGTGAGAGCTGACACAATGTCACTTTGTTTACATCAGCTTGCAGTGTGCATGTTTAGTGACTCAAAACTTTTGCTACCCTGAGCATGTCCTTGAATGACCATAAAAGCACTGATTTTTGAATTATATATTCTACAGAGTAGGAAAACGTTACAGATATGGAATCTACAGATTGTGGATAAGCTGTTACTTATAGCCAGCCCATAGAAAAAACTTATAGCTGTATTACAGATTTTTATTAAGTGGGACAGAATGCCCTTGAATTATAAGTTTCTTCTAATAGGATATTAGATTACAGAATGCTGTTTATCATTGCCTAGTACCTGTCTCGTTCTTCAAACTTTTATCAATTTTTTTCTTTAGGAATTCTTTATGGCACAATGACACTGGAGCTTGGTGGAATAGTCAATATTACATGTCAAAAAACTGGATACAGTGCAATACTTGAATTTAAACTAAAGGTTAGTACAGAATGATAGATATTACTTAATTTAAGAAGAGCTATACTATAAATAATAATAAGAAATACAATTATTTCCTTTGGTAATTATGAATATAAGAACACAGTTGATGTCAAGTCAAAAAAAGTTTATCTGAGGGATGAGGACAAGGCTAATGGATATCTTGAGTTAATATGAACAGCAGCCTTAGAAAAACCAAAGTAACACAAAGCTATTATTTTCATCTTTAATTAATGACTGTTAGTATTATATAGGAGATGGACTTGAAAAGTGATTGGATAGAAATTACTCTAAATTAAAACACTGCTTTACAAAGTACTAGAAGGTATATGTATCATCTTGCATTCTAGTCATGTTTACTAAGACAGAATTGTATTACTTACTATTTCTGCATAACAAATTACTCTCCACTCACAGGCTTAAAAACAGCTGTGTTCTGATCTTCAAGGTATATGTGATTCAGTAATTTGGATAGGGTGTATTGGAGATGGCTTATCTGTGTAACATGATAGGTGGGACTGTCATTTATGTGTCTGATGTCTGAGCTGAGACTGAAGGACCTGCCTAGTTATCCGAGTACCTGTGTACATGGCATTTCCATGTAACTTGGCTTCCTTACATCAAGTGAGCTTTGAGGTAGTCAGACTTCTCACTTGGCATTTTAGGATTTCCATGTGCAAATGTCTAGGTAAGCAAGGTGGGGAGCCTTCCATGACCCAGCTTCAAAGCCAAATGACTCACTTCGACCACTCTAAAAGAATTATTAGCCACCTAAATTCAGTGAGAAAGAATATCAACCCATTTCTCAATGAGAGAAGGGTATATCTCACTGAGGAAGAGCATGTGGCCTGGAGAGAAGGGTAGACATTATTGAGGCCATCTTTGAAAAATTGTGCTGGGTGTAGTAGCACATACCTGTAATCCCAGCACTCAGGAGACTGAGGCTGTTTCTTGAGTTCAAGGCCAGCCTGTGCTACATAGTGAATTCAGGACCAACCTGAGCTACACAGTGGGACCCTGTCTCAAAAAAAAAAAAACAAAAAACCCAAAAAGACAAAAAAAAAGAAGAAGAAAAGAAAGAAAATTTGTATGCCTTACAGTAGAAGGGGAATTTGAGACCTTTACATAGTGCCAGTAATTGTTGTAGGGCAGTGTGTTAGGTTCAGATAAAAATATTCCTATGAACTATAATATTCATTGCTAAATGAATTGCTGTTGTTTATATCCAGCTGATTTGCAACTCTGCTCTAATGAAAAAGACCTTTTATGTGTTACTTGATGTAATTTCCTTTTTCTGATTTTTTTTCACTGTAGCAAAATTTTAGTTGGATGGTGATACTGATGTTCAAAAACCATGGTAAAAGAAGTTCTTAAGCAATTTGCATCAAAATTAGTAAGGCTATATAGCAACCCAAAGTATATTCCTTTTATTTTTTTGAGGAACTTTTTGGTTATGTATTTTATTTTATTGTTTTGAAAGAAGGGTTATTATTTCTTTCAAAAGATCACTAAGTTCTTTCCATTTACTGAGTCATTATTTCTTAATGCGTTGCCATATTGGTAGGGCACATTCTTTATGGGTGAGAACAGTACCTGAGAAAACCTGGCATGTTGAGTCAATTATGTCATTGTAAACTTTCTTAATATATTCAGATTTTACTTACTCCGTTTCTTCCTCATTTCTAACTAAAATTTGAGGATGTCACTATTAAAAGTAATTTTTTTCTACATTGTATATAAATATGTATCAATATTATTCAACTTTTTTCCATTTCAGCCATTTTTAGGGAGTAGTGATTGTGTTAATCAAATATCGGGGAAACTTAAATTGGGAAAAGAAGTCCTAGCTACTTTGGAAGGCCATTGGGTAAGTATTTTTATATATTAGCTTTATACAAAGAATCTTATTCTGTAGGAAACAGTTAACAATCACATTGTCAAAGTAAAAGCATACATATTCCATTGATAAAGCACCAATATTTAACCTAAGCTTCAGCTTAATAGATATTTTAGTATTGTTCTGTTATCAACAATATTTAATTTTATGTAATACTTTTCCAAAACTTTTAAGAGCCAGGAGTGGTGGCACATGTCTATAATCTTAGTATTCAAGAGGTTGCAGCAAAAGGATCCCCAAGAATTCAAAGCCAGCCAAAACTACATAGCAAGACTCTGTCTCAAAAAACAAAAACTTTTAAATTTGTAGAAATCGTTAATGTTGTTTACTATGTGTAGCATAAAAAAATGACATATTAATACTTAATATAACCCTACGAGGTAGATGCATAAATACTTATTTTATTATTGCTTGTTATTGTCCTCATTTTATGAGGAGGAAACTAAGGCACAGAGCATTTAAATAATTTGCTTAAAGTATTGGAGGGCTGTGCTATAATTTATGCACAGCATTTTACTTCCTATGGCCTAGAATAAAGAGGCAGAGCTCCACACAAATATATTTTAGAAGAATGTGAAAAGGATAGAGTAGTGTATTATGGGAGCAATAGCTTTGACTTACTTCTCTGCTGATCTGTATTCATATTTGTGTAATTTCCTTAAGAGGAACTTAAGTAACTTAATAAGGCTCATGGTACTCCTTAGATGTACTTTCACTGGGAACACTGAGCATATATTTTGTCTGCATTGTAATGAGTGAAACATGAAGAAAAATGAAACTAGATTTAGGGACTCAGCTGGGCTATACATGTTCTAAAAAATTTTTAAACTGATTTTTGTCTGAATATGATTTGGGAAAAAAATCTTTTCTTAAAAGAATAAAATTTCTGAGTTTGTACTCAATTTTTAATACAAAAGGCTCTTTCAGGTTTTTTATATACAAAGTCCATACATGCTCAATAGCACCTCTGTAGTTTCAGCAGATACTGTGTTTTTCCTTAGTAGTTTGAAGATGGTAGTTGAGGTTTTGCATGTAATGCTTAAAATTTGCTTAAGTAAAACTTACAAGAATTTGTGATCTTTCTATGTATTCAACCAAATTTTTCAAAATTGACTACACATATTTAAGCGTCATTTTTATAAAAATAAAGTTGAGACTTTTAGAAAAGTGCTAGTTATATTTGTTTTAAAATGTGGTTTATGTTCATTAACAGGAAAATTATTACATAATCCCCTTCTAAACAAAAACAATTTTCTACATTAATGCTTAATTTCCTTAAATATAGGATAGTGAAGTTTATATTAATGACAAAAAGACTGATAACTCGGAGGTTTTCTGGAACCCAACTCCTGATATTAAGCAGTGGAGGTTAATAAGGCACACTGTAAAATTTGAAGAGCAAGATGATTTTGAATCAGAGAAGTAAGTATACCATTTCTCAGCTACTTTCATGAAGCGCAGAGTTTTTAATCATTTAATGTTGTGATCTGCTGTTACATTTTATTCAACAAAATAGTTTATCACTTGTAGCCCAGGAATGATGGTACATGCCCATAACCCACCTACTCAGGCACCTGAGGCAGGGGTTGCAAGTTCAAGGTTAAGGCCAGCCTGGGCAACTCAGGGGGCTGTGTCAAAAAGGAATGGGGGCTGAGAATATAGTTCAGTGGTAGAACAGTTGCGTAGTATGTGTGAGGCCTGAGTTCAATTCCTTGAACCACAAGAAGGAAAAAAAAGTCTAAAATTTGTGGGATGTGCAAGTGTTCTATTTGGTATATGTGAATATCAAATAAATGCAATACAAATCTCATCTTTGCAACTCAAAACTAAACATCCTATTTTTTCCTTTCTTTAGTACTTTTTCTTTTTTCTCACATAAAATGATACAACCTATTAGTGATTCTTATTTTCTCCCTAACAACTATTTTTTAGCCTAGTATAGGCATATAGTATGGTGAAGGAAGTGGTACCGAATCCACTTTTGTACCATTCTGTGAAGCACAAGGATAATGCCCCTGGATGTGCTGGATTCCAAAAGACTTAATAGGTTGGGCAATAATGCCAGTTTCTATTCTCAAGTCATGAAATTCTTGCTAGATCACTTACATTTTTGAATCAAAATATTTTACCTATTTTATATCTCTGTATTAGAAAAGATCTGTGTAAAAGAAACTGCTAGGCACTTTATGAACATTAGTCTTCACTAGGTCTTCCTATCCGTGTATCATTCTCTTTTGTGCATACTCAAGCCTATGTTTACTTTAACTTCTGCACTCAACATTGAGGTTATCAAAAGTAGGAAATCCATAGTTTTAAAAATTTCATCTCAGAGCCAGGCATGGTGGTGCATACCTGTAATCCCAGCATTCCAGGAGGCTGAGACAAAAGGGTCACAAGTTTGAGCCTGGGTAACTTAGCAGCTTAGTAAGACTCTTTATCGAAAATTTTATTTGATATTTAAGCCAGGGTTTTACTATACAGTTCAGGCTGGCCTTGAACTCACTAGGTTGCCCAGGCTGACCTCAAATTCATGGTGATCCACCTGCCTCCACTTCTTGAGTACTGAGGTTACAGTCATGTACCACTTCCCTGGCACTGTCTCAAAATTAAAAAAATAATAATCATAACATGTGCTGCAGCTATAGCTCAGTATGAAGGCCCTGGGTTTAATCACCAGTACTGCAAAAAAAAGAAAAGAAAAAAAATTTCATTTCAGCCATAAATAATATATGATGTTGTCTATCAAAACTATTTTTCTAAAGCATATACCAATTTTTGAGATATGGAAATAATTCAGCATATCTTAAAGATGAGGAAATGAGACTCAGCAGGATAGGAAACTTTTAAATTCACCAAATGAGAATTGGTAGATCTAGGATTCAACCCAAGTCTTACTGATTCCAATTTCACTTTCAACATACTGCCTTCTCAGATGGATAGAATATAATTGTTATCCTTTCATTTAACTAATGAAAAATCTAAATTTTAATATGGGAAATTATTTTCCTCGAAGTCATTTCTGTTAAATCAGTAGTTCCCAACACTGGCAGTGGTCCAGTAATATTTAAAAATAAAATCTGCTCCTACAGATAGATTCCAGTTTTAAAAGTATTTGATAATTCATGCATCCAAGGCTGAGAGGCACTGCTTTGTACTAGTGGATCTTTAGGAGGCCAATGGAGATTAAACATGATGTATAAGAATCATCTGGGAAGCTTGTTAAAAACACTCCTTTGAGCCCTACCTTTGCTACATTCTATTATCTTCAGTCAGCAGCATTCACTACTGTATGTTTAAGAGCACATGTGATAAATTTCTCTTGCCAAAAAGAAATTAGTCTCCACTCAGGAGCAGGTGTTTCTCTACTGAAGGCACTAGATTTTAATGCTTTGACTCATTCCTAAGCATGTGAGCATAAGCTTTGTCAAAGCCAGAAATCCACATGAGCATTATTTTCTCTTAACAAGATTCAGACTAGTTGTATATAGATTTGGTTTTCTGTTGCTTTTTTTTAATACTGTCTTTGCACCTTAGACTCTGGCAGCGAGTAACTCGAGCCATAAATGCCAAAGACCAAACTGAAGCTACTCAAGAGAAGTATGTTTTAGAAGAAGCACAAAGACAAGCTGCCAGAGATCGAAAAACAAAAAACGAAGAGTGGGCTTGCAAGTTATTTGAACCAGATCCAGTCACAGGAGAATGGCATTACAAGTTTTCGGAGTAAGTAGTTAAAAGGGTTTATTTCAAATAATACCTTAGCATTGTTTGTTCTTCATGTCTCGAATATTTGTTAGTTACAGTATACATTAGTGTGAAATTTTAAACCTGATGTTCCATTTGTTATCAATTTGACCAATGATAGCCTATGAAATAAGTTAATGATTAGGGGAGTAGATATGTGCAAATATTAATATTAGAACTGTGTTTATTAATGAAAATCTGTTTATAGGACAGAAACTAAGTTCTTTTGTCACTAAACAAGTGTTATTTGTTTGTTCATTTATTTAGTACTCGACCATGGGACCCACTTAATGATATGATACAGTTTGAAAAAGATGGCATTATCCAGACCAAAGTGAAACATCGTACTCCAATGGTGTGTAATAATAAATTAACTAGATCTCATAAGCATATGTTTCAGTCCTTAATACCTGTAGCAGTCAATGTTTAAAATGTGGTTTCAAAATTTTAACATTTTTGGTAAGTAAAGTGACAGAGTAGACAGCTTCAAACTCTTCTCACTCCAAAGATATATTAAGAAACAGCAAAAACTATGAAAACAAAATTTACCCAGAATCTGGAAAACAGTGAAATGTTTGCAGAAACAAAGGGCCTGCTAGATCATCAAAAAGGTGACTTTAAAAAAATAGGAAAGCCAAGTACAGTAGCATACACCTGTAATTCCAACACTTGGGAGACTCTTGAGGCAAGAAGATCATCATGAGTTTGAGGCCAGCCTGAACTGCATAGTGAGAGCCTGCCTCAAAAAAAAATTTAAAAATATTCAGGATACTGAGGCAAGAGATCACTGTGAATTTGAGGCCAGCCAAGACAGCATAGCAAGGCCCTGTCTTAAAAAAAAAAAAAAAAAAAAAAAAAGCAATAGCCAATTGTTACATTTTATTTGCCCTTACCCACACCTTCTAGTATACCCTTAATCTTACAGGATTCCTACTTGCCAGTGTGAGTTTGTGGTTCTCAAGGGAGCATAGCAGTCCTTATTTACAAATTAGGCATACACTATCCTAATCTATCAGGGTACTTACTACATAAAGGCTTCATGTAAGTGACTCATCTCTGAGAATATCAACAAAGAGAAACTGTACGAAGAACCCTAACAAAACTTTTTTCAATTCTGGGAAATGAGCCCAGAATCTCATACATGCTGGGCAAGCATTGCACCAGGAAGCTGTATCCTTAGCTATTTTTCTTAATTTTAAAAATTTATTTATGGTTTTCTTTAATTTTCTTTTGTGACAGTCTCGCTATGTAGTGCAGGCTGGCCTTACTGTGTGGGCCAGGCTGGCCTCAAACTCATGGCAGTCCTTGTCCTCAGCTTTCCAAGTGCTGCTTTACAGGTGTGTGTCACCAAACCTGGCTTAATTTTTATTTTGAGAGAAGATATCTCTTAAGTTTCTCTTTCTGACCTTACATTTACAATCCTCCAACCTCAGGCTCCCAAGTAGCTGAGATGAAGCCTGCATTACTGAGCCTTACCATAAGTTGTAGAGCTGGAAAGTATAACAACACATGAAAATTTCACTAAAGAAATTCATCAGCAAATTAGAGCAGGCACAAGACAGAATCAGCAAATTGAGAGGTAAAACAATTATGTAATCTGAGGAGCAGAAAGAAAAATGAACGAGGAAAAGTGAACAGAGCCCAAAGGACCTGTGGTACACTATCAGGTGGGTCAGTATATATATTGAGTCCAAAAAGGGAAAAGCAAGAAATGGGTAAATATTTGAGGAAAGAAGTCCCCCAAATTTAATGAAAAGTATGACTATAAATCCAAAAGGCTTACCAATCTGTTAAGCAGAGTAACCTGAGAGACCCACACTAAGACAGACTATCAAAAGCCAAAGACAGAATATTAAAGCAGTAAAATGAAAACAACTCATTACATACCTTTATTAACAGATAACATAATCTTATATGTAAAAAATTCCACTCAATCATAAGAAAGCTACTTACTGTAGCTAATGAACAAATTCAGCAAAGTTGCAGGATATAAGATCAGCATAAAAGTTGGGCACACACCTATAATCCCAGCTACTCAGGAGGCTGAGGCAAGCAGATTACAAATTCTAGGCCAGCCTAGGGCAATTTAGACCCTGTCTCAATTTTAAAAGGAGGGATGCTAAAGATGTAGTTCCATGATATAATATTTACCCTATATGTGCCATAACAATTTGAAAAAAAAAGTTTTAAAATTACATTTGTTCTTTTAACAATGTAAAATGATAGAGACATGAGCCATTTGTATTTCTTCCTAAAGATAAACTTTACTGATCACAGTGAGTGTGTATAAATCTTTGTTTTGCTGACTTCTTTTGATTTTTGAATAGGTTCTCATTAGTCCTCATGAATCTCAAATTCAAACCTACTCTTAAAAATACAGATTTATATTCTGTATGTTCTAGCATTTCAGAAATAAGCTGAATCCAGAATCTACCTCTTTGTTATATTAATATAAAATTTTTCTTTTAAGTACATTTATAGAATTTTACAAAATTATGCCAAGCAGTAATTAGGGATAATTCTGTTATAATGGTGAACAGGTAATAACAGAGTTAGACTTGTGGTCATTGGTTTCCTGAATTTCTAAGCAGCGTGTAGATTATCTCACCTGTCTGATTCTAGTTTATTCGCTTGAATCTATAGAGCTGATGACCAGAATTACAAACTTATTAATATGCTAGAGTCTAAAGTTTATTATTCTAAGGAAAATTTAGCCCTACTTGATGGTTTTACATCTAGTATATAAATTATGTCTGTGCTTTTAGTAACTTTTTACATATGCATTGCAAAATATCAGTATCATTTCTATTTATAATATGCTTTCTGTATTATCCAGATATTATTTTTTAAAAAATCAAAATTTTGTTTAAAATGCAACATCATTCAATGGGAATGTTTTAATAGTGAGAACAAGTATGATTTTAGAACACTATTATTTAGTATGCTAGTGAAAATACTATGTGATACAGTTATAACAGTTGACTAGATATATATTTATATTTGTGCATTCTTAAAAATACCTCTAGGCAGGTATGGTGGCATATGCCTATAATCCCAGTACTCAGGACACTGAAGCAAGAGGATCACCCCAAGTTTGAGGCCAACCTGTGCTTAGTGAGTTCAAGGCCATCTTGCACTACACGGCAAAATCCTGTCTCAAATAACCAAAATATGCCTTCTAAATATCATGCCCATGAACAGTATTGATGTTTGTACAACTGTAGTCTTTAATCACAAATTACAGTGCAAACCCACATAATAGTATGACATTTTTTTCAGGTTAGTGTCCCAAAAATGAAACACAAGCCAACCAGGCAACAGAAAAAAGTGGCAAAAGGCTATTCCTCCCCAGAACCAGATATCCAGGACTCATCTGGAAGTGAAGGTAAATATTTATTGCAGACCCTCCACCATATGAAAATGGTTAACTCAAGATGATAATGTAAGAGCTTGGGTAGAGGCAGGGATAGGATTTAAAGGATGTTCTAGGTCATAGATGAGTTGTAAGAATAGGCGACAGGTAAAGGCATGAGAGAAGAGAAAAGGAGAGACATACAGGTAAGACTCACACTCTAATTGTACACTGAGGTTTTGTTGCCTCTGAAAACTTACTGGCAATATAGATTGAATTCAGGAAGTATTTTTTTTTTTTTAGCTTTCAACTCAATTTCATGCTTAAAAAGGTTTTTCATTCCTAGGGTAAATTAGTAGTGTTTGGTAATCATAGACAAGTAAAAATAGAACTATATAGAAGTATGGACTATAAGAATACATAGTGTGATATTTTTGTCCCAGTTAGATAATATGTAAACTATCTTCTACATTGAGATATATAGAAGAAATAATTAAAACATTTATTAAGACATATTTTACACTTTATGGGAAAATGGTCTTTAATGGGTTTACATTAAGCTGGAGGGCCTGTTTTTACCTACAGAGATAACACTAGAAGTGAATAAACAGAAGTATTAGAAAATTAGATGATATATAGTATAGTTTAAGGGAGAAGGAACTTGTTTCAGTTTCGGACAGCATCTTAAAAGAATTCTTGATGAGTTGTTAGGATTTCTAATGGATTACAGCTTTCAAACTTGGGGCATGAAACTGGGGCAAATATTGGAATAGTAAAGGAATAAAACAAACCAGTGTGCCAAAGGAAGTATTAATTATGACTTTACTATTCACATTTTACAACCCAGAAACCGACACAGAGGCTAACCTGCTCAAGGCCATACACACCATAAGAATGAGTATCTGTGTATACATTATGTATTTTTTTCCTTAGATGTTTGGTTCCTTAACTGACCATTTTTTCACACCACTGTATTACCTATAATGTGCCAGCTGACATTTGTTGAGTAACCTGTTCAAAGACTATATTAAACACACTTCACAACAACTATGTGAAGTTTTGGTATTGCTATTTTTAAGTCAGAAAGCTGAAACTTAGAGGTTAAGTAAAATATTAACAAAAATGGAAAAGGAAAGCATGGCTATGAAAGGAGATTTGAAAAATATATAGAGCTTGCTGGTTGGCAGTAGAAATATACAGAAGTAGTATCAAAACTGGCTGAAGAAATTTAAAGTTTGAGTCAAACTGATGCCATCTAAAATGTAACTAATTTATAGTGACTTTATATATGTTTAGAGTGTTCTAGTTTTTAAACGATACACAGAAGATGTAGAATATTAATTTTATTGTGTTAACTTCTAGGCCACAAAAACTAATGCCTATGAAAACTTTTATTCTACAAGACTCACTAACTGTAGATTACATTTATGATTGTAACTTACATTCTAAATGTCTTTTAGCTCAATCTATAAAACCAAGTACACGAAGAAAGAAAGGGATAGAACTGGGAGACATTCAAAGTTCCATCGAATCTATAAAACAAACACAGGAAGAAATTAAAAGGTAATATATACTGACAGTACCTAGTCATTTTGGTCTAAAGAATGCAGTTATGTAGAAAATCCTATACAAACTTTTTTTTTTTTTTTTTTTTTTTTTTTTTTTTTGCCAAGTTCCTAAGTTACCTAGGTTGGGCTTGAACTTGTGGGCTTCTTGCTTCCCACTCCAGAGTGCTGGAATTGCAAGCATGCACTACCATGTCTGATGAAATTTTACAGTTTTATGATATTGCTAGTCTAGAACCATGGTCTTTATTACTTGCTGAAAATTATGAAATTACTCAAGTACTACAATACTGGGTGGGAAGCAGCATACTAGGGATGCAGCTGGATTGTGTGTGAAGGTGGGGTTGTTTCTGAGAACGTTAACAAAGGCTTGCCTTTTCATTCCCTTTGTACATGGCTAACATTCAGTGGAAATGTACCAGTTGTTAAAATACTGAAATACTACCCTGAGACCTTTGAGTGCGCCTCTTAGTGTCCCAGATGCTCCCTTACACCACCCCGAGGAGTCTTAATCCTGTTTCATGGCTAAGACTAGCATGGGTTCAGAATGGATGCCATCCATGCTATGAGTTTTTAGAAAGTTTAAATTAGCCTGTCTACTTTTATATATTCAGCACTCAGATGTATGTTCTTGGGTTTTTAAAATTCTCTGTTCTTAAAGACTTTATGGTTTACATTCAGTTACTGTTTTTATCTATAGGCTCATCTCCTACTATCCCCCTGCACCTATCCCATGCTATCATTCCATGTGCATCTCCCAGAATATATTGTGCATTCTCTCATCTTTGTTAGATCTTTACCCTCTCTGAATTCATTTAAGACTGCCTATTTCTTACCACCTTGCCTATCAAGAAATCTCTTTGTCCTTCAGAAGTAAATTCACTGTGTATTTAGAAAATACACAAGAATCTTTATCAAACCTAAAAGTATAAACTTGTGAGCTCTTTTTTTAAAAGGTAAATTCAGATGACACGTTTTGGGTGGTATTTCTAATCATTCACTCTGTCCTGTACAATGACATAGTCCCTCATTTCCACTTTTACCTCCCTTTACATACTTCCTTTGAGCACTCACTATACTCCAGAGTTTTATCTGTCTACCCTATTGTATTACCAGTGCTTTTAGAGCATGGAGCATGTCTTAAGCATCTTCAGTGTCATCACTGTTTCATAGTGTTTAAGTTTCCTTATTTAACTATATTCATAAAATAATTAGCTTATTTTTTTTACCTTTCTCTCCACCCAACCCTTTCACATTATTGGAGACTGAACCTAAGGCCTTCACACTGAACTATGTTCCCAACCCTTTTTTATTTTGAGATTAGGTCTCTCTCTAAGCCACAGATTTGCCCAGGCTGCACTTATTTTTTTCTTGGCTATTTTCTTTTACTCCCACTCCATCTCCCTAAAGTAAAAATAAAAGAACTTCAATGAGCCAACTAAGAAGCAAAATTTTTGTTTAAACAGAAGTGTTATGTTTCTATACCGTCGAATTTTGACATCTTTGATGCATATCTTTATGCGTGCTACAATTTGTAATTCAGATTTAGATAAAACCTAATAAAGGCTGCCCATAACATAATCTTCAGATCCATCGTTGTGTAGTTGATTGAACTAATTACTTGAGATAATGTAGTTAAGTGTTTCGTGACTTTATCAAACTGTGAGTTTTGTGCTAATATTTCTGGAAAATTGTAAAATTTATTGTTCTTTATTTTTATAGGAATATTATAGCTCTTCGAAATCATTTAGTTTCAAGCACACCTGCCGCGGATTATTTTCTGCAGCAAAAAGACTACTTCATCATTTTCCTCCTGATTTTACTTCAAGTCACAATAAACTTCATGTTTAAGTAGGAGTTCTCCATGGTTGAATCAATGAACTAGAAAGATCAGATTTAGTCTGGGACCAGTATTCAAGTTGGTTTGATCTTATTAAATATCACAATATTTTGCAAACAAAAAATAAGAGATAAATGTAGTGGTGTCTACCTTTCATATCCTTAACCTGAAACAAGAGCTATCCAATTTTGTTAAAGTGAGCTATGTGTGAAGTGCCAGGACATTTCTAGCTTTTTTGAGAATGCATCTACATGTGAGTATAATAAATTCACATGTACACAGTGTCTCTAATGTACTCTTACCTGATAGTAGTCTTTGCATTCTATATTATGTTTTAAGATAGAATGTTAGCATTGTTTGTAACAAAAATGCAGTCAATCCTATAAATATAGTAATCTACTTTGGTTATAAAACAGGCACAAAATTTTATGAAGGAATTACAGACTGGGAAATGATGGAATAATAGACATAAATAATTCAATACACTGTACTATCAAAATCATTTCCAAAGTACCCTGCTCGGTTGTCTTTTTTTTTTTTTTTTTTTTTGGTACTGGGAATCAAACTCAGGACCTTACAAGCAGGCTCTGTGCCACTGAGGTGTATACCCAGCCTTCGGTTGTCTTTTTAGAAACAAACAAACAAAAAAGACAAATGGTGAAAATTAATATACTGAGATAGGTGGAAAATTTTTTTATAAAGTTTACACAAAATTTTTGACCCTTATAATTTAATCTAATATTTGTAGAAACAGATATATATGTACTTGTATGTATATCAATACAATAATTGTTATGCAGTACTTGCACCTGTTAATTATAATACCACCTTAAGCACTTAATGAAAAGTGTGGTCAAAATTAATTTCTGTTCTTTTTTCTCACTTTAAGTCAGCATAGGCCAAATTCTAGAGATGTTTATAGGACATAGAAAATACTGATACTTCATATTTTTTCTTTATGAAAAACTTCTATCATTGAGACCCTAGTGTATTCAATAAATAAGTATAATAGAAAATGTTATAACCAATGTGTTACTTCAAAAGCCAAAAGGAGAATGACAATAAAAGACACTGGGTGATGCTCTTTATGTGTACATTAAAATTGCTTCCTTTAAACTGTGCAATGAGTGGAGCACCTAAGAACATCGAGTTTTGAAGTTTATTTATTACCCCCTTCTGTTCTTAGAACTTCATTTTGTGGCAAAACCACAATTCTTTAAGATTCGTTTTCTTTAAGCCAAGGCAAAATTTTTTCCTACTTTTTTTTTCAAATTTCTTCAGTTTAATATTTTGACTTCTTGTTTTCACATAAATACAGTACTTAAAAACAGATTTTTCAAAAATTGTTAAGTTTAGGAATATGTTGTCCTAAAGTGTATCTTTGCATCCTGGAGGTATGATTTTGAAATGATTTTTAAAATGAAAATGAAAATCAGAGAATTACTTCAGCTACATCTGCCATCTCACAGGAGAGACTGAGATAACAGTAAAATTATAGCCAATTCTTCATGCCAGATAAATATAAAATCGAGGTGATTGCTATGTTGTGAAAATTAAAAATAACTAAATCTGATTTTTTTTCTTACTATAGTTATCTTAAATATCCTTAGGATTGTAATAAGAACTGTTTCCCATGTAAGGTTAGCAAAAACAACACTGTCTGTATTCCATGTGTAGAAGTGAAAATAATGTTTAAATTGATAACAGCATAAATAAGATATAACTGTATCCAGTATTGTCATGACTATCTTAGAACAGGTGGATTTTTGGGTTATATTTCATATTTGTCAATATTTTTTGTATTCATATTCTACTATCAATTGCCTATTCATTGGCATATTTTGTAAATATTGTATATTTTGACTTTTTATGGTTTAAATTAGTATTAATTTATGTTATATATAACTTGATTGGCCGATTACAAAAATCATTTCATTTCTAAACCCTGAAAATAGTTTTTCTAAGTGACCTGCTTTAGGGTTTTGGTCTTATCCACTTGTATGCTTTCATTTGGTCTGAATGGTGTTTCATTTGTATGGATCTCTTCTAAGGCTGGAAAGATAATATTTCCTTTATTTTTTAGATTTCTTTGTAGGGTACATGTTATGGGTTTTTAGCCAGAAGTCAAAAAATAAAGAGCAGGGTTATTTATGACTGTTTCTTCTACACTGAAAGCATATAGCTAATCTAATAATCTTCTTATGCTTTTAGTTATATAAGTTCCTATGAACTGAACATAAAACTCAGGAATTGGTGGCTTAATTTTAGATCAGTGCTTGTATTAGTTTCAGTATGTGAATCTAAAACACATAAACTTGTATTTAGCCATAAGTTTTTTACTTTGAATGTTTCCTACTTGAGATTAATCTTCTTTCACACATGATAATGTGATTTACAGTTCCCAACTCAGATCCTCATGATGGTTTATAGGATTTATGACCTTATCAAAAAAATTCTTACATGAAAATTTAGATGAGTAATAGTTACTGACACGTGCATTTTTGTATTGTTAAATGTACTGTGTCTTCAGTCAGATGTTGCTGGCTAGGAAAAGACAATAGGGCATATGAAATACTAAGTTACAGCAATAGATATTTTACTTGTATTTCATGTCAGTACTTTCTGTATCACTTATAAAGGTACAGTGTAATTTTTGTCACAGTTCAGTTGACAACTGCATTCCATTAAAAAGTTGGCCTTGTGAAATACAACCTTCATTTAATATTCATGCTTTTGTGCCTTTAAGAAAATATTTTTTGTCATTTTTGTGTTACAGAACTGTCACATTATTCGAAGTGTTTATAGGCTTGTCATAAAAAGGTCATTTCTCTTTGTCTCTATTTCTTTTAAAATAGGTAAAGTATATTTAAATAGTAATGCTGTACTTTTATAAGAGTTTGTCTATTTACCAATTTCAAATATATTCTTACTCTTAAGACATTGAAGTAGATATGTCAGATTATTCTGAGCATTGTAAACAGTGCCTTTTTGATGGAATTCACACTGTTTTGGATGTCAACTTGTGCCATATACCAAAACTTTGTAGAAGGCAGTTTTAACTTTTTGAAGAATATCTTCATCAAATTTAAGAAAACAAATGTATAAAATTCCATTTTTTCATTGTTTAGCATTTCTAATGAGCAGTGAATAGTTTTTTGACATACAGTGATGATGGCATTATTGAGGAGCCATACATGAGACTGCAGATTATTTTGAATTATGTTAAATGTACAGAAATAAGTAATTTATATAAAATTTTACAATCTGAACCAATGGGGAAATCCCACAGAAATAAGTACGTTTACATTTCAACTTCTATCTTATTTGAGTAAGTGTAAAAAAAAGCAAAAAGGTCCTTTAAAATGTATAACCTGCCACTATTCTGTAATTTGGTTTCATTTTGTAATACCTATCACGTGAGTTCAATATAATTTACTTTTTTTTTACTCTTAATATACTGTTTTTGTTACAGTTTTTAACTGAGGATGGACTGTTAAAAATTACACAGGACCAGTGTCTTACTAATAGAATTAATGTATTTTGAAAAGCCACACGAAACCCATGACAAAATGAATGTGAATATACTTTCTAAAACATTTAGGAAAAATTTCTTTTCACATTTATCATGTAATAATTATTTTAGTATGACAATATTGAAATTTTTCATTTAAATAAAAATGCCATGAAACATTTAAATTGATGAGCCACAGAACTTGTTGAAATTTTTTCACTTTATAGCATGCTAATTATACATTTAAGTTTAAATGTCCTGTTTAATGGCCATTTTTAAATTCAAGCCCTACCACTGGTTGGTTTTGTATGACAGACTGAAATTATGTTATCTGCAGTGTAAGTATAGCACACTGTCAAGTTTTTTTCCTTAAGGTGCATAGTAAATAATACAGATAGTCATAGGCTACTGTTTTGTAATGTATTACATTTCTAATCTGTTATTCCTAACCTGTTCTAAATGTTTGCAGAGATAAGAATAAAACAATTGAATTTTTCTAATCTGTAAAATTATGCTAACTTCTACATGTAGGCATTCTAAATAAAATTTTTTAAAACAGCATATTGTGATTAAATGACTTAACATGGTAAATAAATTTATCCTCATTTTCCCCCCTTATTTTGTTGGGAAAACTGCAAACCATGGGCAACTTTGGAAAGAACTTAATAGAATCCTTAATGTATTTTATGAGGTGTGGTCAAACAATTCAGTGAATATTTAAATTTTAAAATTTTTATTATAGTAATGACACATTACCAATAATCCCTCTCCAAATACTCTCCTTGCTTCACTTATTCTTCCCACCTTCTCAAGCAGCATTGAAAGTCCTCTTTTCCTGAGTATCTTTAGTTGCACTGTCATAACTGACTGCTTCAATATCCTGAATCAATTCAAAACACAGACCTTTGATGGTCATCTTGACTTTGGGGGAAGGGCCAGAAACACACAGTGCCAGAGATGGTGAATACGGAAGATGAGAACAGATTGTAATGTTTTTGACAGAAATTGCCATAAGCAGTTGGTCAATGAGAGTGATCAAAAAATATGGTTAATGTTTAAAATTTAAAATAAAAGTAAAATATTGTCATTAATTCCCCTCAAAATGTTCCCCTTTGCTTTGAACACATCCCATCATTCCTGGAAATATACTTTTTACTGTAATTTTTAAAAATGCATATTCACTGCATTTTTGGATCATCCTTGTACTTCTTGCTTTATATTCATTCTTCTTGAATCTTCCTCATATATTTGTTATCCAGATTTTATACATGAAGTATGACATTGATAGAGGTTAAATTACTTCAAAATCTACCCAGTATGTGCAATAGCATACTCTTAGAAGAGTAAAAACTCAAGTTTGAATCCATGACCATCTGCATAGTACACTTAAATAGATCCTTGATTGTAATACTTCACTTATAATTGTCTGGCATGTAAGTGCTTGAATCTACACTAAAGAAATATAATCCCTTATGATGAACAGACATGGTCCTTATTAAGCAAACCATATATACCAAGCCTATATAAAAGTTGTTTTCCTTTCAGATCACCAAGTAGTCCATAGTGATTCAACATAAAATGAGTTCCAAAGAGAACTCCCAAGAGAGGAATGACTATTCCTCTCTGGTTTTCCTCCACCCTCTTCTCATTCTGTTTCTCTCTGGTTTTCCTCCACCCTCTTCTCATTCTTACTCTCCTCTCAAATTCCAATACTGCTTACTGTCATTGTCTTTTATTAATAGAGGAGGGGCATAAGGAGGGGAGAGTCAGCAGTCTGCACCTATCCTGTGCATGAGGAGTAAACAAAGCAGCCCCTTAAGTTTTCAAGCACAGTGAAACAGCGCCATTATTTTCCATACACACACACACACACACACACACACACACACACACACACACACACACACACATATCCCACAGGTGTTATGTGTTGTGCCATTATGCATCCTGTGTCTTACAAACTAGCCCTTTCTATTGGGTATAACTGCCCATGAGAGTGGTGATCTGCAGTAGGGACTTGGTGGATACGCTATAACTGACTTGTACTTACTGTATGCTAGTAAGTATGCAGAGTGCTTTGTAAACATTCTCCACCTTTTCAAAACTTCGAGATTGTTCTTTCAAATGTACTTTCGTTTAAAGATGAGAAAAGCAGGAAACAAGAATATTTGCTAAATGTCACGAATGACTAAATGGCAGAACAAACCCACCTCTGAATCCAAAATGCCTGTAGTCTCAAATCAAACGCAACCCTGTGTTTGGAACTGAGTCAGTGTAGGCTAAAGAAATACACTGATCATAGATGTTACTAATGGATTTGAGTCACATCTATTATTTTGACTGACTTGCATTTAGGGATTGTTTGTGTGATAAACCTGAGCCCAGAGCATGTGACAGGTCCCCCTCCAGGATACAAAGCCTGAAATTCTTGACTCTGGCCAGGCCTCCTCCATTTGCTCTCGATTTAAAACTTTTCATGAAAGCAAACTGCAGAGTTTGCACAGAATACGAGTGAACCTAAGGCAAAAGTTTTTGCCACCAAACAAGTAGCTTCTAACGAGGACCAGAAATCAAATTTACCCATCGGGCCCATGCCTTCCTTCACACAAGCCCCGCTGGTACCGGAAGGCGGTCCCGGGAGACGGGCGGGCAGACTGCTGAAGGCCTGCTGGTATGAATTCACCCAGAGTCCCGGAGAAGCGTTTAGGGTTCGCCCAGGGACAGAGCCTCGTGAGCGCCTGTCCTTTCCATCTTCATGGGTACCTGGCCTGCCCAACCCAACTCGCATCGTACAATAGCAAGCTTGTCCACCAAACGAGATTCTGAAGAGCAGGAAGTTTCCCAACCCAGAAGCGGCACTCGCACGGCTTCCGGCTTAGTTCCTGCTTCCGGTTTCTTCCCCGCCTTTTCCGTTTCCGGCCATGCCTGCTGATTTTGGTCTTTGCGGTGGTTCTGACGGCTGTCAAGTGGAGGTGGTTCAGGCTCTAAGTGCTATGGCTGAGGTGGCGTCTGTGAAGACGGCACTGCAGGTGGCCGAGGTGCTGGAGACCATTGTGAGCCGCTGCATGGGGCCGGCGGGGCGGCAAGTTTTATGTACGAAGCCCACCGGCGAGGTGCTGCTCAGCCGGGATGGAGGCCGCCTCCTGGAGGCGCTACACTTAGACCATCCCATAGCCAGGTACCTGACTCCTATACTCTACCCCTACCCAGCACACACCCCGAGTGTCTCGCTGAATATCTTGTCCCTTCCGAGGTCCACACGTGGTAAAAAGACCTCTAGTGAGACCAGCATATAGAGGGGTCAGAGTGCTGCACGAGAAATACTCGTGGATTCCAAAATCTCAGAGACTGCCAAGAACAGTTTCTTATTTCTCTCCTCCTTAGAATCTTAGAATAAAAGTAAATTGTAAAGAAAAACATTAAGACTGTGTATCAAAAGGATAGTATTCTTTATATCTGAAGCTGATAGTTTTAACTTGATTCCATGTAGGAAGCCCGTCTTCTAAAAAATTGATCTGTTTTCTTTCTCTCTGTCTGCCTCTCTCTCTCTTGGTGCAGGATAATAGTGGCGTGTGTTTCCAGTCATCTAAAAAAGACAGGAGATGGTGCTAAGACATTTATTATCTTTCTTTGCCATTTACTCAGAGGACTTCATGCAATCACAGAAAAAGAAAAGGATTCATTGATTTCCAAAAATATTCAAACTTTTGAAAGACGTTGGAAAAATTGTTGTCAGTGGAAATTTATTTGTCAAGCTCTATTGACGTTTCAGACACAAATTCTAGACTGTATTATGGACCAGTACTTAAGCAGACACTTTTTATCCATCTTTTCTTCGTCTGCTAAAGAGAGAACATTGTGTAGGAGCTCCTTAGAATTACTTCTAGAAGCATACTTTTGCGGAAGAGTGGGAAGAAATAATCACAAATTTATTTCACAATTGATGTGTGACTACTTTTTCAAGTGCATGATTTCTGAAAGTGGGTTGGAAGTATTTGAGTTAGTGGATGACTGTTTTGTAGAGTTGAATGTCAGTGTCACTGGCCTCCCTGTGTCAGATTCTAGGATCATAGATGGTCTTGTGCTTCACAGAGATTTTTCTGTTTACTGCCCAGCAGATGGTGACATGCGAGTTGCGATAGTAAGAGAAATCATTCAGCCTCTTTTTTCAACTTCTACATCAGAGTTTGTTCTGAACTCAGAAGCACAGTTTCAGACATCTCAGATTTGGATTATGGAAAGAACAAAATCAATAATGAAGTATTTACTTAGTCAGAATGTAAAATTGCTCCTCTCTAGCGTGAAACAACCAGATTTAGTTATCTATTATGCAAGACTGAGTGGCATATCAGTGGTGGACTGTTTATCATCAGAAGAAATTTCTCTTATTCACAGGATCATTAGTCTTTCCCCATTTGTACTTCCACAGGCCTCTTTACAGTGTGAAATTTCTAACACTGCTTTGGTGAAATTTTGTAAACCTCTTATCCTTAGATCCAAAAGATATGTCCATCTTGGTCTGATTAGCACATGTGCATTTGCACCACATTGTATAATTCTTTGTGCACCAGTGAAGGGTCTTATTGAACAACATGAAAATGCTTTATATGGAGCATTTAAAATGCTTCAGCAGTTATTTAAAGACTTTGATCTAAATTATATTAAAAAAAGCAATGACCAAAATGACACATTAAGTCCTGTAAAGAACAATGATGAATTAAAAAAAATTCAATATTTAAAAGCACCCTCAAATTTGGTAGTTTCAAATGTTGAATTAGAAACACGTATTCCATGTTCAACACCAAATCTGCTACCAGCAGATACAGTCCAAACAGATGAAACGTGGAGATGTTTGCCTCCTGAAAATAAAAGGATCAGTGATGACTATGAACTATCAATTGAGAGTAATTCCACTAGTAATTCTATAACAGAAAACACTAGAATAGAAATTTCTTACGAAAATTTCCAGGTCACAAATATTGCTGGAAAGGGGAGCATATTACCAATGAAATACAAATCACGTATTTCACAGAGTTTCTACTCATCATCTATGCCAGCAGGTTGTGTTTTGCCTGTGGGTGGGAGTTTTGAGATCTTACTACATTACTACCTTCTCAACTATGCCAAAAAATGTCAGCAATTACAAGAAATCATGGTTAGTAAATTAATAGCCAATGCACTTTTAGGCATTCCCAAAATCCTTTATAAACTTAAGAAAGGAAATCACAGCTTTCCACAAATATATTTGAGAGCTCTCCACGCACTGCAGACAAATCAACCCATAATAAGCTGTCAGGCAGGTTTGGAATCAGTAATTGGTAAATACCATTTACTAACTTCAGTTCTTCAATGTTTGACAAAAATATTAACTATTGATTTGATAATCAATATTAAGAGACAGCCTCAAAAAAATTGTGATCAAGATTCAGAGGATGAACTTCAGCATTAGAAGTTTTTGTTAACCAGTCTTTAATCCAACTAGAACTATAAAATAAAGCAGGCATATGACTACTGGTTCTCAAGACAATTCAGTCTACTCAGGAAAACGATATAATTTCAAATGTCTTTAGAAGTATGCTAAGACCACCAGACCATTTAGATGCAAATATTAGGCTACTTTATGGACCAAAACTAAAAGGGAAGCCAAGATCCAGCTAAATGTCCCTTTTCCATTTTATGTCTGTGTCTCACCTCTGTGTTAGTCTCTGTGTTTTAAGGAGAATGTTTTGTCAACGCCTATAAATTAGTTCTTACATTTATGTGCTACTTGTTTCATTTTTATTCCATTTGTAAAAAAAAGCTTTGATAGATTTTACTACTTGTATGCCACTGAATATATGTTATGAGAAATGGGATTGCACATTGTGAATCCGTTTTTACTTCTGTAATTAAAGGTTAATTCCAGAAACAATATGAAATTAATACTTTTTTATTTTCTCCTAGAGCCTACAAATCTTGTAAAGAGATTTCATGTACTTACTGAGTTTTCTTGTATTTAATGAATAGCCAGAATTCAGTAGTAACAAATAATTTGACATTTCTAATTTGAATTTACAAATGTTTTTATTTTATGTTGGAAAAAAAGCTTAGAATTGCAAACAATACTATGCCTCTAGCTGTAGATAGGAACAATGCCTTGTATTTGTACTAGTTCTCTGAAACACCCAAAACAGTGCTTTGTTTATTCCAACTATTCAAAAATGCTTGTGAAATAAAACAGTTCTATCTTTGCTCTGTTTCCCTAAGTGTGTGTTTCCAATTTACTTATTCAAGAAACTCCTGTTGAGTACATGTTGTATGCCAAATGCTGTGGTAGATACTGAGCATATGTCTTCATGCACTTTTCCTCAAAGGTTAATGGATAGGTATGTACAACACTTAGGTTAGGATTGATTTAGGAAAGCCAAAGAAAAATATTATGATTGGGTAAATAGTGACAAATAATGTATTAAACAACTGTGGCATCATGTCATGCAGTGTCATATGACCTTTTATATTAAATATAGTTCTGCTTTTTAAAGGTGTGCATCACAGGACACATTTCATTTTGGTGAATGCGAAGAGTAATGCAGCTCTTTTATGGAATTCTTAGATGAATGAACCTGTGTTAAAATTGTTGAGTAATTTTTTTAAGGCAAGTTTGTAGTTTTATTAATATTAACAGCCATTCAAGTGGTAAAGGGAAAAATGCCACCAATCCAAGTTTTTACGTAGGAAATACACTCTATGTCTTACAAATAATTGCAAATATGGTGAACTTATTAGAAGCATTAAGCCCCCTTTGAAAGGAAATCACTAATGTTGGTATTCAAATTTAGTTTTCTTTGCAGTTCAGCATGAAAGTCGGGTTTCACTGTTTGGAAGTTCTATCTCAGGAAGGTACATTTGTGAAAATAAGCTGCTTGAATCTGAATATGCCTTATTACTTACGCAAATTTGATTTTTATAGCAAGGCAAATGGTTAAAGTGTTATTTACTTCCATGAATTCCGACTTCCTTGAATCAGTTTAGAAGCTGAAGTTTCCTGAGTTTCCTCAGATGTAATCCAGGTGAAGCCTTGTACTGTGCGTGGTTCCACGCTCTGGGCCTGCCGCAGCCAGGGTCTCCTCCCTGGCCCCTCAGGACGCAGCCTCGTCGGTCAGCTGTGTCCTGGAGATGCAGGTCCCTCAGGCCCACCTCCGAAATGACGTATCGCCATGTCTCTGCTGTGGTTGCTCACCTGAAAATGTTTCCTGTCTCCGTGATAAAAATAAAACACTCCTTCCCGGGTCGTGTGCTGGCGAGCCTGTGTCTTTGGAAGGTGGCCGTGGAGGCGCTGAGTGGCTGAAGCAGCGTGGGGCATTCTGGCTGGCATGGCAGCTGTGTCTCAGCAGAAGTGTGGGGCTCAGCGCAGAGCCAGGACCAGAGTCGGACCTGGCCGCTCCATCGGCGTCCTGCTGGGCCCACGTGGCAATCTTGCGAGCTTGGGCGGCCTTTTAAAGACGCATTTGTAGTCATGTGCTTGCATTCAACACAGGATGCTGACTTCAGTGAGGGAGGGGAAAGTTCAGTCACAACTTCTAAGGAGCTGGGAGGAAGTGTCACCTGAAGAGTGTCCGTCAACCTTGGGAGGATGTGACACATGTCCCAAAGGT
The DNA here is from genome assembly GCA_004027295.1 of Dolichotis patagonum. Lineage (NCBI taxonomy): Eukaryota > Metazoa > Chordata > Mammalia > Rodentia > Caviidae > Dolichotis > Dolichotis patagonum. Next base: position 152,026 of record PVJX010000923.1, read on the forward strand.
AATGCACAGGGAAGCTGTGTAAAGGAAGAAAACCTCCAGCTTTGTCCTGGGAGACAAGCACCTCTCATGCTCATAGGAAACCAGCTTAAGGATGGATTTCAAGCCACGTGTGGTGGCACACACCTGTAACCCTAGCACTCAGGAAGCTGAGGCAGGAGGATCCTTGCAAGTTCGAGACCAGCCTGGGCTACAAAGTGAGTTCATGGCCAGCCTGAACTGCATGGTGAGACTTTGTCACACACACACACACACACACACACACACACACACAATGGATTTCAAACAGAGGAATTAAGATTCCAAAATAGCAAAAAACAGTCATAAATGAAGATCACAGAAGTGGGCAATTCCTAAGCATTTCCACCAGTTATCAAGGTTATGGGGATGCATTCATATATTTAGGGTGGGCAAATCTTAAGGCTAGAAAGATTTCTCACTTTCCTCACTAATAGGTTTGTTTGAAGGTGGACCTTCTGTCCTCACAGTGCACATTGGGGACCAGGGGCAGCAACAGCAGGGCGGGAAGCAGAGGCGAGTAGCCAGAGTGGAGGGATGTGGGCCAGCCCCCAAGGGTGTCTCCTGTCCTGACAGGACACGAGTCAGTGGGCATTCCCATGGGTGGCCCATGGGACCTCTTATAGGAGGGGAGCAGACGCCCAGGGCTTCCAGTCTCCGCTGGCCACCCCTTCAGGTCCATGGGAGAACAGGCACCCCGGACTCGTCCTTCAGGTGGTCTCTGGGGGTGATGAAGCCAGAGTCATTTGACCTACAGCTGCTGGCGGGGACCCAGAAGTGGTTCCCGGAAGGCCTAGCCGCAACTAGTGTGTGTCCAGTACCATCTCTGGTGGCCAGGTCCCAGAAGTCCTACCATTTAACTCCTTACCTTCAAAGTCAACAATGAGTTATTTTTTACCTTAGTTTGTTAAACATTATTTCAAACTTTCATACAGAATTTTTATTTTCATGATACACTGAATCAAATGACACGCTAACTTTGTCACAATTTAAGGCAGCTCCTAAGATATTCCCCCCTGCAGAAATTGTCACTGAAGTTTTGAGCTAACTTTGAAGTCATGACACACTCTGTGACCCCGGCCCTGTTTCCTGAGCGTCACCAACACCACCAGACAGCAGAGTGTTTATGCTGAGCGGCTCGAGGAACCCAGGGCTTGTCTTCCATTCCCGGCCTCCATGCAGTGCAGTTCACGGCAGCTTCGCTTTTCAGGGCTTTGGCTAAGTTTGTAAATGTACCGAAAAGTGGATTCTTCTGTCTTACAAAAGGTGAAATTTCATAACTGAAAATCCTTTTCTCTATAAGCATAGGAAAGAACTAGAGTATAATAACAGCTTATCTCTGACATAATGGCTATATAATAAACAATAAGCTTCTAAAAGTAAAAAAAAAAAAGCCTGCACAGTGACACATGCCTGCCATCCCATCACTTGGAAGGCTGAGGCAGCAGGATCATCGTGAGGGCAGCCTGGCCTCAATAGTTACGGGCCATCTTGGACTATACAGTGAGACCCTGTCCCAAAAAATAAGCAGCTGGGGCCTTGAGTGGAAAAGCGGCCCCCAGTCACTCCCCTCTGTGTAGAATCAAGTCCTGTGAAGTGGAGTGAGCCTGTCCACACACCAAGTGGCCGACACTCACGACACAGGACAGATGGAAGCCAGGCCCCCATGCTGTGCTGACTTACAGCGAAGGGTCGGAAGAAATGTATTATTTACATTGAGATTATCCACTGGTGTGTGGGGAAGGTTCAAATTAGCTGCAAGAAATCTTATCTAGACCTGCAGTTGCCTGTGCTCAGAGCTGGTATTTACCAGGCAGATTAGTTGCAGACATCTCTCCTGTCCCTTAAAAATCAGGCAGATGCAGAAGCCATGCCTACGAATGCCTCTCGGGATCCCAAGTGCCTTTGTGAGGAAGTTCTGAATTTTTCTTTTCCAACAGTTTTTGTTTTGTTACTTTTGTCAGTAGTTCTTTGGTTTTCTTTACTTCTTTTAAGAAATGTGATGTACAAGAGGTGCCAATGAGATTTTCAAACTCCTTGTTGTCCTTCAAAGCCTGTAGGCGCCTTAGGCTCTGCATCATCTCCATGATTTCTTCTGTGAATCTCTCAGCTTTAGAGAACAGGACCATGGGTGGACATCCCTTTCTTTCTGCCAAAGTGAGAAGATCCATTTTTTTTCTCTTTCCATTTGATGGACTATTTCTATGGTCCTGTTTTTTAGAGCTTGTAGGAGAAGAAAACGGGCTCATCTGACAAGTTCCGGTTGTTGGAGAGTAAGCTGTAATACTTTTCTTCTTTCTGATTTTTGAAGGACCAAATGAATTTTCTTCTAAATGATCATTCAATTTCAGTGATCTTTTAACAGGCGCCAACTCTGCTGAGGAAGGGAACTGGTGCGCCTCTTTACACCCTGAGGATGGCCTTGAGACCCGACACAGGAAACACCTGTTGAGTAGTTTTTTTTCCATTCATTCTCAATTGACTGTCGGGTCATTTTGCATAATTTTGTTACTGTTATTGTTGAAGGCATTCAGAGACTTTTCTAAATATACCCAGTGTTGTTAATATGGAAAGCATTTAATTAGGTATTCAATGTCAGTAGTTTAAAAAACTTTTTGTAAGCTGTCTTTGTTTGATTCGTTTGGTATTTCTCAAACTAGCCAAAAAACATCTGTTAAGGACCTATTTGTTAAATCAATTAATCTTTGGGTTCTCATAGATTAGGTTATATCTGTAAACTTTCATAAGCAGACTGTTCAGAGGAGAAAGAGCTGAAAATATAGAACAGATCTACACAAAATAATTTTTTCCTGTAATTTAAAAAATCCTCCAATGATGGTGATGAAGCTTTCATGAGTTATCTTTATTTGAAGAATAACACTGAAGAGTTTAAGTGCTTATGTAGCTGGTCTAGATAAAAAAGAACCTTTAAAAATGTAATTATATTAAATTGATATTCTCTGCTACAAAGTATTCGACGTGACCTGCAGTAAGAACAGACAAAATTATGATAAAATCTGAATAAAAATTAAAGCTGGGGGTTTAGCTCAGTAGCATAAGCGCCTGCCTGGCAAGCACAAGGTCGTGAGTTCGATCCCTGCAAAAATAAAAAATAAAAATAAAAATGAAAGAATCAGAACCAAAGAAAAAAGTGAAGATAATTTAAATTCAAGATCATTTTCCTGTTTATTATTGCTGCATATTGAGTAACCCATAAACTTAGTAGATTTGAATCATTATCTCATGATTCTGGGGTTGACTAAGCTTAACTGAATGGCTTCCACTGTATTTACTTGGCCAACCAGTCACAGAGGTTAAAGGGAAGAGAATGTAGGCCTCGCGTTCAATGAGAAAAGGTATCACATCCTAAAAAGAGCGTGTGAGATGAGGCTATACTGAGGCAGCTATCTTTGAAAAATACAGTCTGCTCCACCTTGGAAGAGATAAAAAAGAAAACTATATGTTAACTTCTCAACAGTTTCTATAATTTTTTTTCTGAAGTTATGTATCAGTCTACCTCCCACTATCACATTTTGTCCAGTAACATTTATTTTTTCTCACTAAGCCGGCATGAGCTACTTTTATGTTCAAAACAATAGGCATTAAATAATTGAACTTGCTACCCAAACCCATACCCATACCCATACTTGCTGCCCATACCATAGGCATTAAATAATTGAACTTGAACATACCCATAATCCTACTACTCTGGAAAGCTGAGGCAGGCGGATTGCAAGTTTGAACTTAGCCTGGGTAATTTAGCAAGACACTGTCTCAAAATAAAATTTAAAAGAGCTGAGGATATATCCTAGTATGAAGACCCTGAGTTCATATTCAATTCCCATTACCACACACACACACACACACACATACACACGAATATCTTTGAACTGCTTTAGCTAGTGGAGCTATTATTCTGGAAATTTCAGGAAAAATGCTATCATTTTTCAGACTAAAAGGGAAGGGAAAGAGGAATGCACTACAAACCTGAAATTTTATAAGCAATTGCTCGTGTCCTCCCCAAAGAGTAGCATATACCATGAATCTCTATGTTTTAGATGTTCTTTGTTTCTGCAGTTCTATATCTCAGCCCAGACAAAAAAAATCTCTTCTATGGCACATGACTAATGTTTAAACTCTTGTTATACTCTTTATGAATAACATGTTAAAATCAAATATGAGTCATTAAATAGCCCTGTGTAATCATTTAGTTTTACATTTTATTAACTTTTTGCCATATTTATTTCTCCCAGTGTTTTTTTTTATAAAGAAAATCAAACAAAACAAAAAATAAAGGAACACTTCTCCACTATTGGCGGGAGTGCAGACTGGTGCAACCACTGTGGAGGTCAGTATGGAGACTCCTCAAAAAACTAGGATTGGAAGTTCCATTCAATCCAACTATTCCCCTCCTGGGTATTTGCCCAGAAAAATTGAAAAGGTCATGTCACAGTGATATATGTGCCATGTTCATAGCAGCACAATTTGTAATAGCTAAATCTTGGAAACAACCAAAATGCCCATCAACTGCAGAGTTAATGAAAAAAAATGTGGTATTTTTATACAATGGAATACTACTCAGCTATAAAAAGGATAGCCTTGAGACCTTTACTGGTAAATGGAGGCAACTTGAGAATATCCTCATTAGTGAAATAAACAAGACTCATATTAGTAAATACCACATTGTCTCTCTAGTATAAAAAATAATAACAGACAGAATAATGGTATTCACAAAGTATAATAGATATAAAAGTATAATAGATATTGTAAAAGTGAAAGGGAAGGAAAGTTCTCTAAAGGATATAATGGTATATATAGTATGTAAAATAGATGACCATATTACTGAGTTTTTGGTAGATCATTGAACAGAAGAGTTTGTACTGTCAATGTTTGAGTATCTAGCCACTTTTTATGCTTTGACTCTGTAACTTTAACAACTAATGTTAACAATATGTAATGTATCAACTAGCTATTTTATGATGTTAATTTTTTTGAACTCTGTATTCTGTGTTTCTTCTTGTTTTTTCTATTTTGTCTTTTTTTAATTTTCTTTTTTTTCCTTCTTAAAATAAAAAAAATTTTTTTTAATTTAAAAAATTTAAAAAAAATAAGTGGCACAGGACTTCAAAACAATAGGAAATCAACAGTGGTTACCATAATGCCTTTTGTTGTCTTCAAAATAACTACAGATACTTTCAGACATAGTAAAAATCAAACAGAACAGAACACAAACAATAAAAACAAAACAATGAATGCAATAAAGGACTTCAAAACAAGACAGTAGTAAATCCAAAATGGCTACCCCCTTCAGAAGGAGATTCCCCATACGATGCTACATTGCATATTGTTATCCTTTGAATAGATGGTCAGACTACCGCCTTTAGACCTGCAAAGTCAGTGAAACACTAAACACTACAACATTAAATTGTATGTTTACCTCAATACCTAACACCAACTGCAGCCTGTGTTTCTCCAGATCAGTCAGTCACTTAGGGTGGCAGTAGGGGGGAGGTGTGTGATTCTTCCTGTTTCCCAGCCCATGCACAGGAAGGAGCTGGCATCTGGCCTTCCCCATTGGCCTGCACATGGCACTGAGTCGCAGGGAGGATTTGCTTCTTAGTGACTTCTTGTTCTCTTGCCCCACGGTCCGTGAATGGTGCTAACTCATGGAAAAAAGCTGACCTCTGGTTCTCCCCCAGCGACCCACGCATGGTGCTGATTCACAGGGAGGGCTTGCTTTTTGGTGACTTCTTATTCTCTTCCCCTGCAGTTGTCTCCTAATGGTTTTAAAGAAGAAGCATGTTTTATTTTAAATTATCTCCTGTGATGTTTGATATTGTAAAACTATTGATTATTTCAAATTTCAGCGAAGGTTTGCTACACACATTATTGTCTGTATTGTAAGGAAGTCAGAGAAAAATAGTGCTTTTTTATCCTCTTGTAAGTTGACAAAGGAGAAGAGCCATAAGAAGTGGAATGTGACATGGATTGAGAATTTAGTGAGAGCAGGAAATCTGAGTAAGAAGTGACCCCCAAAATGGAAGTACTTTGAAGTTTGCAAAAATCTTAGGAAAGACATGAACTCTCCACAGGAGGTAGGATCAGAACCTGTGCCATTTTTATTTAGACATTAACTGTATAAGCAAGTACATAAGACTAGAGAGCTTAGTTTATGCAGGAATCATGAAATAGATAAAAGAACAAACCTAGCACTGTACCAGTGGATACATACAAATTTTGGTAAACCCCAAATGGCCATCACAGACCAGGCAGTTAAACTACCACAACTGTATGACTCCTATGCTGTAGAGCCTCTGTATAGAATTTGCCTTTATTAAACCTCGATTTTTATTTTTCAGTTTTGTTTTGTTTGAGACAGGGGCTCACTATGTAATCCAGGCTGGCCTTGAGCTCACTATGTAGCCCAGGCTGATCTCCAATTTCCAGTGATCCTCCTGCTTCAGCCTCCCAAGTGCTGGAATTACAGGTGTATACCACCACATCCTGGCCTAAACCTTCATTTGAGCCTTGCAATTACCCTCAGTTTCTTTTTTCTTTTTCTTTTTTTGTACCAGGAACCAAACTCAGGACCTTGTACTTGCCAGGCAGCCACTGCACCACTGAGCTGCATCCCAGCCGTGTCCTAAGTTTCTTTTTTTTTTTTTTTTTTTTTTTTGGAGACAGGGTCTCATTATGCAGTTTGTCTTTTGGAGACAGGGTCTCAGTATGCAGTTCAGGATGGCCTTGGGCTCACTTTGTAGACCTGGTTGGTCTCCACAACAGTCCTCCTGCCTCAGCCTCCCAAGTGCTGAGAGTACAGGAGTGCATCACCATGCCTGGCTTATCCTCAGTTTCTTGACTGTACCACTTTCATGACCAAGTGGGAAAGCTACCTAAAAAACTGATCCTCAATTTGTTGTGAGGGGTTCAGTTTTCCCACTTGCTATAAGGTGTTCAATTTGCTTTATTTGACCTTTTTTTCCCCACCGTGAGCTGAGACACAATACTATCAGTCCATAAGTTGTTTTGTTTTATTTTCCTTGAATCTTTGCCCAACAATCATTGCTGATACAAAAAGTAAGGATGGAATGTCCAAATGTAAGTAGTGTGTCCAAGAAGCAAGTAAAGCCAGATAACAAGTAATAGTTTTTAAGATTTTTTTTCCCTAACAATTTTTAGGCTTTCTTGATTGGAGCTGCAAGTTCATCTCCATGTGGTCTATTTTGCCTGGTTTCTTAATCTAAATCCGTCCTCCTGTCCTACAGAAACTCTAGTTTTTGAGATGGTTTTCCATGCTTAACATGCCATCCATGCTTTCCATGCTTGATGACTTGAAATGCATGTCAAGAAAGGGCTTGGATTTTTCCAGTGTGTGGCAGCTGACCTATCAAGATTTATGTAGAAAAATAAAGATCTGTGTGGTTGTCACAATGATCATCAACTGGGTTAGAGGGCTCTATGAAAATAAAAGTATATTTTGACAGCAATTTATAGTGTCATATTTGACAAGCAGCTTTTTAAATTTAGTTATTCAAATCGTATATCTAGTTAAGCCAGTCTTTAGGTCCTCTATAGGAAATCAAAGTGTATAGAATGAATTCTTTTTTTTTTTTTTTTTTTTTTTTTTGGTACTCGGGATTGAACTCATGACAGCGTGCTTGCCAGGCAGCCGCTTATGCCGCTGAGCTAAATCCCCAGCCAATAGAATGAATTCTTAGTAAACTCTCTGGAGAAAGGAACCTGCAGAGGTCATTATATGATTCAACAGGGGTCTATGTCTTTCATGGTCCTTGATTAATTTCCAGGTTTGTAGAAATTGAAATTTACTTTTGAAAGTCTGATGTAATGCTTATTATTCCATTCTTAGAAATACAGTTTTATATTTGTCAGGGATTTCACATGTCTGAAATCCCTGCACTGGTGCAGAAGAATTGCTGTGAATTCAAGGCCAGTTTGGGCTACATAATGAGTTCAAGACCGACCTGAACTACACAGACAGACCCCATCTCAAAAAACAAGACAAACAAATCAAAAACCAATCAATTCAGTCCTACTGGTTGCCTCTGTTATGTGTTTTTCCTTTGAATTCTTTTGAATCAATACTTACATCATACTGGGTTCCTTATTATATAATAAGTACATTTTTGACATGTTGATTTTTTTTTTTTGATACTGGGGATCATACTCACAACCTCACGCCTGCCAGATCCTTATATGATTCAACAGGGGTCTATGTCTTTCATGGCCCTTGACCATGCTTAAGCCACTGAACTAAATGCACAGCTACATGTTCATTTTATAGTTGTATAATTTTATGCATTTTACTTTAGCACCATGAGTCTTCAACAAACCAGTCCATCTCTACAAGTGGATGGCATTGAGTGAGAGGAGAACACTGAGTTTCGGATATTTATTTAAAAGAGACTGAATTGACAGAGCCACTTGAAAGGGCAAAATGATGTTTGCCCTCATTGCTGAATACAGTTTCTAGATTCAAGTTTATTTCAGTGTAGAGTTATAAAAACATATGTCAAATGTGAGGACTGGTGTGTGTGTTTGTGTATGTGTGTCCTACATTTTTAACTAGTTGACTTATGTAACCAAAAAAATAGGAAAAACAGATGTTGTGCTAGTCTTAGGGAAACAGCATGAAAAATTAACACTGTTGACTCCATCTCTCCCTCTTCCTCTCCCTCTACTCATCTTTATCTCACCCACTTAGGGTTTCATCTGTTTCCATATCAATTTTATTCTCCCCATCTGGCTTCTGCAGAGATTGTAGACTTGCTGCTAGCATCTCAGCCTGTCTCTGCTCATATCCTTTGTAAAGAAAACCATAGCATAAGACTATTTTCAAAAATGTCAGCGAGAGAAAAAACCTTCTAATGTGGGAGGAAGGGTGGAATTTTTTTATAGGACTTCAGCAGGCAGGGTCAAATGAAGTTCAGCTAGTTTCAAGAATATTTATTCAAAGACAGCTCTCAGAAAAGGGAGAAATCATTCTTACCAATCAACAGCCATAGTTTAAACAATTTGGATTTTACCGAGAGGAGTAGAAAGACCTGTGAGGGACAAAGGCCATGTGCACTAAGGTTGGGGAGGAAGAACTACTGAACACAAGGATGTAGAGAAAAGTTCTCAGTATTTCAGTTGTCTGATACCTTCCAGTGTTATGACCATAGAGGCTTTCCTCCACGTTCAAAAGGCCAAATGCTAAGGAACAGTTCGATTGATCTGACTTGAAATCCTGCTTATCTCTGGACTGCCCGCTGTGGTCAAGGAGGCAGACACAGAAGGAGGAGGTTGATACTGTTCAGGCCCAAAAGCTAGTGCAAGAGGAGGAATCTGGATCTGGCCAGTGAGGGCTTCAGTCAGCAGTGCTGCTCTAACCCTACCCTCCTCCTTCAGGTGAAGAGTGTAAGTTTGCTTTTAGACCCTACTTAAGAGAGGCGAAAGCCTGCTAAAGGCTGATCACTGCCTTGCTGCCCAGATTTCTTCTGAAGTGTTCAGAACTTAAAATAATAACAGTGGTCATTCTGTGTACCTGGGAAGATAAACAAATTGAGCTTCATACCAATGTTGGATTCACTCCATGCCCTTTGTTTATTTGTTTTTAGGTGCTTTATTGTTTTTTGGTCTCTACTCTTTGTTTGTTTGGTTTTTTTTTTTTTTTTTTTTTTTAGTACCGGGGATTGAACTCACGACTGCATGTTTGCCAGGCAGGTGCTTATGCCGCTGAGCTAAATCCCTGGCTTGGTCTCTACTCTTGAACAGTACAATTCTTTTAACTACCCAGCACCCCCTAATCCTTTCTTCCCTTAACAGGAAAAAAAATACATCAACCCAAGAACATAGTTACTAGTGAAATATCTATATTTAGAGAAAAGAAGTATCTGTTCTCATCATTTATAATCAAAATCCCCAGAATTTAATCCTTGCTTCTGACTTACTTGCCCTGTGACCTTGAGCAAAACAACATCAGTAGGCCCGGTTTCTTATTTAGAAAATGAATAACACATACTTCAAAATCTAGGGAAATTATGCATGTAAAGAATATGCCATTGAGCTGGGGCATGGTGGCCCAACTTTGTAATCCCAGCACTCAGATGCTGAAGCAGGAGGATCACTGCAAGTTCAAGGCTAGCCTGGGCTACAGTGAGTTTGAGACCAGTCTGAGCTACACAGCAAGACCTTGTCGCAAAAACAAAACAAAACAAAACAAAACAAAACAAAATATATATATATATATGTCTTGTGTCTGGCATATATTAAAATATAAAACAGCAGTTTTGTTATGATGATAATGATAATGATAAAGGTAACAAACATGAAATTATATAAAAATACGTAAGATATTTATGTTTCATGTGGCCTTCCCAGTACCATATTTAAAATAGAGTTTCTGGATTAAACAAAAGCTCAGATTACTTCCATTGGTGATCAAGCTGTTAATTCACTGGAGGTCTCAGTCTCTCCAAGGGCTGAAAGGGAATTGGAGCCCAAGAAACCTCTGCTCTGAAAAATGGGTAAGTAAAACCAGGAACCAGGGAACCCTTGTTTCTCAATTGAGTCCAGGCTGTCTGTCTTAGTGTATGTCCATGTTTCCTCATTAGAGTGTCAGTGTGTGTTGGTATGTCTGCATCTGTGTATTCATGGGATGTGATGATTAAACAGGATGCGACATAAGAAAATTATCAGCATTAACACTGATTACAGATGCTGGTGAATTATCAATGTAGAAAGGGGAAATGAAATTTGGCTTCACTGTGAAAAAGTAATGCTAATTACTGTCATTTACTTGAGCCCTTCCTATTTGTGCGTAATTACTATGCAGCACAGTCATAATCATATGTATCATTTAATATGTGCCCAGTCGTGTAAGTGGTCTTGATCAGAATGATCAACTCTGCTTTACTTAGGTACTCTACTCAGATTTCATTTTGGTACACTGCAAAACTTGGACACCTGTCACAGATACATACTGTGTAAAGTCCCTGCTATGCTAGGGGCTATCAGGAAGGATCTGACTCCCCAGTTTCAGAACTGCCTACCAAAGTTACAGTGACACTTACTCTAATTTGAGGAAACAGTCCTCTTAACCGTATCCCAAAGGAGGAAGAAGCAGAAAGGTTCTGACTTCCTTCTTCTCATACTCAGAGAATTCATGGGGCTCACCTCCCACAACTGACAAGACTCATACACAGCTTCAGGACATGCACCCTGATAGATAGCTACAGAGAAATGGAAAAAGTGTGTAGATCAAGAGACAAAGAATCAGAAAAAGATGTAAGAAACTTTGAGCCAGATGAGAACAGAGACAAAAGAGGCAAATAGAGACATATAAAAAGTAGGGTAGATACTCAGACATAGTATAAATTTAGTGAAGACACTAAATTCAGAAGTCTGTACAGAATGTTATGACAAAAAGGTTTCCACAAGCAAACCATTAATACCCTGAATGGTGAAGTAAAAGGAAGAATGGGATGAAAAGAAAAGCATAGGTAGGGAGGAGAGAGAGCAGCAAAAAGACAAGAGAGATTTGGATAGGTTAATGTGTCTGCTGAACCTATGATAAATAACCACTGCATTAAATGCTTGAAAAAAGAATGGTGGTGACATATTCATGTCCTCTTTTTATTGTAAAACTTCCAAGTACTTTATGGATTATGTAGATTGGAATTTTTATTGGGCATTTACCATATACCTGGAATAAGGTTAAATACATATATTGACATGTTTAATCCTCAAATGACCCTGAATTGCTGGTACTGTCATTATGATATTCATGTTTTGGAAAAGGAAATTGGAACAAGTAACTTGCCCAGAGTTACTCATATCTGAAGTAAGGTTCAAAGTCTGAAATCTGGCTCCCAATCTTGTATTCTCAACCTCAGCACATTATTAACAAAGCCATATATGTAATAATACTTCAGGGATCCATGATTTGGAAACATTCTTACTTGATTCTAACTTTTTCAAGTTAACTTAATATGCAATTCAATCAGTATTCCCAGAAAAAGTGATTTGCATTTCAACCAAAGCCTCAGCGTCTTGTCAGCGTACCAAGAAAAGCAATGGTGGAACAGAGATAGAAGCTTTGAGGGTAAATTGCTTTGTGACCTTCACACAAGGACACAGGAAGACTGATTTTCTACCTCCATGGGTCATATTTGCTATAATCAGTTTGGGGTCTGATGCTTTTCAGTTAAGAGACCTAGAAGGGATTGGAATTTGTTTCCTCAATAACTCTAATTTTCCCTGCAGAAACTCGTGCAAAATCTCTTTGTCAGCTTTCTAATATGTTAATAAATAATAAAAGTTTTAAAAATATATCATTAAGTTATCATTTGTGGAGATTAAATAGATAATTAGTGTAGGTAAGTGCTGATAAAATATAAAATGCTTTATAAGTTACACTGTAAGGATTTATACTCCAGTGCTTTCATTAGGCCTGTAGAATGGAAATTCTCTGCTGCTTCTCCTACTTTTTTCATATACTACCATATAAATATAAATAGGTTTTACCAAGATTACTCAAACTGGTTCATAAATTTAGATATGAAATGCGATATTGTAAAGGTTCTCAAATAAAACATAGGAGAAAATTTGTGTCCTTAAGTTTGGTAAAGAGGTTTTAGATATAACATAAAGAGAATGTGATCCATGAAAGAAATAATTGATAAATTAGAGTTTATTAAGATTAAAAGCTCTGCAGATACTGTAAATATAAGTACCGTTTTAATAAAGCATGTACAATAAACCAAAAAAAAAAAAAAAGATTAAAAGCTACTCCTCAAAAGACACTAGTAGGCCAGGCATGGTGGCACACACCTGTAATCCCAGCACTCGGGAGGCTGAGGCAGTAGGACTGACACTAATTCAAGGCTAGTCAGGGCTACAAAGTGAGTGCAAGGCCAATCTGGACTACACAGGGAGACCCTGTTTCCGAAAAAGGCATCATTAAGAGAGTCAAAGACATGATACAGATTGAGAGGGAATATTTGAAAAAAAAATGCATCTTACGAAGTTTATACCCAAAAGATATAAAAAACTCTTAAAATTCAACAAGAAATGAAGGATCCAATTTAATAGTAGAAGTAGGGTGTATATGTCAACTCCAAGATTAAAACTTCTACAGAGAGGGGCTGGGGATTTAGCTCAGCGGCATAAGCACCTGCCTGGCAAGTGTGAGGACGTGAGTTCGATCCCTGGTACCGCAAAATAAAAAAAAAATAAAAAAAAAAAACTTCTACAGAGTTCCTGGGCTTTCTTAATCATCCCAGTCCCTCTAGTTTTTCTTCCATCTCTTTCTCAATATATCTGGCCCTCTGAAGACCTTTTCCTAGTCTCCAGTGAGTTCCCTGTGCTTGTCACTTATTATTTTATAATTATTTTTGTCCTTGCAGTGGGGTCTTGGGAGGGATGACAGGTTGACAGTTGAGAGGGATGTGAAGTTTATGACTTGAAGAACAAGAGCAACTTTACAAGAGCCCAATAGCAACAGGCCAAATATAAATAAAATCCCAGAAATGCAAAAAAATCCACAAAGAAAATTGATGACACAGGAGGCAATCATGTTATTTATTTATTTATTTATTTATTTTCTGCATTTATTCTGTTGAGGCAATCATTTTTTAATAGCAAGTTTCTCAAATGCAATTCCATGCATTAGGTAAATTACTTTACCTTGCTGAGCCTGGATTTACTGTGTAGCAGTTACACTAATATTCCATGCATAGACCTTATTGTTTGCTTAAATGAGACAATGTTTGTAAGTGCCTGCCACACAAATGCTCAGTGAGCATGCTCTCTGTTCCTCTCTGTTTATCCCTATCCTGTAATCTGTCTACCTATTATCATTATTTTCAGCAGCAGCAGCAGCAGCATTGTTGCTGTTTTTAATATCAGGTACAATTTTTTCTGTCCAGTTTCCAATTTGACTAAAATTCAGCAAATAGTAGAACTTGACAATTCCTACCCTTCCCACCTAATTGCCACAATCAAATCACTTGACATTGAGGACCAATTTTTTTTTTTTTAATACCAGGAATTGAACTCAAAACCTCACACTTGCCAGGCAGGCAGTTTGCCACTGAGCTAAATCCCCAGTCCCTAAGTCACTTAATATTGCATATAGCTTGCTTCAAGCTTTGGACCAATTCCTGGTACAATAGTAGGGAAGAGTTCAAGATCCTGAGTTCAATTCCCAGTACAAACAAAAAAATAGTAGGAAAGAAGTCCCAGATCTGTAAATCAAGGTTATGTTTTTGCATTTTGACATTAGTGTCTTCCATATCTACACTGTTTTTTAACTGGTACACATTGTCCTTCCAGCCCAGCCTTGTTCCTCACACCAGTCCACTCTGTGCTGCCTGCTTATCTACATCTTCCACTTCCTCTTGAGAGTCCATCATCAAGACATTGCTGCATCTTAAAAGTTATCTCTAGATGCTGGGCCCTGGGTATTCTTCTAACTGTCCTGCCACTTGAGCTCCAAACATTTATTGAGAACTTATTATGGCCAATTCCTTTACAAAAACTACATTCTCATATTCATATACTCTACAAATGTATGGATTTTTTAAAAAAATTTTATTTTAAAGGGGGTAAAATTAAACACAACAGAACAGAACGGGACATAAGAAAGCATAATTTCAAAGCTAGACAACCAGAGATCTTCACTATCACTCATATTGTCTCTTGTTTTCTTCCAAATGGTTGTCCATATGTTTGCATATGGGGAGTTCATACTAAATAACATAGCCAATCTTTTCACAAGATGTGTAGTTCACTGGCTCCCACTTGCTGGGGTGGGTGGGGGGGACACGGGACAGGGGACAGGATGACATGAGATGTTTGATTCTCAGCCCGAGCACCGGCAGGCTCACAGCCACCCACCAGAGAGGGGGGTAGTTCCTTATTCTCCCAGCACCCTGAGTCAACCACATGGTGCAGGTCCCGAGGCACCAGGGTCTCTCTCCTTCGGGCCGCTGAAAGTCTGCCACATTCACCTGCTATTTCTTTCTGATGAATTGACCATTACATTTCCAAAGTTCAGGGCAGCAGGCTGGTTGCTGGTTTGCTCAGCACCCTAAGTTCCAATGTGGCTGGATTTTTTTCTTATTCAAATCTGGATTTAAACCCTGACTGTGTTCCTGCTGGAATAACTGGAAATTCTTTGACCTCTGTGAACATGAGCATCATCATATATAAAATTGGGACAACATACTTCCTTTACAGCAATTATGTGATTTTTAAAAAATATTCTGAGAACATTTAGCTCCATAAATAATAGTTTCTTCTTTTCTCCTTGCTGAACTGAGGCTCATCTATTTTTTTAAAATTTTTTTTATTTTAAAGAGACTAAAACCCAACAAAACATAGTAAAGCCAACCAAAACAAGGCAGTAAAAGTCATACAGAACTTCAAAGCAATATAATAGGAAATTAACAGTGGCTAACATAATATACCTCATTATCTTTACAGTAGTTGTCCATTACACCAGACATAGTAAAATCAAACAAAACAAAACAGAATAAAATCAATCAAAACAGAACATTGAATAAAACAAAACAATAAATCTGAAGAAAACAAAACAATGAGATCGATATTGGATTTCAAAAACAAGACAAAGAAAAAAAAAAGCAAGACAAAGAAATCCCCCATATTTGCTATATTGAATACTGTTATCATCCCTGTACATACTCAGACTACTGGCCTGGGGCCTGCAAAGTCAATCAAATAATACAAGCCTTTAATTGTTTTTGTACCTCAGTTGCTGTCAACTCAGCCAGTCCTTCGAACCACCCCGTTGCGTACAGGGTAGAGGGGAGTAATTCTTGATTCTCAGCCCACATGCCAGTCGGCTCACAGGGAGGGCAATCTGGCTTTCTCTTCCTGTGCCCCGCAAACTGGCTTCTTGACGTGTTTCTCCTGGACCCAGCATGGCTTCTGCTGACTAATGGGGAGGGCAATCTGGCCTGCCTCATCTGTTTTCACATGTTTAATGATTATTTCTATGTGGTAAGTCCTAAATGCAACATTTATTTATTGTATAAAAATGTATTTATTGTATAAAAATGATACCTATGTACTTTAGAAAACTTGATGGTTATAGTCAACTGAATAGTAGGCCCAAAAAGATACACTTACATCTGAATCCTTAGAACCTATGAGTATTAACTTAAATGTCAAACAACACAATTAAGGGATTGGGAGGCAGTACTAGAGTTGAACCTGGGGCCTCATCCATGCCAGGCAAGTATTATGCGACTGAGCTATACCTCTACACCTAAATGAAAGACTTTGACAGTTTATCTTGAATTATCTGATTGAGTTCTAAATCCAGTGATAAGTGTCCTTTTAAGAATGATGCAGGAAGGAGGGAAGAAAGGAAGGAAGGAAGGACTCAATAGAAGAGGAAGAGGAGGTGATGTGACTATGGAAGCAGAGATATAAGTAATATGTCTGCAAAGTAAGAAACTCCTGTAGCCATTAGAAGCTAGAAAGGCCAAGGAACAAATTCTCTTAAAGAATCTTCTGAAGGAGTACAGCCCTCCAGAACCTGACTTCAGATTGGTATCCTTTATAACTGGAAAAAAAATAAATTTCTGATGTTTTTAGCCATCCAGTTTGTGATGACTTATTGCAGCAGCCATAGGAAACTGTGTGATTGGAGTGGTAGGTGGTATCCTTCAGCAATACTAGAAATAGAAAAGCTGATTTAAGGAATAAATTGGTGAATTCTATGTGAGGCATGCTGTGTTGGAACAGACACTCTTCTATGGGTCTCCTGTGCTCCTATATATGTTACTGAATATGTTAAGAATGCAAGGCCCTGATCTCTCTTTACTTGGAATATTTTTTCAGATTTTCTTTTTTCAGTGAACAACCTTAACAGACTCCTTCCAGGACAAATAGCAGGTTTGTTCACTACTTGCTATAAAACAGTAGATTTCTTAAGCTCCTTGTTCCTTTCTTATAATGTAGTCCACTGCATGTTTTGGCCTTTTCCTCTGGCCTTCCATTTCACCCCCAGGGTACCTTGGGAGCAAGTGTAATTAATTTCAGCATGATTCATAATGTTGTGTTGCCGACTGTGCTATGAGTAAATAAGGACCTTTGTCTCTGCCCCACAATCTTCTTTCCTCTGCCTGCATCCGTGGAGCAGTAACTGTCGGATTTATTTGCTTGGAAGTAATATAAAATTAAATGTCAATTCGACCCTGAGTTGAAGGGCTTATGGGTCCTTGCAGATATACCAAACAAGAAGATTAATAAGTGGGTCTGTAACTTACCAGAAATATTTGGGCTAAATAGATTTGCAAATCATTAGCTAAGGAATCAGTCAGAATCATGAATTCAAATCATGTTATTCAGGAAATTTTTTGAAGTGATAAGTGAAAGGAAGGACAGGGGGAAGATGGGAAGGGGGAAAAAGAATCAGGAGCACTGACATTTACAGGGCAAGGAGGAGAACTCAAAAGGAACAAAAATGATTCAAACATTTTCCTACTTAGCCTTTTCCTTACTATCTTTGATCCCTTCCTTTCCCTTCTTCCTCTCCATCAAGTTAGTGTCAATTCTGGCTAATCTCTGAGTCATATTTTGTTCCACCTTCCTTTATTTCCACTTCTAGCTGACATTACAGTTTAGACTCCAACTATTGCATAAGTTCTTTGCAATAACTTCCTAATTAGTCTCTACTTTCTGTTAATATCCACTATAATTCATCCTACACAGTGCTAAGAGATTTATTTTTCTTAAAATATCTCTTGGGTGACTCACAATCACTTAGGTTAGAAACAGTGAATAGTTCCCCAGTACATCTGGGATTCTTATTCTGCCTTTCTATACCCAATGATCCTGATTCTTAACACAAAACAAGAACTGGCATCATAAGGGGTACAATTTAATTGTGAGGTAGAGGAAAGTACTACATATAAAAGAAAATGACACACATAGGTTGTGAGGCAGGGTCAACTTTGTGGTGGTTCAGATGAGTCTTTTTGAGGACCAAGCAGGCTATCTATCATCTATGAGTGAAAAATAACCTACCACCTGCTATGTTAATAAAGTTTTATTGACATACAACCATTCCATCATTTACATATTCTCTATGGCTGTTTTTATGTTACAACTGCTGAGCTGAGTAGCTGGAACAGAACCCATTGGGCCTGCAAAGGCTAAAACATTTAGTATCTGAACATTTACAAACAAATTCATCACCTGCTGGCCTGCTTCTAGCTTCAGTACGTGAAAGATATTAGACTCAAAGAACATAGAAAATGGTATTTTAAGAAATGAAACTTGGGAATACCATCTGGATAGATCTCTGTGGACAGCCTTTGGAAGATTCTAGTAACTATTTGAATTGCTTTTAATTAATAGAGATTTTCTTTGACTATATCTTCTCAGACTTGGAGCCATAGGCAATCCCAATTAAATCTCCTTTGTGTATTTATCCCTTAGCATCTTTGTTTACCCTGTTACTGTCACTTGAAATTTCTTCACACATTTCCATGTCTGTGTTATTTCTTTAAATTCTTTTCTTCAAATGCCAACTGAAGTTCAGTTTCCTTTGATAAACTTTTCCTGTCCTTTACCACCCATGGTACATTCTCTCTTGGCCTGCCAAAAATGCATTTAATCAGTGTTTCCCATTCAACCCTTACATAATGCTATATATTTTTTTACTCTTTCCATGGTGTGGGGCTATCTCCCCAAGAGATCAAAAGCTTATTGACACCAAGATCTATGTTTTACATCTTTTTTCATCCCTCACAGCTTCAGCAAAAAGATTTGCATACAATGTGCTTAATAAACTTTTTGAAAGCAGAAGAAATACAAGAAAACAAATCTTCTAGCTTCCAGGTTCTATATAAATGTTCTGCTCAAACATTTTCACACATTTATATCTGGATCAGTTTGGGGTTTTGGGTTTTTTGGTTTTTTGTTTTTTTGTTTTTGTTTTTCTGAGACAAGGTCTCACTGTGTAATTCAGGCTGTCCTTGAACTCACTATGTAGCCCAGGCTGGCATCAAACTTGTGGTGACCCTCCTGCATCAGCCTCACAAGTACTAGGATTACAGGCATGTTCTGCCATGCCAGGTTAGTTTTTAAGCAGCTAGATTTATTATATAAAATCTTGAAAACCTCCTAATGAGAATACAAGGGTCACTGGTTATGATATATGTCACCTTATTGATGGCTGGGCTAGATTTGTTGTTTCCTTGCTTTTTAAATTCTTTCAAAACCACCTATTCAAAGATGGGGATTTTCCAAATACCTAAGTGGGTATAGGAAAAACTGATCAACAGCCACTAATCAACAAGAAAATGGGAATTTAAACCACAATGTGCTGTCACTTCACCCTTGTTAGGATGGCTGTTATCAAAAAGACTAGTTAAAAAGTACTAGCAAGGATATGAAGAAAATACAAACCTACATATGGGAATGTAAATTATTACAGCCACTAACAGAAGTTCCTCAAAAAGATTAAAAATAGAACAATCAAAAGATCCATCATTCCCACTATTTATCCAAAGGAAATGAATTAACTATGTTCAAGAAATATATGCACTACCGTGTTTATTATAGCAATATTCACAAAATCTAAGATATGAAAACCTGTATGATCATTAATGGATGGGTAGATAAAGATGTAAAATATATATACACAGTAGAATACTAGTCCACCACTGTTGGAATATCATTCAGAAATCCTGTCATTTGATTTCTTCTAGCTTGGGGTACCTTCTTCCCCATAGCCAGACATCTGGCTTCAGACTTTGCATTCTCACCCCTGCTGAGCAGGTGGGACGAATGGACCAGGAGGACGGTGTCCAGATTAGATTGAGCTTTGGGCCTGGCTAAGCCCCTAAGGCCTGGGGGAAGGGGCAGGCTCAGCGGCATGGGGAAATTGCCCTGTGCCCCGTGCCCCCCACCTCACCACCCCCATATGAGTTCTGTGGAGAGTTGGCATACTGTGGACCTCAATTTAGAATGGGCCTAGTGCCCCCAGGTGGCCAGGAGAGCTCTCAGCGCCAGGGCAAGGCCGAAAGCATGGCGAAGAGCAACTCACAGCGGCTTCCCCAGTCCCTGCCCTGCTCTCACCTAAAAGCCGTGAAAGTGGAGGGGAAGCTGGACCAAAACTCCGAGGAGTCCCAGGACATCAGCGATCTGCACAAAGAACTCTGGCAACTTGGCAAATTGCAGAAGCAGCAGGGATCACCCCGAGATACACTTAGGCCGATTTTGAGCTCACCCTGGGTGCTATCTTTGGGAAGGCGTCCAACCGATGACCACCTGCTCTGAGACTCTGCTGCTCAATTTCAAGAACACATGCAAGCCGCAGCCCTGGCTGCAGCAGTGGGTGGAGGGTGCCAACAACGAGGAGCAGAACCTTGAGGAGTGATGCAAGACGGAGAGCCTCGTGAAAACCCAACAGAGAACGCAAACAAATATCGAGAACCAAGTGAGGGACAACCCAGGGAACAAATTTCTGCAGTGCAGCAGCCAGTCACCAGCGTTGCCCAGCAGATAGGGCTTGAGAAGGACTGAAAGACGTTGTCCGGTGTGGTTCTGTAAACGAAGCCAGAAAGAAAGGCAACTGATCAAGCAGTGATTATTCTCACGAAGATCATGAGGCTGCAGGATCTCCTTTCTCAGGGGGATCTGTATCCTTTCCCCTGGCCCTACAGCCCCATTTTGGTTTCTCAGGCTGCGGAGCTCTTTTAACCAAGATCTGCTCCTTGGTCCCTTCCCCGGAATGGAAAGCTTTTCTTCCTGTGTCGCCCCTGGGCTCTCCCATGCATTCTAACTGGGAAGAACTAGTTGTTCTTCCCAGGGATGGCAGGCAGAGGAAAAGAGAGAAGCCAGAGAAAGAGAGCCTAAGGTCTGTATCAGACCTTGGAGGATTAAGTTCTTCATTCACTAAAGAAGGAATTGAAAGCTTGAAAGGTGGAGGAGAGGAGTTTGGGGGAATCAGTTGGAGAGAGGTAGGAAGTCAAATGATACTCTTGATTTTAATCCCCTCATCACTTTATTTTTAATTAAATAAGGCTGGGACACAGTAGACAGAAAAAGAAAAAAAGAAAGAAATCCTGTCATTTGCAACAACAGTGCACCTGGAGGACATTATGTCAATTTAAACGAAATTTTAAAAGAACAAAAATAGGTAAGAGAGCAAATTTGTAGAGGTCTTTTATTAGAGTAATGTGACGATGATGAAAGTGTGGGCAAAAGCCCTAATTTTACATTTCAGGACTAGGTCTTCTACAGTTTTTCTGTTTCTTTCTTTTAAAAACATATTTAGTATCTAAAGTGCACATTTAAGTGTACAACTCAAAGAATAACACAAGCTTAATGTATTTGCATAGCTAAGTCCTGGATTGTGAAACAAGGTTCATATCACCTTCCAGCTGCTAATTCCTCCACCTACCCTGCAAGCGGATTGTTACACTGACTTCTAACACTATTAACTAACTTTGCCAGATTTTATGCCTTACACTGATGGAATCCTATACTGTGCCTTTTAAAAATCTGGCTCCTTTTTGTTTGTTTCATTCATAATGTTATGTGATGTTGTAGGATGATGTTTGCAATGAATAAATTGTGTGTTTATACAATGAAATACTATCCATTTCATTTTCATTAACAGCATCTTCTATGAAAAACCTCGAGTTCAGATGTTAAAAGTTAAGTCCAGGCTGGGGATTTAGCTCAGCAGCTTAAGTACCTGCCTTGCAAGTGTGAGGTCGTGAGTTTGAGCCCTGGTGCCAATTAAAAAACAAACAAACAAACAAACAAACAAACAAAAACACTGAAAGGAAAAAGTTAAGTCCAGTGCTTCCAGGGTTATTCTCAAATCTTTACTTTCACAAAAGCTTAATGGACAATAATGTCTTGCGTCAGGATGATATGTACTATATTAGCTTCTGAACCAAAAAGCAGTTTTGCTTCACAGCTGTAATTGTTTTGTAACAAAATGATAATCTCATAAATTCTATTGTTAAACATCATTGTTGATCTTAAAACTATAGCCAGGGTAAAAATAAAATAAAAATACAACAAAGAAGCCACCATTTACATTAAATCATTTGATGTGTTGCCTCTAAAATGTTCCTTCCCTTTGTGTTCTACATACTTTTGAAAATACATTGTTTTTAATAAAAAAACTATAAAATTTAGTTTACCTTGATATGTGTTTATTATCTTCTCCAAGCCACACACATGTTCCTTACTATCATTGATTTCAGGGGGGAAAAATCACAGTTATAATATCCCTCCATTAAAATGCCTACATTGAAACATGCTATAGCTTGGATCTGGAATGTTTCCCAAAGGTCCACGTGTTAATGGACTCCAAAAATGTGAACCAAAATAAAAAAAACTTTCTACTTTTTAAGTTTATTATCTCAGGTATTTTGTTACAGCAGCAGAAAACTAACACAAGTATATATTTTTTAAAGTCAAGTCTATTAAAACACAATTTACATATAGTAGTAAAACCTACCTTCTTCAGTACACAGTTCTGCAGGTTCTAGCAAGGGTATACAATTTGAAAACCACCACCATAATCACAATACACAATGACCTGTCATCTAAAAAGTTCCTTCATGATCCTCTGACAGCCACTTGTTTCATAGAAGTATATGAATCTTTCTTCCCTCCTTGCTTTGTAGAGACAGATGAGCAGCAGAAGATCTGGCTCCTGGTTAACTCTCCTGCATCCACATTCAGGTTTGCTCTGCCCAGTCTCATTGGCCTCTTCAGTGCCTTGTCCACTTCTACCCAAATATTATCTTTGTCATACATTTTGCTTAGAACTTCCTTCCTCATCCAGTCAATTTACTAATCCTTACAATCTTGGCATCAACACTATTTCCTCCAGAACTCTTTCCTGGCTAGGTCAAATTCTTCTGCAAAGCATTGTGTAGCTATTAAAGCATCACTTTACATACATTTATGTATCATTTGGGTAACATCTACCTTTCTTATTAAACTATGAGCTTCACAAGGGCACAAATCCATCAGGTATTGCTCACAGTTGTATGCTGAACAAACTGCATAGCATTAGGTACTCCTGGAAGACTAGGAATCTTCTGGCACAGCTCTGTTCCAGGTTCTTTTTCTTTGCTTCTTTTGAGAGTTCAGTGAGAAGGATGCTGTTGTTTCTGTTTTATTGATGTGATAGCTTATGCTATGCATGTAAACTTTAGACACTCTTCCCTCCAAAAGGTAGAGGCTAATTCTCCCCTCCTATTGACCAAAGTAGAAATGATATCATAAAAGGCACTGCTCTTTCTCTTTGTTCTCTCTCGGGTCTCTCATGCTGGGACAAGCTAGCTACCATGCTGTACAGGCACATCCAGCAGCCCTATGGGGAGCCCAGAAAAGTGAGGAGCAGCAACCTCCTGCTAACGATGCAAGTCTTCACGTGACTGATCCTTGACCAATAACCTGACTACAACTTTATGAATGACCTTGAGCTTCTCCACAGAAACTATGTGAGAGGATATATGTTTATTGCATATGGCTACTAAGTTTAGGGATAATTGATTACGTACAGTAGAGAAATGGAGAAAAAAGAGAGCAGCACTTTAAGTAGCTCGCTTAAGGTCACACAACTAGTAAATGGCAGTCTAGGATCCAAACACAAGTCTATGTGGTGCTTTATATAAAGCCCATGTTCTCTGTACTATGCCGTGCTTACTATTGCAATGATAATTGTGACATACTAAAGATGCTTAATATGGCAAATGCAAAATAATTTCACTGTGCTATCAGAATCTCTGCAGATTGGCTCCTCTTAAGAGTTTCCGATGTTGCCGCCTGGATTTCCGCAGAAGTTGCTGAGTAGAGAAATTTCTAAAGTAACTAGGAGTTTTTAAGAAAGCAATTCTAATGAAGGATTTTAAGTATACTACACTATTAAAAGAATTTTGTGAAAGTTTGTTGAAAAAATAAAACAAAGTAAGTTTTTTAAATAGTTAAAAAAGTGATCATTTGAAAACTTTTTCCTTAATACACCATTATGCTAATCATAAAATAATTTTAATAGTATGAATGGATTATATTAAATTGCTTAATTTTTACATTTATATAAACTAATATTATTATATTCTATATATTTAATTATATGTTTCAATAGTTGTGTGTAGTATTTGTAAAAGAATTACTGAAATGTCGTATTTTCCCAACGTTTCTCACTCAAACCCAACCAGGCAAATATTTTTGCCTCCCCTGAAGAATAGTAAATGATAAGAGCCAAGAAAAGTCTCAACCAAGTAAGACAAGAACAATCTTAATGAACATACATAAATATGTATGGATACTTTTGCATATCATTTTATTAGCAGCATACTGAAAACTATAGAAGGACACTTGATAGGCTGTTCACAGAATTACCTGTTGAAATAGTAATGGGACTATGGCATGAAGGGAAGAGAAGAGAACGGGGAAATAAGCTAAATAGGAAAAGAAAACAAAGTACTGAAAAACCATGTGTATGGTGTGATGGCATCCCCAGAATTCCCAGAAATGCTTCCGTTAATCTATGCAGTAATTTGGGGTGGCCTAAAGGATCATGGGAAAGAGTCTAGGAGGCCAGGATGGCAGGATACAAGAGGAGGAAGGTGACTTTTGAGAAGCTTAATACTGTTCTTGCCAAACCAATTTTCCAAAGCTATCAATATTTTGACAACACACATAGTTCTATTAGTGTACTTCTGCTCAATGATGTATTTATTTACAAGTTAAGATCAAATTCTTAAAATATCATAGAAAGATGTTCTTCCTGTACTAACAGTTACTTTAGGTGGTAACAAGCACAGTTCACATGAATAAAAATCTATGAATTTTAGATGCTGGAGAACCCAAATCAAAGACTCAAATGGAAAGCTGGAGCTTGAATATTGGCTAGAAACTTTGCCAGGGGTGTGGACTGAGACCTGTTTGCTCTCTATCTGGTCCTTTCCTTGGACTTCTTGGCATTTATTACAGCCTGGTGGAAGGGTTCCAAGAGCATGAGTTCCAAGAAATGCAAAGAGTTCAATATCACTCTTTTTAAAAAAAAATTTATTTTAAAGGGGGTAAAACTAAACATAAAAAAACAGAACAGAATGGGACATAAGAAAGCATAAATTTCAAAGCTAGACAACCAGAGATCTTCACTATCTGTCATATTGTCTCTTGTTTTCTTCCAAATGGTTGTCCATATCTTTGGATACGGGGAGCTCATGCTAAATAACATAGCCGATCTTTTCACAAGATGTGTAGTTCACTGGCTCCCACTTGCTAAGGGGGGAGGGAACATGGGATGGGGGACAGGACAACATGAGATGTTTGATTCTCAGCCCAGGCACCAGCAGGCTCACAGCTGCCCCCCAGAGAGGAGAGGAGCTCCTTGTTCTCCCACCACCCTGAGTCAACCACACGGTGCAGGTCCAGGGTCTCTCTCCTGCAGGCCACTGAAAGTCTGCCACACTCACCTGCTATTTCTTTCTGATGAATTGACCATTCCATTTCCAAAGTTCTGAAATGGCCAACAGACCACAGAAAGAATTCTCTTTAGGCTCCTGTTTGAGACCAACAGCTACAGCAATCTGCTGGCCTTGCTTCAGGGCCACTCAATATTACTCTTTACAGTCTAAGAAAATAGACAATGTGACTTTCATTATGTTCATTATGGAGGAAGGTCCTCTAACCCAGATTTAAGGGGAGGGGCTCCTCCATGGGAGGAATGTCAGACTCACACTGTTAAGATCATATTGCAAAGGAAACATGGCCCAGCTCATTTCTGCTACTACTGTAGCATCCATAGTTCATGTTGGCATGGTCCCAAAGGTCTCTGTTATTTTCATGATGCCATACTTAGGGTATAGATTAGCTGGTATAACTAAAAGCTTAGAGGAAAGAGAAGAGTAAAAATTAGTAACCAACCAAACAATAAAATGAAACTAATATCTATTAAAGTCCTACTTAATCATGTGTCATGCATTTGTGCTAGGCACTTTTCATGATATACTTTCATTAAATTTTCACTTCAGCTATGAAAGACTGGTACTATTATTTGTTTTTTGTAGGGTTTTTTCTTTGTTTTGTTTTGTTTTCATCTTTTTGAGACAGGGTCTCATTATGCAGTTTAGGCTGGTCTTGAACTCACTTTGTAGCCCAGGCTGATCTTGAACTGGCACAAATCCTCCTGCCTCAGCTGCCTGTATGCTGGGATTACAAGCATGTGCCATCATGCCCAGCAAGGCTGGCACTTTTATTAACATTTCACAGTGAGGAAATTAAAGCAGGAGAACTATTCAGCAATTTGTCCAAAGTTATACAACTGGTAATTGGCAGAGCCAGGTTGTCAATTTCAGTTTGTTTGACTTTAAAGACTATTCTTTTCTCTACAGCATGCTTCAAAATAGACACAATACATGAAATGTCTTTGTTTTGTTTTTCCTGTACAGTCATTCTATTTCCTCAGATACATATAGAAAAGATTTTTTACTTCTCAAAAGGATTAGAATAAATTAAAATGATAATAAGGTATAAGTGGTCAAATTTTCCCTTCAAATAACCCAGCCAAGTCCTCTCAAAGAATACATCAGATAATTCCCTTCTCAGTTGATGCCCAACTGGTGATGTGTTAATGGTTATATAGAAATTACAACCTGGCTGACTGGATAAGAACCTGTAAATAACTATTAAATTAACAAGTACAAGTTAATGTAATTTTTCAAGATGTATAACACAAATTAGAGGAATCCAGTATGGACGTTTATTAAATGCTAAATACAAACATCCAAAGGAATGGTTGTAAATTGGAGACTGTAAGAATATTGTTTATTATATGATTCCAATTTAAGCATAAAGGTATTTCAACTGTAACACATGTCATCAGTATGTGAGATTTTTGGCACATGGGGACTATAGGGAGACTTTTGCCACAAACTTGGAAACATTTCTTACTGTGAGCTATTCTCAGAAGTTTACAAAGAAGTTTTTAGAGCAGAGACATAGTTACTGTTTCTGGATTTTTGTTTGTTTTGTTATTTATTTATTTTGAGACAGGGTCTCCATGTAGTTCAGGATGGCCTTGAACCCTCAGTGTGGCCCAGGCTGCCCTCAAACTCCCAGCAATCCTCAGCCTCTCAGGTGCTGGAATTACAGGCATATGCCATCATGCCTGCCTAGGACGGAGATAGAGTAAGCTATTTGGAGAAAGCAGAATAGATTGTAAATTGGTACAACTCTGCAGAGATTTAATATTTTAAGAAAAAACTCCATCCATCAGAATGTAGGCAGCACTAGATATATAAAAATGGAGCCACTGAGGCAGAAGTTTGTTGGATACATCTAGTCAATGACTGCTGAGAAGGAAGCCATAATCAGGCTTTTTGATTGGTCTAGTCCTGTTCATTCTTTTACTCATTGACCTTTATAGAGCATAGAGCACCTATTAAGCCAGGCACTATCCTACATGCTGAAAATGGAAGTATATGGGTCAACACCCTCATGGCATTAACATTCCAATGGAGAAGACAGTCAATAAGTAAACAAACTAATAACATCAGTTTCTGGCTTCAAACAAACCTTAACAAGGTAGGAAAATATCAAGAGAAAGAGGAAAATGATGAAGAGAAAATATGGTAAAATTATAGATTGAGTGGTCAAGGAAGGAATTTCTAAGCATGTGCTATTAATGCAGAGATACCTGAGTGAATTATGAAAGCAAATCATATGAAGACCACAGAATAAGAGAATTCTAACCAGGTGGAACAATAAATGGAAAGTTCAAAGACTGGTTATACACTTGCAAGCTCAGGGAACAGAAAGAAGGCCAGCTTGGCATTCATTAATGCTCTTTGTCAAATGTTCCTGTTCCTGTTCCTTTTGAGTACAAGGTATGACTGCATTACTTGGTTCTTTTGTGGGTTGACAGGAACATGTGACAAGTTCCTGAGTCATGAGCAAAAATAACATGTGCCATTTATAGCCAGAGCCAATGCAAGACTCTCTGTGGCTCATTTTTCCTCTTTGTTTTTATAATCGATAATGCTCCAGATATTGGCTGCTCCATTAGCCTAGCTCTAAGAGCGAGGAAGAAAATAATGTCGGAAAAGAGTTCCTGGTAGACTCCTAACATGTAACATGAACACAAAATATTTGTATGAAGACTCTGAAATTTGAGTTATCTGTGATCATTGTATGGTGGAAACTATTCTGTTACTGTAACTACTGAAGAAAACATTAGCAAGAGAATGTTAGAAGATGAGACCTAAGGGATAGGCAGGGGCCAGATCATGCAGAATCTTGTAGATCTGATAAATTTGGATTTTGTTTTGTGTAAAAGAAAACCTTTCGAGGAATTTAAGCAGGAAAATTAGGTGATTTAGGAGGTGAAATAGCAGCAAAAATGATCATCAGGAGGTTGATGGAAGTGAGAAGCAAATAGGTTTGCGCTGGGGTGGCAGTGTTTGCAGTGCTGAGAAAGGTGTGGGTTTGAAATCTTGTGTTGGAGCCAGAGGGATTTACCGACAAATTGACTCTGGGGTGTGAGGACAAAAGGAGTCAGTGTGTCTTTTAGGTTTTTCCTGACCAAGTGAGAGATTGGTGGTATAAGTAACCTAGCTGGGATGCCACGGGGAAGGGATAGGGTTAGGGGATGGGAATTAGCAATTCTACTTTGATATGTTAAGAGTGAGCATCCAGGGCTGGGGATTTAGCTCAGTAGCATAAGTGCCTGCCTTGCAAGTGCGGGGTCCCGAGTTCGATACCGGGTACTGATAAAAAAGAAAAGAGTGAGCATCCATATGGAGACTGGTTCGGTAGCTGGGTAAACTGAGTTGGGAATTCAGAGACGTCAAGGCTGGAAATATAAATTGGGAATTATCAGCATCAAGTGGCATCCAAACCGTGAAACTAGATAGGATCTAGAGGAAGCATTTTCAGGTAGAGAGGAAGGCCAGGACTGTCATGGGGAACTATAGTCTGGTCAGAGAAGAGCAATGTGCAGACCACTTGATTTATCTTGTGAGTTTATGCTTATTGAGAAAGCCTGGTTATTATTTGAATTCCTGTATAGATCCACTCATAACAAAAAAAATTCGTCATGTGGATTTGAATATTCTAGTTCTTGGGACAATTCTTATTATAAATAAATTGATCATACTCACAAGCTTGGTTTGAGTCAGCCCCTGAGGCATAGCTACTGTCAGTGTGCTGACAAATTTGATGGTGAGTTTGCATAAAGAGGAATCAGATGCAGGACTGCGGAAATCCCCAGGGCAATGAATGCTACATTGCTTCCTGGCACGCTTGTTCAGTGCACATCTCTTTGCAGCCTGCCAAACAAGAATGTTTTCATGTTTTCTCAACTGATGAGAAAACCCTAATCCAGGTAAAGCTAAGATGATATTTCCCTTTTCAACTGTACTTTCTTCTACGGGTCTGTCATTATGTCTTTCACAGTTTTTCTTCTATGCTCATTTTGCATTCCCTTAGATGAGAGTTCCAGTTAATATTTCAGGAGCATTCTCTATGTGCTTGATAGATCTGCTTTAAAGTTTTATTTCATTTTTGAAAAGGTAATGATCAGATGAATCAAAATCAAAATGATGAAGCGCATATTGAGAAATCTCCTTCTACTTCTTCCCAATCCATGGGTTTCCCCTAAATCACATCCCTATACTCTGTAGTCACGTGACCACACTTGACCACAGGGTGACTCGGTAGGGCAGTCTCCAGCTAAACAGTCATAAGCCCAGCTAAATGCTGTTCCTCAGGAAGAAAGGGAGAATGGCTTTTGGTGAAACAAAGCAGGCTCTACTACACTGTATATCCCGCTATAGGATCTTTGGCCTCTCTCAACGGAATGCGGCTATTCTTTTGTCTATGGGAAAGAAATCCTATTCCTGATGAAGTAAGGTTTAAATAATAACTTGGAGGGAGCTGGGTGGATATCTGAGGAAGAACACTCAAGGCTCAGAAACAGCAATGGCCCATCCTATCTGTATACTGCAAGGAGTCAGAGGGGCTGGAGGGCAAAGTGATATCAAAAGGAGCCTGAAGTGTGTCCATGCCAGCCATGGTCAAGTAGTTGCATTTGATTTTCACTGAGATGACATGTTACTGTATGGCTTTGAGCAAAACAGCAGTCCCATCTGATTTATAGTCACAAATCATTCCAGCTCCTCTGTGGATGATAGGCTGTAAGGAAGAAAGGGTTGGAGCTAGGAGATCAATTAGAATGCACCTGCAGTCATCCAGGACAGAGATACTGGTGGGCTGGGTGTGTAGTTACAAATCAGACCCTAATGAGCACTTGGCTACTTTATTATAGTCAGGAAGCCAGCCATGCATGAAATAAAGGAGGAGGTTTTGCTCAAGAGAATTGGTACCCTTAAGTGGCAGTAGATGAAAGTTCTCTTTTGGCTTTCTCAGTGAGTTAAAGAGCCAGATGACAAGTGGGGAGCATGGACAGGAAGGAGGGGTGGTAGGGAAGACATGTAACATTCTCTCAAGAGCAGGGGAATAAATCGAGTAGGAAAGTGGTTCTCAAACTTGACGACACTTGACATCACCTGGAGAGCTCAGGGAAGGCCTAACAACTCACTTTCTAACACTTTCCCAGTCACCCTGATTCTGCGGAACCACAGATCCATATTGAAAACCACTGGACTAAGAAATAAAGAGAGATTACTGAGGACCATAATTTAATCCATTCATGAAAATAGTGTTTTGACAGGTAAACGAGAGTGAGGCAGAAGGCCATCTGTCCTAGGTAAGAAGGGAAATGAGTTGGACTAGAAATTGGATTAAGCCCAGGGTAGTACCAAAGACGAAGTATTAAAGTCATACAAGTGCCCATCCAGCTCTTGAAGAACTCTCTTTAGATGTTGCGGCATAGATTCTCTCTCATCTCACCCCAATCCTCGCCCTGGAAGTGAGTATATACAGGAAATCTGGGGAGAATAAAAAGATGATGGGAACAGTACATTGGAGATCATGCTTACCCCCCAGGCAAGATGGCACATGCCTATAATCCCAGAACTCAAGAGGCTGAGATAAGAAGACCACTGCAAATTCAAAGCCAGCCTGGGATACATAGAGTTCAAGGCCAGCCTGAACCACATAGTGACACCTACTCTCAAAAAAAAAAAAAGTGCTAGAGATCATGATTAAATTGAAAAAAAATTGAAATTGCGATATCAAAGGAAGTGAATTCCAAAACCAAGATATAATAATTCTAGAAATGCATGCTTGAATATAAGATTATGGGTAGATACAATTTTTGCCACTCATAGTCTAAACTTGCCTATGACTAAGGGAATGAAAGACAAGGTCATTGGAGATGAAGAATTTAAGGCAATTTAAAAGACCAAGAATCATAACAAGAGTTGTGGATTTATAGCTAGTAAACATGGATCTAAATTTTTCTAGGAATGGGGGATGGTGACATCAGGTCTTAAATAACTCAAATACACCTGATGCTGAGATAATTCCATAGGAATTCTGTCTCTGCTAGAGAAGTCCCAGTGGAACACCTGGCATAATGGAATACTTGCTGAATCAGACATCTGCAGTACTTCTCTTATTCAACAAGGAACGGAGCTTGGTACCTGGAATACGTTCATATTTTAGCCTAGCTGTTATGTGGTATCCTCATCCAATGGTTTAATGTCCAGATGAAGTGCTGTCCTGTTTAATGTTTTCTGGAACAAAACTAAGAATTAATTTCCTACCCTCCGGGGCAACCCATTTGGGATTCCTATTGTCTCTCAGGAGCTATTCCTATTCCTCATTCTCCCATTCCTTTTCTCCAATAACTTTTTCTACTCTTAATCTCCACTGTTCCTTAGAACTCATTCTTTAACTTCAGGGAACACGAACTCAGCGTATTTGATGTCTGGCATTTCCCCCTATGTCATCTTGGAGGTTCCACTAAGATACTTGGAAGGTGACTCATAAATCCTGTGCTTCAGCTACTTGAGATAAGAGAGGCTGCCAAACTCCAAGTGATTAGGCAGATGGAGCCAATGGCAAATGTGCCAGACTCCTTTTCTGGAATCCACCCAGAATGACCTTGTAAAAAGCTCATAACTGCCAAACCACAGCATGACTTCTATGTGAGGCCCGTCAGATCAGCTCTCTGGAGAATGCCCCTGTGATTTCCCCTACATGGACCCTTCTCAGCTTGAAGCAGTTAGATTGAACCTACCCCCTTTTCCCCTAACTTTTGGGCTAAGATTTGGCCAGAGCAGGAAGGTGCCTCCATATAAATGCTTAAACAATAATATTCAGTAGGCTGTGTAGGGATAGAGGAAACTCTTAAAGAGCAATTGGGAGGAGAGAGACCCCATCTCTGTGAAGCTAGAGTGTTAGTTTAGTAAAATGGACTTTAAGTAAACTGTTAGTTTTTTCTACTTTACCTGAGGACTGAGGTCCTTATGGAGTATGTAAAGTCCACTGGAACCCTAACAATTTAGACACCTCCTGGGTAATTTGACTAATAAAGCTGGGCATTATCTGGTTGAATGGAGGTGGGGAGGTCAAATCAGGGGTTTATATCAGTTCAGAGAGAGTGACTGCTGAGGCTTTTTCTCAACTAATAGGAAAAGCCTCTACCCACCCAGTAAAGGTGTGGACCCAGAACAAAAGATAACTTAGGTACCTATGGCATGTGAATGAAGTTGATCTGCCAGTCCTGAGCTGGGGAGAAGACTTGTGCCTGGCCTGTGGGAAAACAGGCGGCGTGGGAGGGTAGGGAGGGAATAGCTTCAGAGAGCCCTGAGGTACTGTTACGTGGCAGAGAGGGCACTGAGCTCTAATAGTTTTAAGGAGGGTTTTCCAGGAAGGAAGCAGATAAGAGCCTCAAGTAGGTGGGGTAGGAGTTTCAAACCTACATAAAAATCATCATGGAGAGATGAAAGGTTAATGTGGGCCTATGAGGCAAGGAGGAGGAATCTTCCTTGCACCAGGAACCACTAATCCTTTGTGGGTAGTTTTGGTACTGCTGATGCTCAGAGCATGAATACATGGGAGCAAAGCAAGAAAGAGAAAAGTATTGGCCTCTCGCAGCATGTTGGGAGAGATTAGCTGCTTCCTTTGTGGTTTTATCTGCAAAGGCCATTTACAGCAGCAGTGGGAGCTGAAAGTCCTTGGTGTCTCTGGCAATAAAGTACAGCCCCTCATGTTGGTAGAAGAGCTGCCTAGAGAAGGGCCTTAATATATGGGGCATTGATGACTGAGGGTCCCTGAGAAGTGAGAAATCTCCTCTCTGCCCATATGGCAGCATGGGTATGAAGTATGTAAAATGTGTACTTGGAATCTGTGTAGATGTTAGTCTGTAAGCCTTTGGCCAGTGTAACAGTGAGGTCAGTGCAGTCAGTTCAGCCTGCTGAGAGGTAGTGGATGAGGGAAGAGCTGCAGCTTCTATACCAGAGTCATGGGAGACAATTGCACAGCCTGCCTTGGGCACTGTGCGGGAAGTCTAACAGAAACTCCCATCCACAAACTAACTGTGATCAGGGGTGGGAAAGGGGAAAGCTGAGATGTGAGGAAGAGCACGCCTGTTTAGTGGCTGAGAGACAAACAGCCATGTGGACCTGGCACCTCTGAAGGAGGCAAAGTAGATGAGATGAGAGGCAGGATCAAAGTCAGGACCCAGGCAACAGTTACTGTAGGGATTTCTATAAAGAGTGCACATAACTGTAAGATAATGAGGAGCAGATAGAAGATGAGAGAGAGGTGAGGATACGAGACTACTCTGCAGGTTGTAGGAGGAGTACAGTATGAGCAGCACGAATCTAGTAATTTTTAGAGCTTCTGTAAGCATTAAGGCTGCAGCAGCTGCTGCTCATAGACAGGCTGGCCAACCTAAGATTGTGAGACTGAGTTATTTAGATAGGAAAGCACCTGGGTGTGGGCTTGGCCCCTGGGCCAGAATGGGGACCACACATCTGCCGTGCTTTATAGTATAGAGACAGAAAGGCTGAGTACAGCTGGACAAAAGCAGGGCTGCAGCTGTTTTTAGAGCTAACAGGGTCTGGAGGGAAGAGTGAGGAAAATCCTTGTGATCTAACAGTTCAACTGGGTCCCCTTTTATAAGCTTCTGTAAGGATCTAGTAAGGGAGGCAAAGCCAGGGACCCAGAGACAGAAATATCCCACCTCCCCAAGAAAGGAGAGATGTTACTGCCTTGCGGTGGGGCTGGGAACCTAAGAAACTACCTGGACACGGTGAGGAGGAAGGGCTCAAGTGTGTTCACGCAGCATGTTCATTTGAGTGTGTTCACACATGGGTTGTTAGCCCAATGACCAGGCTGGTGGCATCTGAAGCATGGCCCCAGAGGTATATCTCTGTGTTGGGGAGCCCTGGTGGCACCCTTGGCAGTTGGCTGGGACTTCAGTCTAGCTCATAGGTGTGAGTTTCTTACAGTAGAAGCAAACAGCTAGAATTCAGAAAGGTGTTTGTGGGGGCACATTCATCCCTATTATTAGAAACTTTGAATACTAAATTAATTAACTCCTGCTGTGGGATTTGAGGGCCTGCCTCCGGTTTCTGCAACTTCTGAGTATGTGGAGCACATTGGGTAATAAAATGCACCTTTAAAATCAGTTGACCTTCTGGGCCCTCTGGGTCCAGGGCCATACAATGCTTGTAGGCAGCAGCTAGGCCAGATATAAACTGAGCCAGATTTTCATCTTTTGTCTGGGTGGTTTCCTTAAATCTGTCATAATTAACTGCCTTGTGTGCTGCCTTGTGGAATCTTTCAACCAAGCAAGTGACGTTATTATTATGGCTTCTCTGCACAGGGAATTGTCCATTCTCATCTAGCAGATTAAAGTCTCAGTTTGAGTTAGCCCGGAGATCGGCTGCACCTCCCTCCTGAAGGTTAAGTTCAAGGTACCTGCAGTCATCTGCAGCAGCCTGAGCTAAAGCCCAAACACATTCCCATCCCTTGGGTGAGTGGGTAGAAGGGAGAAGGCTATTTGGGTCATCCCAGGTGAGATGGGAAGACTGTGAGAGGCACTGAATTCCTGGATGTATTTGGTGGGGTCCGTATGGAAGGACTCTAGATGCTGACCAACCTGAAACAAATTGGACAGGGAGAAGGGAACATGAGCCTTAACAATTCCTTAGCCTCCTGCCACCTCCTGAAGTGGGAACTGCAGTCTGGCTGAGTATGGAGCAGAGTCAGAATGTGAGGAGGACGTCTTCATCTGGAGGGAAATGCCAGACTGACAGATGGGACAGGTTCTGAATCAGCTGGAGGTTCTTCTGGAGGGAGTGACTCGGCTGCACTGGCCATGGCTGGGAGTGACACAGGAGATCAGGGGGCATGAGAGGTTGTTCAGCTGGGAGAGCAGGAGGGCGCCAAAGGAAAGCGAGGTCAGTGGGGTCCTTGGTTAGGGAGAAATCAATCGGCACAGCAAGGGAAATAGAAGCAATGTGGATAGAAAAGAAAGGAGGAGAATTTGAGAAGGATCACATAAAGGGCACAAAGAGGGAATACTTCAGAGGGTAAGGAGGGCCCAGATATAAGCCAATTCAGAACACTTCTTTAGCTTACAGCAGTAATTATCCAGATCTCACAAAATGGAAATATCAAACATACCATGGACAAGGCACCAAGATTTATTGTCCAGCTTGTAGTGTGGTCACACCATGTTACAGAAATTTGGGTCAAGGAAGACACAGAGAGACTTGAGATCCTGCAGACGGCAAGCCAGAGGGGACAAGTGGAGAACTGAGGAAGAATGGTTCCCCGTTGGGGTACAGAGAGCTGTGAGAGAGAGGCTGAGTCTCCTGGTAGGTCCAAAGCTGTGAAACTGAGCAAAGCAAAAGTCTTTGTGATAGGTCAGATGCTAAAGGGAAGCAGCCTTCCTGGGAGTGTTTTTTAAAACCAACATTAGGGATTAAAAAGCACAAAAAGCAAGGTGAGCCTCTCTCTGACTTTATGTGGGATAATGAAAGACAAGCAAGAGGTAAGAAAGGAGGAAAGAGATGGTGGGGAGGTTACCCGATCTGAAACACCCAGCAAGACCTCGTGTGACAGAAGTGCAGGAGCTGTAGAAGTTGAGGTCTGATGGACCAGGGTCACTGAGTAACCTCAGCGAAGGCAAAGAGGCTCAGGAGAGGACTTAAGCTGCTCACAGAGAAGGAACTTCTCATCTCTCAGTGTCCCAGGATTTGGCACGCGATGTAATGAACATAAGGAAAGTGAACAAAGAGGCAGAGAACACTTGACAGGCTTTTGTGGAAGCAACAAGGCATATGGTTTAATACTTGGGTGCAGGCAGACGGAGGGTGTTAAAGCTGTCTGTCTGGAAAAAAGGGAAGCGAACCCTTTTACAGGGACTGAAAAAAGTCAAGGGACATTAGGTAGGAAGATTTTAATAAACATCTGTGGTTAAAGATCTCTGGCAGTCTTGCATCTCAGTGGGCAAAGTCTTTGATCTATCTGGTGTAAATCCTCAAGTGTCTCCAGATGTCTGGGGACCTGTAAAATTTCTTGCCCTATCTTATCTCCTTTATGACATCCTGTGTTTTCAGATGGCACCCTCGAGTCCTGAGCTGAACCTCCACTGAGAATAATGCCTCTGCTGGCAAACAGATTGGGCTGGGACAGTCAGTCCAAGTGGAGCCCAACATTTACCACCTGACCTCTTGATTAAGGGATTAAGGGTGGAGGGAGTGACTCGGCTGCACTGGCCATGGCGGGGAGTGACACAGGAGATCAGGGGGCATGAGAGGTTGTTCCTACATCCCTTGGTTCTGGGATCTTCTCTAATACCTTATACACTGCTGCCAGAGCAAATGGTCCCAAAGCACCATAACTGCAAGTACATTTTCAAAAAACCCAGCAACTGGTATGACAAGATTGTGACAAATCAGTTCATATTGGCTGGAGATAGGGCCTGTAGAATCTGGTAGGTAAGGACCCATTTTATTTTCTGGATCATAGAAGGTCCAGAAGTTTCTGGGGGGAGTATAGGGTGCTCAAAATTGTTGCACTCAGGGAAATAAAGTGCCCTTTTACCAAATGCTATGAAAATATGCCAAAGTTTTAATAACCACTATAGTCATGCTGGTATATACCAGATGTATAAAAAAATTGCCCTTCTACAATATCTCTTCCCTTCTCAAGGGAAGAGATATTATGAACACAGGATCAACTGTGTATGCCATAGTTCACTGCACCAGATACCAAGTTGCATCTTTATGACACTGGACTCAGAAATGTCTGAAATACGTACTGTAGCAAACAAACTTATTCCTTAAAAAATAATTTGGAATGCACTTACCTATGCACTAGTTATTGTACTTTGTCTCTAAATCTGTAACACAGTGGTATACATTATGTGGGTGCACATGGATAGAGTACTGTGCAGAAAAGTTCTTAGAACTCCAGCAATAGAAAGTTGAAAACAGAGATCCAAGGTGACCTTCTGGTCACCCCAGGAAAAAATTATAAAGAGGAGACAATGTTGGGAAAAAAGAGGGAAAAAGAACTAACTCACTGCCTTGTCTTTCTGTACAAGGCTGTAACATATGAGAAAGATTATGAAATGACTGCAGTAGCCAGAGCACATGGTGGGGAGGGGTTCTTTCTTAAACAGAAATCACGTAGGATCTTATAATGGCCTATAACAATGTGTCCCCTATTGTGTGGAGAGATATGAAGGATAAAGTCCACCCCTTCTGACATATGAATGAGATGAATATTAAGAGATTACGTTTTGGGGTTCAAGGAATTTTGACTCCCACTGTGATCTTTGTTATGTGTACCTGCAAAGGTTGATTTCTTGGCCTGATAACTCTGATAACAGCATCTATTCCACAGTTGACATATTTTCAGAAGTTCTGGGAAAAGGGAACTAGGTCAACAATGCCGTGTTCCAGGAATTTAATGGCAAGGGAATTGATGAAACCAGTGCCCAGAAATAAGAGCAACATCTGTTTGTTCCTCCTTTCAGATTTGATCTTCCATTGTGTTGACTTCCCGCAATTTCTCCCACAGAGTTTGGCATCCCACACTTGACTATTCTGGGAGTCAGTTTGCTAACCTCTTTAAGACCATTTTCAAGTTCATCTCTGACTATTGCACTCCAGTCATATCTCTCCACCCTCTATCTCCGTTCTACTGGAGCTCATGCCAGCATCATTCAGTAACACGGCAGGATCAGGGTTAGATAACTCAACTCCATACAGATTCAAAGAAGTATGGCATGTGTAGGAAATGTCAATTGCCTTGATTTATCAAAGAAGGTAGTTTTAGGCTGTGCGTAATTGTGTGTGGTTCCAAAGCTAAACTGTATAAAAATACCCTGTCTAAATCTGGGCAGGCTGCAAGATGTGATCAAAAATACCTACTGAATCTTTAAATTTAAGAATTTATTATAGTAAAAAAATTGTCATTTATTCCCTCCAAAATATTCCCCATCACTTCAAATATGCTTATGCTATCATTCTTGCTACTTTGTGAAGCAGTTCTGGAAATCCTTTTTTATCTTTGGTTGTATGCTGGTGGCTGCCTAAATCTATTCAAAATGTTTACTTTCATGGTTATTTTGACTTTGGGGAAGAGCCAGAAGTCACAGTGTCAGATCCAGTGAATAAGGATGAGGACACAGCATAGTGTCTTCAGCAGCCTGCCTTTCTGCTGGACGGCACTCAGGGACAGCATTCACCACATTTTTAAATCATACCTCATAAAGATATTCACAATCTATATCCTTTAAAAAATGCCTTTCAAAAGAAAGGATAAGCTCACCCCATACGGAGAATCGGGAAAACATACAGATCCAAATAGCTTCATACGTAGCAAGTGTACGGAAAAGGTTTGTTGTTA
Organism: Dolichotis patagonum; assembly: GCA_004027295.1. Taxonomy (NCBI): domain Eukaryota; kingdom Metazoa; phylum Chordata; class Mammalia; order Rodentia; family Caviidae; genus Dolichotis; species Dolichotis patagonum. The sequence continues at coordinate 190,897 of PVJX010000923.1, forward strand.
TTACGATCATCACGACATCATTGCTGCCATCATCGTAGTTTTGCTTCTCTTTGTACCCTTAGAGTTAACTAGTCATTAAGTTGTATCTGTTCTAGTAACTAAATATTCCTCAAATTCATATTATTACCCTTCTTACCATCTCCTTAATATAAATTTTAAAAATCTAGTTTAAACTTCTAATGCCTGGTCTTTCGGCCTTCAGTGATTTCTCTGTTGTAGAACTCCTGCACATTATATGAACATGAGAAAGGAAGCTAGTGGAGATGAGATTGGAAAAGCACTCAGGAAACATTATGAAAAGCCTAGTGTGTCAAAATGAGAGGTGTCTACTTCATTTCGTAGCTGATGGAGAGCCATTAAATATTTTAAGCAGAAAAGTGAGAACAATCAGACATACATTTTACAAAGATAAGGTGGCAATTCTAGAACTGGAGTCTGTCGGACTCTTTGAAAGAATGGTGAGGTAAAGGAAAAGTCAAGGTGACTCACAGTTAGGGGCCTGAGTACCTCCATAGATGAGTTACCACCTTCTGAGATGACTGGTGGATAGAGTTTTTGAGGGGTAGGTGTGGCTAAAAGTGAAACTGGAAAGAGAAAAATGATAATTTATTTTATTCTTTATTTAATTCTTGTTATTTATTTTTATTTAATTCTTCTTTTACCCAACTCTTGAATGCCCTCACTCTCACTTACAGGTCACTTAAAGTGTAACTATCATTAAAGAATCATCTCTAAACATTGTGTCTGACTACTCCAGCCCACACTGACCTCTTTTCTGATTGCCCATTGTACTGCATGTTCAGCTGCTCAGTCTAGTGCCTAATAGGTTTCTAACTGCTTCCTGTCTTCATTTGATCTTCCTTACTACATTATATTGCTGCCCATCAGGTCAGAGCAAATGACTGAATGCTCCAAAAAACACAGAGTAGAAACTCTAAATTACTTTATGGATATGGAAAGTGTTAGCAGGAACCATAAAAACCAGCTTGTCCAGTGATATTCATCCTTGAATTTAACACTCAAGATGTTTATAATAATGTCCACATAGTGTTTTGCTTAATTTAATATTCTAGTAACTGTTGCATATTTTCTTATCTTAAGCATACATAGGCTATTTTGGGCAATAATATTAATCCAGCTCAGGAATAAGAAAAATCATATAGGAAATGAACCAGTTTTTTCACAAATGACTATTGGTTTAAAAAAAAAAAAGCTTTCAAAAGATAGAAGGCATAAAGAAGGAGAGCACATTCCTTCAAGATAACATCACTAATTATTGGAAAAATAAAAATCAAAACCACCATGAGCTATCACTTCACACCTGTTAGGATGATTATTATCAAACAAGATAAGACAGAACAAGTGTTCAGAGGGTGAGAGAAAAGGGGAACTAAGCACTGTTGTTGAAAATAAAAATTAATACACCATTATGGGAAATAGTATAGGATTTCCTCAGAAAACTAAAAATATGCTCCAGCAGTGCCTCTTCTGGGTATATACCTAGAGGAAATGAATTCATCACCTAAAGCTGTCTGTACCTCCACACTCATTTCAGCATTATTTACAATATCCAAGATATAGAAACAACCTAAGAATCCATTAACAGATGAATGAACAAATTGTTGCTTATTTGTGCAACACAATTATATTTATCCTTAAACAAGAAAGGCAGAAAACACTGCACTAGGTGAAATAAGCCAGATACAGAAAGGAAAATATTACATGATCTCACTTATATGTGGAACCTAAGATGAAACATCAAAAACAAACAGAAAAATTTGAATACAGAGAAACAAAGAGTACAACAGGAGGGAAAATGGAGAGCCAGAAGCCAAAAGGTACAAAAGTGTAGTTATTTAGAATGAATAAATCTAGAGGTCAAATATACAGCACAAGAACTATAGTTAATAATATTATATTCTAGCAAACAGTGACCTGGACCAATTCTCATTTTAATAAGGAATCTGAGACAGATGATTCTAGTTAGAGGACTAATCCAGGCTATTAATCTGGTTAGGGCTAGAATGCAGATCTACGTGCTCCAGCTGAGCATGGCTTTGTGGAGGGACTTATCTCTTCTGGGAGCTATTACATACACAGGACAGAAGAAATTACGTTATTTGTTGAGAATTTTTTTTACCAGTTCTTTCACTGGGCACTTTATTATCTACTGTCTTATCCTCTTCTCAAAAAACTTATGAAGTAGTTACTAATTTCCTTCATCCCTTCCCTCTCCTCTTCCTCTTCTTCTTCCTCCTCCTCCTTCTCCTCCTCCTCCTCCTTCTTCTTCTTCTTCTTTCTCTCTCTCTCTCTCCCTCTCTCTCTCTCTCCTCCCTCCCAGTGGAGAACAAACAAGGCTAAGAAATGCTCCTCACTTAGCCAAGTGTAAAGTGGTAACACCTGTCCAAATCTAAGATGTCTTATACCTCTCAAATGCATACTTTCTTGTCTCTGAACAAAGTTCCTGTTAGGAAGTTAGAAAGGCGTTGGAAAAGATGTAAGGATGCTCAAGAGAACACTGAAGCAAATAGAAGAATGTCCTACATCTGCCAAAATAGTCTTCAAAACTAGTTCTTTTCTGGCTCGGTACGTAGGCTCACCCACATTCTACATCTCACTCTGCATTTCACTTCTCTGTGACTCTGTTGCCATAGCCTGGCCCAGTGGTGCGTAACCTGTGGCAGGCTTGCACAGTGGGCTGTTTGTGTGGTCCAGTGCAGGGGGTGTGTGCTCTGCCTCCACTGTGGGATCCAAGCAGCTCACTGGGATTAAACCGAGCCCCAGTAAAGGATTAAAGGACCGAATTCAAAAGGGAAAGCCGAAACACTTTATTTGGAGGAAAGGAGGACACAGAAGGGAAAGGCACCTTGTGAGAAGGTAGGAGGCTCTGGAAGGATGGAGGACCCAGGGGACCTTTGTTTCCAGCTGCTTTTATAGGGGTTTAAAGGCCCTTTCCCCTACCTAGTGAGGAGATAGAGGGAACTTATTTCCCTCAAATCACCATCTCACTGTACAGGGATGTAAGGACATTTTATGGTAAGGTGCAGGAGGGAAACAGACAATCAAATCTCTGGACTGTTTTATGTTTCTCAGCTACTTTCAGAGCTCTCCTTCTCTGTGGAAAGGAAACTGGGTCGCAGCTGCTTGAGGCTGGCACCTGCATATTCTATCGTTCATCTGGGCTGAGAAAAGAGGAAAAAAACAAAACAAAATAAAACAGAATAAAGGGTAGTGACAATACAGTATTCCAAGGAAAAAAGGAAAAGTACAACAACAATAAAACCTAAGAAATTATTACTTGACTAATTACATACTGACTTCTTGGAAATAATTGTTCAATTTACAAAGTTAAAACATGTAAAGTAGACATTCAAACAGTGAGACTGTTAACAGTTCTGCTCCACAATCTGACAAAAACAGCAATGTGGTCATCCATCTTACCCACTCAAATATACATGCAATTATATCAATAGGGTAAAATTAAACACAAGAAAACAGAGCAAAGCGGATCACAAGAAAGCAATGTAAGACATAAATTTCAAAGCTAGACAATTGGAGATACTCACTCTCTATCATATTGACTCTTGTTTTCTTCCAAAGAGTTGTCCATATTGTCACATACAGGGAATTCACATGAAACAACCTAGTATGCAATTGATCTGAGCAGGACGAGGAGGGCATTACAGGTCTTCAAGACCAGACATTAGGAAAGCCAAGAATGGCTGTCATGGTGTCTCTCATTCTCCTCAAAACAGCTGTACATATCTTCATGTGTGTTGAACTTAAACAAGGCAAAGCAAGCTAAGATCACTTTGAACAAAAAGTGATAGTTTTGCTGGACTTCACATCATGACATTATGGAATCAGCACTGGGTATTGTAGTGTCTCTTTTTTTTTCAAAGTAGTTGTTTATTTCAACATGTGTTATATAGTTGGTTCGCGTAAACTGTTTATAAGCTCTACA
>PVJX010000924.1:0-194771 GCA_004027295.1 Dolichotis patagonum
TGATAAGAGTATATAAGACTTTATGGTAAGCATGAGGCCCCATCTCATAGCTTCAAAGTCTTTCAAAGTTTTAAATCATCAGTTGGAATGGTGTTATCCTGTTTTGTTTGACTATATCATACGTGATGATATGAACAGCTGTTTTGAAGAAAACATTATGACAGCTATTGCTGATTTAATATTATCCTTCTTAGAAGTCGTACCATGCTTTTTTTGTTCTATTACCGTTGGTTCTATCTACCACATTCTGTCTTATTGGAATCTGAATATGTGTGATAGTTCAAACAAATTTTTTTCTTTTTTATACAAAAATGAGATATTATAGTACCCATTGATCATTTTCTGCTATTCGGTTCAGAAAGCCCTGTAATTCTTTCACTATATGCATGGCTTTATACTATTGTGTTATGTTTGATATTATTGTAATTGAAACTATGCTCAACTATAGCAGAGTAAGAGATATGGTGTTAGATACCGTTGATGTCCAGTTGACTTAATGTACTGTGTTGCCTATGTTGTCCTCTTCTGATCTGCTCTGTACTGCCCCCTTTTGTTTTATTTTCTTTTAAATTAAAAAAAAAATGCACACGGCATCACATTGCCATGTGTATCAGTCGTTATTTTTATCTGTGTGTATTGAAAGGAGACTTATTAATAATTCTTCACTACTACTTGCTAATTATATCCTAAGATGCACTTATAGTTAATCTGGTCTCTCATCCTTGGAGTAGATGAACCTGATTGGTGAGAACATAGTTGCAAGTACCCAATCAGATTCCTTGACAACATATACCATAGGAACTGCTACTTCCAAAAGCTTGGACAAATGGAGGAAAAGCAGGAAATTTAAACTTAGAGAGATACATTGAGTGGCTGGAGAGCCTTCCCCAAAACTACCAGTGAAAATGGTGTGGTCCAGGCCCAAAGACAATGGAAGGAATGCATCTGCCCAGCCAGGAGAAGAATGAGGCATGAGATCAGAACAGCTATGGAGATGTTGGCAGATCTAGTCTAATAAAAAGGGAAGACATTGTGGAGTTGGAGCTGGGGAGATACATGCTCAGATAGGAGGTCAGAGCCAAGAGGACCAAGGGAGTCTGGGAGAGAGTGAGGAGGTGAAAGGTCCTGAGGAAGAGAAGTGCAGGCCACAGCAAGGGAGGCTGGGGGAAGAGGAGCAGAGAGATGACAGAGTCCCTCACTGAGATAGTCTTCAGACTGGATGGGGGAGGGAAGGCCAGGAGATGTATAAGTAGGAGCCACCAGTGGAAAGAAGAGTCCCGGTGACAGACTTGCCTAATTTTGCCAGATTCCAGGTGTTGGCAGGGAGATCTCTGAACAGTGAGGAGGGAAGGAGAAAAGACATTTCCAGCACCAAAACTAGTTTTCCTTGCCATCCTGTCCTGATGATGATCAGGGCAGCACCTCTGATCTTATAGGACAACAAAGGACATTTTTATTGCCACGTCTGGTCAGAGCTTCTGATTTATATCCTGTCAGAAAAATCTATTTCCCTGGTAATAGTCATGTTTCCACTAGTGATTTCCTTCCCTGGGGGACCTGAGATTGCAGCCAGCTCTGTAGTCTCCTGAGACATATCACCTAAATATTTCCCATGGAAATTGCTCCTGCAAATATTCTCAATCAAAACCCAATAAAATGTCTGAAAGCTTGTACTCCCCCGGAGGCTGGGAATTGCACACTGAAATCATAGCCCCACATATTAAACAAAGCGTCAGTTCTAGTTCCTTTTCAGCAGTACAGATTTTGGGAATTACAGCTGTATCTTAATCATCCCACATCTGCCTTTGTTATCGCATTATGAATATTAATCGATCATCTTTAGACATTTAAGAATACTAGCACATGGCAGACACACGAAACCTATATTGAGAGTCAGGGTGGTTTGTAAAAAATTATCATTTAGAGAATTCCTTCCTCTATGAAGATTTCATAAAAAATGCTGACATACTTTGTGTAACAAAACTTCACAAAGGCATATACTCATGAAAACCTACCCTCCAAAGATACTGCTTTGTCTCTTCCTAAGAAAGGTACTCTCTGGCGATATATTAATTGGAGGACAGCATGCCCTGTTAAAAGCTAAGTGGTTACCCAAGCAAATAGAAAGCTTCATTCTTCCTTGGGTTCAAGTCCAAGCTGATTGGTAGTCTAGCTATGCTTCCACAGGAAGATTTCTTCTCTCATCCTGCTTATCAGCATGGTTGAGACTGTGTCGCTAGCAACATTCATCGGTGCATATTAGTGATATAGAGCAATGAGCTTTGATGTGGTATACTGATCTGTGCATATACTATATTTTGATTATTTTCTTTCCCATTACTCCCTCTTCCTGACTTCTGTTCTCATCTCTGAAGGACTGCCTCTGAAGGACAGTCTCCTGTCATCTCCCCTTAACTAATTAATTAATTAATTCAAGATATTTAAGTTTCTGAGATTGATTTATTTTACTTCACATTATGGTGTCTAATTCCATCTATTTTCCTGCAAAAGCCATGACTTCCTTCTTCTTTATAGCTGAGTAATACTCCATTGCACCAGCACTAATTTTTATGTTGCAGCTCTCTGGGAGGGAGAGGTAGAGTGGAAGGCAGAAGTTTCCTCCTGAGGAGGACACCTATGAGTCACTCACATTATTTCTATCCATATCATTATTGGCCAGAACTTAGTTATGTGGAACTGGGTAATGTGACAGCCAGGGATACTGAAGAATGATTAGCCATCTCTGCCAAAGTACGTTTTTCTTAAGCACTATCTTTGTGAGCTTTTTTTTCTGCTTTCTACAAGCATAGTGAGTTTCTTGAGATTCTGGGTTTTCTGTGCTATTTCAGGGCTTCGTCTCTGTGTATGCCCCTGTTCCCTCCTGGGACACCACTGTTCTCCCTCTCAGCCAGCTGGACTCTTGTGCATCTTCTAGAACTGGTCTAAGGTGCTACTTTTGCAGAAGAGCTCCTTATGCACAAGGTTTCTCATCCAGTGGATTGTGCTTCTCTCAAAGAAATGTGTGTTTTGTTTTGTTTAGTGGCCCTGGGGATCGAACCCAGGACCCACTGAATTACATCTCCAGCCTTCTTTTAAATTTAAGACAGGGCCTCGCTAAGTTGATAGTTGGTCAGGTCGGCCTCAAATTTGTGAACATGTTGCCTCAGCCTCCCAAGTAGCTAACGTCAATGGTGTGCACCATCATACCTAGTTTGAGAGAATTCATGATTTAATAAATTTTAGAACTGTGTTTTGTTAGACTGGGAGTTTCTCTTTCTCAATTCAGAGAGTACTAAGTGGAGGCTTAAAAGGTTTGTGTGTGGTCTGTTTCCCAAGAGTTCATATGTGGAAAGCTTCTCCCCCCACCCCGAATGCGATGACATGAAGAGATGGCAGGGCTAAGTGTGGTGGCAGACTCCTATAATCCCCGCACTCTGAGAGCTCGAGGCAGGAGGATCATAAATGTGAGCCTGGGCAACTTAGCAAAAAAGGGACTGGGAATGCAGCTCAGTGCGAAGGCCCTGGGTTCAATTCCTAATATATACATATAAAAAAGAGCTCACAGGACCTTGAAGAAGCAAGGCCTCATGGGTATCATTAGGGTGCTGTCCTCCTTGAAGGGTTCACATAAAACCCTGCTTATTTCTTGAGACACTTGTTATAAAATCGCACACCTGGCCACTCTTGGCCTCTCTGGTTTCTCATCTCATGTGGTTTCTTCCTGTTACACGTGACTGATTATGAAACCATTTGCTGTGAGCGCACTTCAGTAGTACCAAATGATGTTGGCACTACGTCCTTGAATCTCTAAAACTCTAAACTCAATACATTTATCCAAAGTACCCAGCTTGAAGCATTTTAGTAGAGAAACAGAAAATGCAAAGTTCTAGTGTGAGCCAGTATAATTACAATCTCTGGGGCTAGGGCTCTAGTATTAGAATTTAAAAATGTTTCCTCAGTGAATTTAAGGTATGGCTAAAATGAGGAACTACAGACTTAGTTTAAGGGCAGAAATTTTATCTCTGGATCACAAACACTTCTATCTGGCATTCTATTGGCTATCAATAAATTCTCAGTTAATGAACAAATGAATAAATGAAAAATAGTTTCCAATAATTAAAGTAGACCCCAAATAGAAATTTACAATTCATACCATTTCCTTGAACACAAAATACTAGTACCAGAAAAGACCTTTGGCATGATAGAGATTCATCATGTCTGTCAGAAAAGGAAACTAGAGTCCAAAAAAGTGTGATGGTGAGTTTTTAGTAGAAACCAAGCTTAAGGATACTAAATTTGTGGGGTTGAGAATGTGATTTTAATTATTGATCCATATTTTTAAAGATGGAAGCATACCCCTTGTTTTATCTTTGGAAGCAAAACTGAGCTCTAGTTACCAGACCACACTGAATTTAAAAGAAATATTTCTCATTTTCCAGACTTGTGTTCTTCGCAGGGCATTCATTCGTCGTTTGGAACCTGCTCATTATACTGTTTTACTACATAATGAAGACAAATGCTCACAGTTTAGCTACAGATTTGGTTAATGACAAGATGTAAAATAATACAAGATAATGGGACTAGGCCATAGCATTCTAATTAAATATTTTTGTCAGATTCTTTCCCTCATTAATCTTATTTTACCATGTTTATGGCTATTTTGCTTCCCACCTTGAGTATGTGTATACATGTAATTTTAAGACAGAAATAGTTTCAAGGTTTTTATGGGAATCGGGCCTCCTCCTCTCCATATGTGTTTATCTGCAGACAAATCATTGAGTTTGGAAGGGAATACATCACCTGTAATCCAGACAAGCCCTCTAATTGGTATGCTAGCCCACGCGAAGCTCTCTGATTGCATTCAGTAACTGGCAGGGACAGAAAGCATTTCCAAGGGAAATAATATCTCTCTGTGAACCTGGGAATATCTACGTAAGAAACCGAACAGTGAACACCAGTCTTAATTTCAATGTCTCACATTATGCAAAATTTTCGATAGAGAAGATCTCTGATAGTCAAGCATGCCGCTCTGGACAATGATGCTGTCATAAGACTGTTAGGGGAGTCCATGTCAAATTTCCAACTGCTCAGGGACATAGAGGTTTAGATAATCAACATTTCCAGATCATCATTTTCTGCTATAAGCAAAGGTATTTACCTATTAAGCACTGTCAAAGCCTGAGGTTCCGCAAGCTCTCTGGCTGCCAGTAATAACCGCTTTAGGTTGAGTTTTGATGGGGCAGTATTTAGGTTCTAATGGCCCTTAAAACTGCAAGGTGCAAATGTGAAACGATGAAGTCCAGACCGCAATGGTCATTTTCAGAATGATCCTTACAAAGCTGCTCAGAGATTTGGTGTTTGATGAGGCATCTCCATCAAAATGTGCTCCCGGAAATGCGTTCTTCATGATACCTGTTTCATTTAATAGTGCTCATTCCATCCTCCACCACCCCTTCCCGCAACTAAGGATGATTCCTCTGACAGCAAGCCGTGTCTCACCCATCATTTTCTGTCAATTTTCTTGCCTCTGGAAAGGATTCTGTTTGGGTTCTTAGATTAATTCTCTAGGCAAAACATTCGGCTCCTCTTCTTGCTATTTTTGTTCAAAATAGATATCCTGGGAGAGTTCTCTAAGCAAACAAAACTTAGGCTATGATTTAAACATAACACACCAATTACAAGTTTTAAGGGGAGTAGGCAAGAATTCAAGGGTAACTTTCCTACTGAAATGTGCCCTAGACATGGGAATTTCGCAATACACCCCTGACGGTGAAGGAGCAGGACTGCTTCTAATCCTCCCACCCTGTAATCTAGCTTAGTCCCCAGTCAGTGTGCATACCAAATGGACGCTTACATGCAAGACAAAAAAGTACTAATAATAGTCACCCGTAACCATTAGCAGGTGATTTTTACAAACCACTTAGTAGCCCTGAAAAACATTCAAAATGTTTCTTGGGACTGAATTCCTGAGATTAAAGGATTCCGTATGCCCTTCTCTAAAGGTATTTCTCTGTGACTTTTCAATATTGAGCACATTCAGCGTCAGTACAGATGGTGAATCCTTAGGGCCCTGGACTGTGCAGAATACACTGAGTGATGTGGGCAGATATGGCATATAAAGGGAAGGGAGAGGGCCCAAGGCAAAGCAGACAGAACCTCACCTCATTTGCCAGAGGAAACCAGCTTCAAGCACAAAGACTTCATCTCTTAGTGGGGAGGGTGAGGGCGTCTACAAAAGGGCTGATTTTTCACTTCCTTTTTAACCAAGGCAGTCAGCTGCTTGGCAGAAATGCAACTCTTAATGAGAAAAAAGATGTCGGCTACTGGTGTTGGCCAGCCATGAGATCTTTACATAGAACTACTAGTCAAAAACTCCTTTAAAAGACTACTAGAGGTGATAAACAAATTCAGCAGTGTAGCTGGCTACAAAGTCAACACGCAAAAATCAATAGCATTCCTGTACACAAACAAGAAACTCACCGAGAGAGAAATTATGGAAATATCACCCTTCACAATAGCATCTAAAAAAATGAAATACTTAGGCATCAACCTAGCTAAAAATGTAAAAGGCCTATATACTGAAAATTATATGACTTTAAAAAAGGAGATTGAAGAGGATATTAGAAAATGGAAAGATGTTCCATGCTCTTGGCTAGGAAGAACCAACATTGTGGAAATAGCCATACTCCCCAAACTGTTATACAGAATTAACGCAATGCCAATCAAAATACCATTGACATACCTCACATATCTAGAGAAAACACCCCTAAAATTCATTTGGAAACAGAAGAAACCTAGAATAGCAAAGGCAATTCTGGGCAATAAAAACAAGGCAGGTGGCATCTCAATTCCTGACTTGAAACTGTGCTACAAAGCCACTGTGATAAAATCAACATGGTACTGGCAAAGAAATAGACCTGAGGATCATTGAAACAGATTAGAAGATGCAAGTATAAGTACAAAGACACTCAGCCACCTGATATTAGACAAAGGGGCTAAACATATTCACTGGAGGAAGGATAGCCTCTTTAATAAATGGTGTTGGAAAAATTGGCTCTCCACATGCAGAAGACTGACACTAGATCCATGCCTATCACCATGCACAAAATTAAAGTCTAAATGGATCAAAGGCCTAAACATTAAAACAGAAACACTAAATCTACTAGAAGATAAGGTAAGTAGAAATCTTGGAGACATAGGGGTAGGCAGAGATTTCATGAACAAAACGCAAACTGCACGGGAAACACTTCAGAGAATCAACAACTTGGATCTCATATTATTGAAAAGTTTCTGCACTTCAAAAGAAATTACCAACAGAGTGAAAAGAAAACCCACAGAATGGGAAAGAATTTTAGCCAGCAACCCCTCAGACAAAGGACATATCAAGAACATATAAAGATTTGAAAAACATCAAGCCCCCCAAATTCAAACACCCTCTCCAAAAATGGTCATCTGAGATGAACACACAGTTCTCAGATGAAGATATGCAAATGGCAAACAAATACATGAAGAAATGTTTGCCATCACTGGTCATTCGAGAAATGCAAATTAAAACAACATTGAGATATCATCTCACACTGGAAAGAATAGCTGCCATCAAGAAATCAACTGATAATAAATGTTGGGGAGGCTGCAGGGAAAAAGGAACACTGCTTCAATGTTGGTGGGAGTGCAGACTGGTGCAACCACTATGGAAATCAATATGGAGAATTCTCAGAAGACTAGGAGTGGAAGCTCCATTTAACCCAGCTATTCCCCTCCTGGGTATTTTCCCAGAAGAATTGAAAAGTTCATATCACAGTGATATATGTACACCTATGTTTATAGCAGCCCAATTTGTAATAGCTAAATCTTGGAAACAACCAAGATGCCCATCAACCGCAGAGTGGATGAAAAAGATGTGGTATTTTTACACAATGGAATATTACTCAGCTATAAAAAGGGGTGATCTTGAGGCCTTCATAGGGAAATGGAGACAACTGGAGACTATCCTCATTAGTGAAATAAATAATCATATTTATAGATATCACATTGTGCCTCTATTGTAAAAAGTAATAAGAACTGTAGGAGTAATAAAACCCCAAATGTGTAATTGCTACTGTCAAAAAGAGAGGAAAAGAAAGTGCTCTAAAGGATATAACTGCATGTATGTTTGAGTGTGTATGATAGATGACCATATTACTGTTTTTATTAGATTGTTAAGTAGAACTGTTAACAGTCTCACTGTTTGAATTTCTACTTTGTATGCTTTAATTTTGTAACTTAAACAACTATTTCCAATGATAAGAGTATGTAACGTATCAAGTGGTGATTTCTTAAGTGTTTTTTTTTGTTGTTGCTGTTTTTTTTGTGTGTGTTTGTTTTTTTTGGTTCTTTTTTCCCTTTGGAATTCTGTATTGTTGCTACAATTTTTCTGTTTTGTCTGGTTGGTTCTTTTTTTTCTTTTTAAATAAAATTTTAAAAAAAGAAAAACAAAAAATGTATTAATAACTTAGGTGCTCACTAAAGTGAATATGAGAGTGTAAAGGAGTACAAATACTAACACATCGATGAGGATGGAATTCAGCAGGGATGACATATGACAATGGCAGAGCTACGCATCCTAAAGTGGAGAGCGTGAAAATCATCTAGGCATCAAGGCCAACTTCAAAACTAGGCCTGGCAGCATAGTTGAGGACTGGTATTGCCAAGATCTGGGTCCTGGGGTGTCAGGAAAATGAAGGATCAATTTACAATTCCACAACTATGCTATGAAACTTCTTCCCAGGGGCTAAAATGTAGCAGGGTGGAATTTTACCTCAGCAGTATGTTTGACTCCCAAGTCCTCTTAAAATGAGAAGTTACAAGAACCTTTAAAAAGAATTAAGAGTTCCTCTCTCATGCAATACTGTCATAAACTCACAACATTCACATTTTAGTGAAAGATTAAATTCCTTATTCTTTGGCTCCTTTTTCTGATATTCATTCAACAATACATAAAAACATTCCAGAAAGTACCATACGAAGAAAGTTATACAACCTACATAGACTTAGCTAACCACAGACCGCTTTCTACTACAGAGGACCTATGGCCATCCTTTTGATTTTATTTCTTGCTGAACAAAATCTTTGGGAAATGCTAGAATAACTCAAAGATCTTTTCTCCTGTCCTTATATACTGTCTGTTTGTTAAGTTGTCTATTGTTCTCTGCTTTTCCCCCATCATATTCTCTTTGCCCCCTTTCTCTCTTCAGTTCCCAGGGACTGATGGAGTAATTTTTGGATGTGTCTGAGTAGAAAATGGAAACATGACCTGGGTAAAATATTGAAGCCCTCATCCTTTTCTCTCTGGCACTGTTTCTCTGCTCTGCTTCTCAACTGCTATGAACTGAGCAGTTTTGCCCACAGCTCCCTTCAACCGTGATGTTTCTGCCTTGGGACCAGCTAACCATGGACTAAATCCCCTTAAATCATGAGCCCAATTAAACTTCTTCAAGTTGTGGGCACCTGGTGTTGTGTTTCAGCAGTGGTAAAGCTGCTCATACACAATTTGGCTTCTTTTACAGGTCAAGGAGTTCACTTTCAGTTGAGTTGAAGACTCTCAGTAAACCAACTTGACTTTTAGCCCCTTAATTTACAGTTATCAGGTCCCTGCCGGTCATTCTTTATATCTCCTTTAAGGATTTTCATCTCGTCTCTTTACATCATATTATTGTTATAATTTTTCTTTTCTACCACATTTTCATTGCTTTTTCATCTTATTTATTTATTTTTTCACTCCAAAGCATTACACCAGGGGTAGTTTTTATCTACTTCCAACTGATAATTTACTTTTTTTGAAAATTCACACTACAATATTGTGAATGTGTAAATAAATTATTGCAATAAAGTTATTCATATATTTGTGTAGTTGTGGTATTTTATTTAGCCAATTTCATATCAAGAAGTCTTACAAATATTTCTCTAATCTCTTTTTAACGAAGCCTAAAATGTTTTTTTCTGTATTTCTTCATATTCTTGTAAGTTGTTTGGTGCTTTATAAGTTGTAAGGTCTTGAGTGTTCTGTCTAAGAGCTCTCAATTAAAAAAACAAAAACAAAAACCACAGGATTTTTTCTTGTCTTTTTAGAATTAACATCATGTAATAGTATCTGGTTGATCTCTAGTTTGTGAAGTTCTTAATAATGGTTATCGGGTTCATTCCTTACCATAGTGCTAAAGAAGTGTTTGGTGTTGCTTTTTATTCAACAGTTGGTACAAAAGGCTCCTGATTTACAATGGTGTATCATTTTTTGACTTTATAATGATGTGCAAGCAATATGCTTTCAGTACAAACTTGAATTTCTTGAATTTTGAATTGGGATGTTTTCCCAAGCTAGTGATCTCATGCTAAGACAGTGGCTCCCGGTTACCCATGCAAAAATGATGAAAAACACTGGACCTCACAGTGTACTGTGTCGTGAAGCTACGATATTGGAGGGAGGAAGTGTATTAAAATGCCTGACTTACATTATTTTTCAATTTATGATGAAATCACCCTCTTAAGTGACCCTGCATAAGTTGAAGAGGGTCTCTCTGAATTTTAGTATAGGCTTTTAAGGCTTACAAAGAGAAAATAATATAATAGCTACTGTTATGTAGCATTTCCTATGTTTGATCAAGATCTGTTTTACGTATTTATTTCACCTAATTTCTGTATTACTTGTAGAGTGAACATTGTAATTCCCATTTTACAATCAAAAGAGCTGAGTTTCTTGGAGGTAACATGATTATGTAGTTCCTGAGTAGTCAAAGTGGGATTGAATGCAGTTTATCTCATTCAAAAGCCTCTTAATTACTAGGCAGTTGCTCTGTCTTTATCTGAAAGCCATTGACTATTTCCACTGCAATATTCAAACAGAAAATCTAGGACCCTGTTTTTGCCGGCATAGTCCCACACTTGGAGAACAAGAATTAAAGGCTGTATATAGTCAGCAGCATGGGTCAGACCTTGAGGAAGAACTGTCTATGTCTTGTGAAGGCAGAAAGCACCCAACAAACATGGAGATGGGTCTGAATGTCCAAGTTGATGGTCAGATCATATATACACATATAGCCTTCAAATAGGAGGAGGCTGGGTTTAATGGAGTGTATCACTTAAAGGCAAACTTGACTCCAAGCATGGACAGATGCTTCTATAGTAGTAAGTCAATTGTTTTGTCAAGAATATCTCTCTCTACATCTCTTGGAATGGCTTCATGCTCTGGTATGCTATGCTTTTGCCATAGCAGGACAGCTACTAGTAGCCATAGGTTTAAATTGAACTTGCTTAATGTTTCTGGTGGAAGAAGAGCTTTTTTGTACTCATTAGATGGACATGAGTCCTTCCATTGACCAGAAAAGTACGGGTGCTAGATTACTCCATGATCTAAATAATTACTCTGGTCATGGAGGACATAAACTATTTATATCTGGACCTTGGGTTTACTCTTGTATGTAAGAGAGTGGTGTCAGCCCCACCTGAAACACAGGGTCTGAGAAAAGACCATAGGTGTTTCTGAAAGAAAAAGAACTAGATTCTAGGTATCTGTTGACAGCAGTATCCACTATTCTTTTATTAGTTGTAAGAAAGAGACCCATGACAGATGATAAACCTGAGTATGAAGGCTGATTTAATAGGTGCATGGCAAACTAGGGTTCTTAAACTCAAAGTGACAAAGGATGAGATTAGTCATCTAGTTGTACCAGGGATTTATTTAGCTCTATGAGAAAGGAAAAGAAAAAGAAAGTTGTAAAGGCAAAGAGCCAAGAATTCATCCATTGTACAAACACATGTCCATTAATTCTGCTACTGGCCATTGATCTCCTCTGGGCCAAGCACTATGGTAAGTGTTGAGGATGCAGATGAGACTCGGTACTTTCCTTAAAGAATTTACAGCTTAGGAGGAAAATGAGAAGTTTCAATCGATAGCTACAGCACAAAGGAGTCGGTGCAATACTCCATTTTCTCCCATGGTATTTCTGGTAGCAGTGTCCTCAGTCTGAAAAACATTTTCTAAGGAGTAGTCAAGCTCATGTATTAGGAGAATGTCATAATCTATCATGCACCTGCATCACTCATTAAGAATCTGTTTGTTCTCTCTGGGATTCTAATAAGATTCTTCCTCCTTTTTTTAGGAATTCTGAATCTAACTGGAGCTGACTCTTTGGAAAGCGAAGTAGGAACAAGACACGAATTGTCTCCAAATAATTTCAACTTAATTATGACATAAAAAACAAAGTAGAATCTGACCTATTACTTGCTTGGAAGCAGAGGATATGTCATTTAACATCTTTAGGACTCTTGTTTACGTATCTGTAAAATGGAAATATGATACCAAAAATAATTGTTACAAGAATTAAATGAGAGTGTGTGTAAAATTCTTTAAAAAGTTTATGGCTTGGAGCAAGAGCTCAAAGTACAGTAGTACAATAGTTACAACTGTACTTTATATATGCTACTATTCTTATGATTATGATTGAATGACTGGTGCACTGAAGATCATAGAGACCAGTGACTTGTCCAAGTTTTCCCGCTCATTAATTGCAGGGTCAGGGTTCTGCTTCAGATTTCTGGCTGTTAGATGAGTTCTCCTAGCCTGACATCTGTATGCGTCACCATCACACAGTTCATATGCTCATTCACACTAGTCCCGAGGTCGTTTGGATTCCCTTAGCATGCACCTTCAGGGAAAGTGAGTGTAACATTAACAAAAATAATCACACGTGCCGTTGTACAATATTATATATGTTTCAAAGCTCCTTTGCATATGTTACCTCATGTGGGATTAAGCATTTGCCTTGGGTAATCTACTCTTGCATAATCAATGTTGGAATTTTATGCTGGTTATTAGATTTGACTTCAGATGGCATTCGGAGAAACCTACAAATTAGTTTATTTAGTGTAAGGCATATTCATCATCATCAATTTCCAGGGAATTTAGGTCAGCCAGAATTGAGAATTTGGTTTACATGTCTTAGGGAAAAGTGGTGTCTCCAGGGATTTGCTTTATAGAGGTATTGAGGTGGGTGTGACAGAGGAGGGCACTGCGATGTGACACAAAACCCAAGCTCTTGCCAGTGTCCTGACAGATATGTTCGGGAAGCCAGGATGCCTGTCGAGAAACCCAAGAGCTCAGACATGGACCGGCTCAGCAGGATGCAGGTTTGGAACATTCCCACTGTCTGTATTTTTAATTTTTTAATGTAAATCATGTAAAAGGCTGTGACTTCACAAATGCCAGTTTGAGTTTAAAGGCAAAGGTTTTTAAAGTCAGCCTCAACCCACACCAAGGTGGAGGAGTGGAGAGAGAAAGTCTCTTTTCCAACTTAAAAAAATAAACACTTTGCGAAGTTTGTAGGGGGCTTAGTACTTTACAACTGGCATAGGTCATTCTACACAGCTCAGGTGGTCAATAAGTTTGGCTGCTCCAGCTGAAAAAATAATTCAGTTCAGAGCTAATTTCTCTCTGCGACCTCCTTGTAGAATGTTAATGTCATTTTTCCATCCAATAAATACAAGCACTCTCACTTCATTTGCTAATAGAATTCTCCCTCTCTCAGGCCACTCCCAGCTCCACCACGAACCTACAGCCAGGTTAGCATTCTGGAAACTCCTCAGCTGTGACAGGGCCCAGTCCAGCTGCAATAGAGGTTCCAGTTTGGAGAAAATACTGAAACTGCTTATTCTTTCTGGGTCTGTGTTCACCCTTCTTATTCCTCCTTACGGTCGAGCACAATCATTTCAAAACAATTTATGTAACCTTCCTCCTTTTACCTTTAAGCACCCTTATCTTTCTTTGTCTCACTGAATGTGCCTACGAATCTTCAAAGCATGCAATTCTAGGTTACAATCTTCTCGAGAGCCGCTCTGTGGTTATTTCAGTTGACAAACTTAACCACTTTAATATACTTTATTACAAGTACTTTATCAAACTATTAACTAGTTCCTCCACTCCTTGAGAATTTAGCAGGCACCTGCTGTTTGCAAGGCACTGCGGAAGTCCAATGATGGACCCGCTGGAATAACTTCTTCAAATGGCAATTTGTTAGTTCCATGTGAAGCACACCACGCAGCAAGCAGATGCTAAAGAAATATGAGTTAGCATCTTTCTCTGCTGTTTTCAAAATGAAAATTAGAATGTGAAGCCAAGATCGAGGATGCAAATAGAACCTGATGCAGGAAGAGCATGGAAACAACCGGAAGCGGTGTGTACTACCGGCCTCAGCTCTCCATGGCTTACTTTCTGATGCCATGCATTTGTATCATTTCCTTGAAGCGAGTGCAGAAAATCGAAATCTGCTGTGTTTCTCCTCTGGGCTGAGCATGCTGGCAGGCCTTCAGAGAGCTTGCAGGTATTTGCTGTGTCAAACTGAACCGTGAGCATGTTTGCCATTCGCATGCTACAACTGCCCCACGGACTCGACTTTAAGAAACCAGCAAAGAAACGTGGTATAGACCGTTTCCCAAATTAGGTACTGGACTTTGGTGGTAAAAAAACAAAACAGAACAAAACAAAAAAACAGTCCAACCCAGAGCCCTTTTCAGGGGACAGCTATTTCTTTAGGTGAAATGGAGCCCACCCGGAACCCTAAAGGCACGTGCGTGTGCTGTGTTCTGCCACACCCCAGGTTTTCTGCTGAAATAGAAATCCTGGAAGGTCTTCAATGGAAAATGCTGGTTTAGTCAGGAATCCCACTTTCTAAAGGACCTGGGTTAGAGCTGAGTATAGGGGTGTGTTGTAGTTGGGGGCTGTACAGAAAACAATTAGAATCAGGACATGGAGTTTATAATATTGTTTTTATGATGGTCACCCAGAGTTAAGAAAATGCAGGAAATCTATCCACAACACCAAAGACATAGAATATTTAGTCAAGGACCTAATCTCACAGCAATGTCCCACATGAGCCCAGATAAAGACCCAGAGCTCATGACAATGCCTCCCACCAGTCCAACTGGAGGTCTAGAGCCCACAAGGACTCACACCAGCCTCTTTTACAGACCCTTTCTGGGAAGGCCCAAAGGTCAGCGGCGGAAACTAGGAAGTCTGTGCCAGCAGGGTGAAGGAGCTGTGCTGATAGGTTGAGGGTTCTATGCTGGAGCCAAGAGGTCACACCCACAAGGAAGACCAGGGCTGTCCTGAAAAGCACCACACCCATCCTAAGTGACGACACGGAGGCCCCAAGCTCCTCCAATGACAAGCACAGTGGAGCACATGCCATGAAGCCAGTGTGACAAGTTCATCTTGGAGACCAAGCAGCACACGTCTTCCCTTCCAGAGACAGGAGGCAGTGCTTGATGTGAGGACCAGAGCTTCTCCAGGAGAACCTAACGGCTCAAACAGCAACTTGTAGGAGACCTCACAATGCCTCAACGCACTAGTGCCTCAGCGCCCCAACGCTCTTCTTTCTCCTGCTCCCCGTCTCCTTGTATGCTGGCAACCTTCCTCAGGTGAAACATCTCCGCTCAGCACCACGCTGATGTAATCCAGCTGGCGTTAAGTTGACCACCAGTTCTCAACCCATAACAGGGTGCATGTCTGTAACCTCAGCTTTCTGGGAGACCACAGCAGGAGGATCTAAGCTCAACCTGAGCAACTTATTTAGGGTAGCTCGACCTCACTGAATGTGCCTACGAATCTTCAACGCATGCGATTCTAGGTTACAATCTTCTAGAGAGCCGCTCTGGTTATTTCAGTTTACACACTTAACTGCTTTAATATACTTTATTACAAGGACTTTCTCAAACTATTCAAGAGATCAAGCTCAACCTGGGCAACTTAGCAACTTAGTGAAATGCTGTTTCAAAATAAAAATGAAAAACAAAGGGCAGGGGATGTAGCTTGGTGACAAAACCCTGGGTTCAATCCCCTTTAGCATGCACACACACACACGTACAAACACGCACACACACACACAAACCGGGCATACACGTAAGAGTGTGGTCTCAGACACAAACCACCTCGCTCTCCTAATGTGAATCTCCCAGTGAGCTCTGTCACACATGATCGCTTGGCTGGAGAGAAAGATGATGAGCAGCAGGGAGACTCGGGGTGGCTCCACTGCACCCACCGTTCAAAACAAGAATGCACATGCTTTCTTTGTCTATAACTTTCAATGACAGAAAAACATGCATTTTATATCATTTGTTTTTACTATGAAAAGAAGGAAATCACTCACAAATATAGGGAAATTACCCCACTTTCCTGGTGTGTGTGTAACAAAGAGAGAGAGAGAAAGAGAGAGAGAGAGAGAGAGAGAGAGAGAGAGAGAGAATCATCCACAGCCTTTAGAACAAATGAACTGACCAAGGAGAATGGCTTTGTCTTTACCTCCTGGGCAGCTTGTGGCCAGCATGGCCCACTCACTTCAGAATCTCCGCTGCTGACCTCTCAGAAGAACCTGTCCCCAGCAGCAGCAGTCGTACTGGATGCTGGCCCATTTGTGCCAAGCCACAATCTCTGTTGTTCTCATATAGTCAATCTTAGGGCCAAGCTAGACTAAGCTAAGAGAAATTCATTATGACTAGAAGGGAGAAAGTTATTAGTTTTCAGACAATTAACAGAAACCAGCAGGAGGCTTATTAACTGCTAATGGTGGTGAGCTGCTATCTAGCAATAACTTGTGAAATATTTCAAGACATTCTTGATGAGACAAAGAAGTTGAGGAAACAAGTCCTGATCTGGTTCCCACGTTACTAGCCAGGTATCTGGAGGCAGCCAGTCCCCACTGCCTCTCAGTAGCTGTTTTCCCTTTAGTTGGCATTTTTCCACCAAGACTCCTTCTCAAGCCAAAATGCGAGGTCCAAGCTCACAAAATTGAACGCTGCCTCACAGATGTGTCAACTGCTGTGTGTCCTTAAACAGGAGGCTGTGAGAGAGACCCAAGAGGCTGAGGTGAGACCACATTTAATATTAAGTCTGCTTTCCTGGTCTTATGGTGCCTTGGACCAATGATTTAGGTTTTTCAGATTCATTTTGATCATCTATAAACTGAAAATTACAAGACTTTGCAAATAGGGTAACTGAGAGGACTAACTGAGCTGACATGTGTAATGTACTAAGCAAAGGGTCCAGCCCCTAGTGAGTCCTTAGGGGCTCTAGAGCTGGGATGGTAGAGGTGACATCCTGCACCAGAACACTGCAGGAGACAAAGCAGTGAGAACCCACAGTGCATGACTGTGGTGACTGGGATTAGAGGGCAAGGCTTTCAGTATCCTTGCTGGAGGAAGAAATTATGCCTTCTGATTAGAATACTTCAGGAAAGCCTCAAAACGGGAGTGCTTGAAAGGACGTTGACAGTTTATGTAGGTTTTGTCACGTAGAACTACAAGCAGTGGAAACTACGAGTGCAGGCAAGGAAGCAGAGAAACATCAAATTTGGGGAAATAAAGTAGCCCAGATAGCCCAGAAAAATATATTTCAGTGGAAGGATGTATTGTTTAAGGCCTTAGTGTTGGCGCCCGTAAGTCTGAGCACTATGTGGAAGGCTATAGAAAGACATGTATAGTCTTTTAACAGAGAAATTACAGCATCACTGACAGAATGTTATAGCAATTGATATTTATTTTAATTATTTTCATTAATTTTCTAACCAAGCATACAGTCACAATTTCTCAGTTTAGAATACACATTAGAAAAGTGACATTTACAGACTAAGAATGTCAAAGACCATGAAAACTAATCAAATGAAGAGTTACTGATTAATATTTTTGGTGTAAAATAACTACCACAAAATTCAATGGCTTGAAACAATAACCACTTACTTAGCTCTAGGGATCCGTAACTTGGAGTAAGGTTAGCTGAATCTGCCAGGACAGCAGCCAGGACAACTGGGTTTAGGGTAGGACAAGGACCATGGCTTTCTGCTAAGTGGACACCCACCTTCCATCAGGCCAGGCTGGGCTTGCTCAGTTGGGGAAGGCAATGTGTGGAGAGAGTCAATGTCACTGCACAAAGTGGTTTCTTAGTCTCCAGGTATGAGGCTTAAACAGCATCACTTCTGGCCCATGGTACTGATTAAAGCAAACCAGAAAGTCAGATCCCATTTTAGGGGGAGGGCTAGAGACCAATTTCTTGGCAAGAAGAACTCTAGTGTCATATTGAAAAGGTGACTGGATTAAAAAAATTATTAATTTCTCTGTTAAAGGGTACTAATATGGGGTCATTTTCCTAACTTACAAGATAACTATTTGGTATTAACAAATACCAGTAAGGCATGTATATACTCACACCCCTTACTGGTTACATATTCAAGCAAATAACAACCATGAATTCTAACAGCACCTTCCCTAATAGAAAGATATGGCACTGAATATGGAAAAGCCCCATAAACACAGGGTACTCAGAAATCCTAAAGTGTATGTCTATTGCAGTAAGTTCTAAAGAGGAGTAAAGAGCTTATGGCCCACTGACCAAATGTAGCTAAATGTGTTTGTGACTTCTTATTCAGGACAAAAAAAGCAAATTTAATGGGCTATGAGAGAAGAATTGATCCATGAAGCAATTTGGTAGCAATTGCCAACAGCTTACCAAGAATTAAAGTAATAACAGAAAACTGTCTGAAACGGTTCAGGAGAATAACCTCCAACTCTGGAAGTGAGATCATTTAGCAAGAAATAAAAAGAAGGAGCCAGCACGGTAGTGCTGAGACTGAACATTTATAAAGAGATTTCAGGGAGCCTTGACTCCGTTCTTTTTTTCTTTCTACTCCTTTTAATGCATGAGGAAAATCAAACACACCATCACTAAACTCAGCATGCAATTAAAAGGGCAGTTGGACCAGCCATAATTTTACTAAATCGATTTTTTTCTCGATGATATTTGCAACTCCTCTGAGGTTTGGAAGCGAAGCCCACTTAGCTTATCTATTTCTTCTCCCTCATAAGCTTGAGCACACTGGGATTGGTGTTGTTGGATGTCTCCTGAATGTTAAGTGCCAGACGCTGATTTCTGCTTTGGTAAGGGGGTGGGAGAAAACATTTCCATGAATGAGGTGGTGGTATCCGTCCAGTTTCCAGCCTGCTGGTACCCATAGCCCTACTGTGCCATGACAATGAGACCCTTTGTTGATAGTCCTGGCACAGCACGAAGGATTAACTGGGCACAGTGCCACAGTAACTCTCAGCAACAGCCCTGCGGGGTACAGAACACAGCGAAGGTACAGGGGATAGACTGAGAAGGCTTCGTTTGTCCATGCCCGTGGCTCAGCAGTGTTGTTTGAAGGCGGTACACTGAGTTTTCATTTCAGGCATAAACCAAAACATGGGTCTCCTCCTTTATGATGAAGGAAATTAACTCAGTTACTTTCTTGCCAAGCGATGTAACTCCAGTCCAACACATCTCCAGGAACACTCAATGACCCACAGCCAAGAAATTTCTTTATGCCATAGTGTTACAGTGTAAAACATGCCAGATAAAAACCTTAAAACCAGTTTTTGGAGGATGACAACAAAAACATGAATTATCTCAGTAAAATTTAGTGCACCTAGGAATGCTTCTTTCTGTCTGGGTTCCTTATTGTGCAGTGTAAGTATCTGTAAATACAGATACAACAGACGCTCCACATGTAAGGTGGACATTTGTGTGCCATGGTGGGTGTGTTGTTATTTATTTGGCCTGGCTAGCATATCCTCCTGCTTTTCTGAAAACATGCCAGGACACTTTAAGGAACTGCAAATCCCCATCACTTCATCATAGAAGACTCTTAATTTAAGTGAGGTTGACACAATATCCTCAGCATCTGTGTTGGATATACGAGTCAGGAGTGACCAGCACTTATCAAACTACCTAGTCTCAGTGACTGTTCCATGAATGAGCTCTTCACTCAAATCAAACGTGCAGTGGTAGATTTTTCTGGTAGTCTTAGGAGAAGGACTGTGAGGTTACACCTGTTAACTCGATGGGTTGGGGAGCTGCCTATGGGATTAATAAGGCACACTTTTGGTGTATCTGGGTGGGTCAGAAAAGCATGACCTTGTGTCTTTATCTGGTCCCTGTCTCCTTCCTCTCTGGCACTGTTCCCTGCCCTGGTTCTCAGACACCAGGAGGTGAGCAGCTTTTCTCCATGAAGTCCTTCTGCAATAATGTTCTTACCTTAGAGCCAGATAATCATGACTGTATCTCCGAATCCATGAGCCAAATTAAACAGCTCCTCCTTTAAGCTGTGGATGTCTGGTATTGTGTCCCCACAATAGGAGAGTTGACTAATACAAGGACATTATCATTTCACTGTTTGTTAAAAAACGAAAAAGTTTGGAGTTGCTATTTGAAGCAATTTAACCGACAAAAAGGAAGGCAAATGGGGATGATGATAAATCAATTCCAAAAGACATAGTTTTGAGTCTCTGGATACAGTTTTGCCTAGAGCTAGATCTAGCCCTTGACTTTTTAATTATGTGAGCCATTACATATCCCTTCTGATTTGAACTAGTTGAGATGTATCCTTGTCACTTGAAACTGGAAAGGCCCTCACTCACTCCTAAGGATCTCTATTCTGCAGTGATCCTTTGGGATAGGCGAAGGTGACATGTTTTCTTACAAGGTTCCAGAGACAGAGACCAGCAACACATTGGGTGAATCCATTCTTATTTTCTCCTTTATAGTTTTGAAAGAATGAGTTTTCTCCTAATACAAATTAAGTTCATTTTCTCTCAGAAAGTCACAAAGAAAGGCTATATCTTCTTTCCCAATACCTTCATATGGGGGAAGATAAAACTTTTCTCTCCATTCTTTGTTTTTAAATATTGGCTTCTTTATTGTGTGTGTGGTGGGGTTTTTTTGTTTTGTTTTGTTTACTGTACTACCCTAGGTTTGCCAGTTTTTAAAGCAGAATGACTGTATTCTGTTCAGGAAACTTCTTCACTTAAATCTCTTTTTTGGATCCTCATTAACTTTAGTAGTAAGGACATCTTTTCTATATGATATTTAGTCCAAGTTTTGTTGCTATAACAAAATACTTTAGGTATAAATACTTCTGATACTGACAATATGACATAATAAAAATAAAGTAGAAATTAGGAGTTTGGACCTGTGTGGGGTTAGGATAGACTGCTGATTTGATTGGTTTCAGGATTTAACTCAGGATTGGTAGAGGGCAATTCTGGGTATGGTTGGGTGGGTCTTGGAGGTCAATGTCTGATTCCCCCTCTTCCCTTCTTTCTTATGTTGTTCCCCTACTCTGCTTTCCACCATGAACTAAGCATTTTTACTCCTCCTTTATTATGACATTTCTGCTTTTTAGTCAGCTTGTCATAGACTGAATCTCATGAAACCATAAGCCAACTTAAACATTCTCTCTTTTATATTATGAATGTTGAGTATTGTGTCCCAGAGACAGGAAAACTAACTAACACAATGCAAGGAAGAAGTGAGGAAGGACAGATTTATCTTCTTTTTTAATAGTGACAAAGAATAAACAAATGATGTTTAAAGGGAAAATATGTCATTGGAAAAAAAAAAGCAATACAGAGATTCCAATCTGTTACTATTACTCCTTATTCTTACTTAATTTTTGAATTTTTATAATATTTTTCTATGTGTGAGTGTGTGCATGTGAATGCTTAGGGAAAGTTCAGCTTTGCATGTTTTCTGTTTTTTCCTTCATTCAGTATAGGGAAGTGAGAAAAAAAAGTTTTCTTAGTTCTGCGAAAATCCATGAATATCAGAGTAAAAGAATTTAATAAGTTATGAACTCACAACTACAAGGAAAACAGGAAGGAAATCATAGGCAGCTGGTAGGTTCAACAATTGTCTTATTGTCTGGAAAAGACAATAAGATGGAGTGGTGATGACAGGCTAAGAAAAAATTAAAAGCTACCGTTTAAACATAATTACACCATGGACAGGGCAGGCAGGCTGCAGTGGAGAGTGCTGAAGAATTCTGGCCCACTTCTGGAGCAGTTCCTGACTTAGCAATTACACAGAGAGTACAGAGCAGGTGTGAAAAGTGGGACTGAACACAGGCAAAAGATTAAAGCTATACATCTAGGAGAAGTAGTCTCCTTACACCTCAACTCCAACAGAAAGAAATAGAAGGCTAGTGTTTTAAGTCTTTGAAATACTGTGTTATTACTGAAAAGTTTTGTGCCTTCTTGGGGTATCCCTCTGCATGGTACCAATGCGTACTCATATAGCCCTGTCTTATTGCCCTCACTTGCTTGACATCTTCTCTTTGCCAGTGGATGTTAGCAGAAGGGAAGAGTTTCATTTCAAAGAGGCATCTCAAAGACTAAAATATTGAGAGCTTTCAGAGTCAGAGTCTTTGTTCCCTGTATCACAATACAGCCTATGTTCCCAAAAAAGGCTATTGCTTTTTCCTAGGTAGGGTAATAAAATGACACTGAACATAAGTGGATGCACAATAGACCATGATAATCTTTATTTCTGTTAATCACTGGAATTTGGGGTATTTTTTGTTATGATAGCATAACTTAACCCAAGGTACCTACCACAAACTCCGATACAAAGCAAGGAAATGACATGTATCAGTTAGGGTTTACTAGAGAAACAGATACAGCACAAGATATACAACCATATAAGAAATTACAAGATTGGCTTACAATGGTCAGCCACAAAGTTGAATTAGCGAGCGTGCAGAGGGTGTCTGCATGCTGGAGTTTGAAGGGTCCAGCCCAAGGGCTGGAGCTTACTGCAGTGTCCTGTGCAAGTTCTTATTAAGAGGCCAATGGGTCCACAATGGAACACTGAAGAATCTATGATGGAAGGCTGAAGAGTCTATGACAAAGGCTGAAGAGTCTCAGGCAGAGGCCCAACAGTCTGCCAGAAGCCAGGAGACCACGTCAAAGCTTAAGGTGAAGACTGGAGCTCCTCGGAAGAAGCAGCAATTAGTCCCTCCTTGTTTGCCTTTAAATGTTTGAAGGCTGCTCTCCTGGGGTGGGTATAGCGCTCACACTATCTGCCTGCCCTCCTCTTGCACAGGATGAGGATGTAACACACTAGGGACACTGGTCCCCTGCTGAATCACTTAGCTAAAGTTCTGACCCTTTCAAATTGACACAATGAACAAAAAGTAACTGCTTGTTCCCTACACCCCAGGATGCAGAGCTATCCAATCACCTAGTTAAGCTTCTAGACTTCTCAAGTTGACACAATGTATAAACCACAACACAACATAGATATGCACACACACAATCATTTAAAGAACAAACCAAAAAAGAGTAAAATAGCTGAGTGTTGCTATTGCTCTTCATCATTCTCATTATTTGTAAATTTGGGAGGTACCCGCATAATAACTGGTTCCTTGAGCTTCCCCACTGCGGAAAAGACTTTCTGCCAGTATTCGAGCTAAATATATACAGTCTTTCCAATCAACTTTCCTCTTTCTTCATTTCTAGCATTGTTATCTTTGCGTCATCTCTCTTTTTTGCCTTCCCATTTTTTTTAAAAAAGTAAGATATGCAGTAATTTTATGTTTAACCTTTTCCAAGAATAGAAAAGCAAAATCTATTAATTTAAAGAAAGCTCCAGAGTGAAGTAAGGAATCATATATACCGCAATAACCCAGTCATAGTGGAACCACAGATCATGTAGAAAATAGAAATCAGACAGGAAAACAGAAGAACAGGGAGAAAGATAAAGAGAACAAAAGAGAAAAAGGAGAAAGACGAACAAAATAAAGAAGATTTTGCTTATTTTCCAAGATAGCTGAGAAGGTATCATATTGAAGATGGGAACATGATGGTGTCACAGATCTCTGGTTTTCTTCCCTACATCCATTCCAACCTTCATCTCAAGATGGAACAGGTAGACAGCATAGTTTCTATGTCCCTTCAAGCTAGCTGTGGCATGTGATTGAATGCACCTGATTTAATGTGAGGAGAAGCCATGCATGAAAGCTCTATCCTGTACGCTCTTCTTCCCACCTGGTGTTGGTACAGCTGTGACCCAGTTTTTAGCATGTTGGTAAGAACCATGGCCTAAGGAATGACACGCTGGCAAGAAGGAGGGAATTCATTTCCTAAGGGCTCCCGGAAGTGCAGTTACCTTGTCCATTATTTGTCAGTTGCACAAGAGTAAAGCAAAATTTCACGTCTTGAAAGTCACTATATTAGGGGAATGTGATGGGTAATCATGTGTCAATTTGAATCGATTAAGAAATGCCCAGCAGATAAGTGAGGCTCAGCTCTGGGTGTGTCTGGGTGACTAACAAAGAGACCAACAACCTGATGGGCCAAGTCTCACCTAGCTTAGGAGTAGCACCAACTAAGAGGCTTGTAGCTTGGATGAAATAAAAGAGAAAGGAGGAGGAAGTATGTCCATTTTGAAGAGACTGTGCCTTCCTGAAGGGATCAGTCCTTGGCTGCCATTGCTTTTGGACCCCAGTTCCGTATCTCCAGATTCTTCAGTCTTCCAACACAGACGCACACTGGTAACCTCCTTCTAGGTCTTCAACTGGGGCTGGACCCTCGACGCCTCTCATTCTGCAGGCCTCATCTTCTCGGCTCATCAGCTACGGGATCCTCTGGCTCTTCAGTGTGTAGATGGCCACTGTGGACACTCCCACCTCTGGTCCTGTCAGTCTACTTAATAACTCCCCTGGGAAATTATACATGCATTTTCTATGGATTCTGTTCCTCTAGAGAACCCTAAATACTACAAGGAACCATTGTGAGAGCAACCCAGATTTACATCAGTAAGGTAGGTGGTATAAAAAAGTAACAGAGGGCAAAGAAAGCACACAGACATTAAAAAGATTAAAACACAAAGCAACTAAAAAATAATGAAACCTTAAAAGGTCACTTGAGGACATAGCTCCGTAAATATAGCTTTAGAAGCAAACATACAGATAATAAAGTATTAGTCCTGATTATGAGGATTCTCAGGGAAAGGTTGAAAGTATAAATAAAAGACATTGATAAAGAGTTCATGGGTTGATTTCATTTGCAGACAAAACAAAAATATAAGAATTAAATCTTCCTGTTAGAAACTGAGATTGTGGTTTCTTTGGCAAGGTAAAGGAAAGCTTCTGAAAAGTTGGAACTATTCTTTTTCCTATTTTTAGTGTTGGTTACAATGATTTTTCAGCATGTAAAAAACTTAAATGTATTCTTATAATGTGTTTTTCTCTAGATAGATTATATATAAATGAAAACTTTAAAATATAACAAATGAAGAAATATAAACAAAAATTCTAGAATTGAAGGGAGATGAATTTTCACTTTAAAAGAGCATATTAATTGCTTAAAAAGATCTAACAATGAAACATTTTGTAATTTCAAAATTTCTTCATGTCAAAGATGAAGCTCTCAAAAATTGCCAAGAGAAAGAAAAAACATAAAATACAAGCAGAATAAAAGTAGAACATTATCAAGCATTTCACCACTAATAGTAAATGCTAGAAAACGATAAAATGGAACCCTGAAAATTCTTTAAAAAGTTACTTGTATCCTTGAGTTCTGTAACCAATGAAGCTAACAAGCAAATGCGACTAGTCACATCATTTTTCAAATGTGTGGGGATTCTAAATGTTTATCTGTTTAACTCAAATAAGTTATTTGAGGATGTACTGCAGCAAAACAGAAGTTAAGTCCTAGGAAAATGAAAATGTAGGTGAATCTGAGAAATAGAGGAACTCAACAAGAGTCTAACAAAAAGAAGGATCAGGATGATCACTGTGCCGAAGAGAAAATATAACTGACTGAAAAATAACTGACTAAATATGGAGCAAGAAGCAGTTACTCTCCGATCAGAATGTTCTCAGGAAGAGAATGGTTCCAATCACAAGTTAGCATGAGTGTGAGCTGATCAGGGTCAATCTCGTTTTTCTTCTCTCAGTCAAAAGTCATTACAATTTCTGAAAGAAAATAAGAATACTGTATCCCCAACATAAAACAAGCTAGACTTTGATGAGGTAAGTCTCCTGTGACCTGAGCTCTAGAAACATTCTATTTTTGAATGGCACAGACAGAGATGAAAACTTATTTACATAGTCATAATCATGTAAATGCTTTCAAATTCTTCCCACATTCAGGAAAAATTGTAACATTTTACATTCACTAAATAATGAAATGTGAGTGGTATAACCATGGTAATATAAAATTAAAATTAAAAATACCTTTTATATTATACATTTGAAAAACATGACAACATGTAGTATTGCTAATACTTTTATTTAAAAATTGAATCATGAGGTTTTTTTAAATGTGCTAGGAGATGGAGCATAGATTTATCTGTGGTGATAAGACCGTAAGAAATTAGGACAGAGAATAAAAGTGCACTACTTTGGCCCTTATTAATCAAAAATGTGGCTTCCAAGAAATTATGAATGAAGGCATTTGTTAGGTGATGTCATTCCACACACCGTTTGAAGGAAACCTCTGATAACTGAAACGGGGACCAATATGTTAATAGCATAGTGCCTGGCATGTAGCACCCACAAAATGAATATTTATTAAAATAATTGCTGTTTCTTGCTTTCTATTCTTCATTTCCCACCTTCAGTTTTTTTGATATCACCGTGTAGCACTTAACAGCAAAACTCTTATCAAGAAAGCAAACAGATGTCATGTCAATAAAAACAGATAGAAATCTGTAATGAATGGTTGCCATGAAAATTAAAGTTAAAATTAAAGTGAGGAATTCCCTGATTTGACTTTTGGATTCTTCTTCAGAGAAAAAAAATAGTAAAAAATAGGATGGTGCCTTCAAATCTTATATCTGCCTTCGATCTAATCAATTAGTCAGAGCTACATTATGGTCTGTATGAGTGGATAGATACTCCATATTGCCTAGTTCTTTTCCTTGACATTATTTCTGTCAGTTGTGAATATAAAGTTTGATTGCTTGAAAGTTTAGCTTAGCTTACTAAGTTTAGCTTAGCTTCCCCATCTTTGTTCAACATCTCAAAGTTATTTAATAATTCACCTTTTTCAACTGGTCTTTTTCAAACCTCAAAGAATGCTTTGTGAACATTGCTGAGACAAAATACAATACCCAAGATAAAGGAAGGAAAGGTTTGTTTAGCTCACTGTTTGTACAAGTTTCAGTCCATAATCAGCCGGCTCCAAGGCAAAGTGGCATGGCACAGGAGCAACTTTAAGGCAGCAGCCAGAAAAAGTGGCCAGAGCAAAAGTGGGGCATTTCCTCCCTCATATTGTTATCAGGCTACCTACGCCCCATAGAGTGGGTATGTAGCACTCATGTCACCTATGTGCCCCCCTCTTACACATGCTGAGGATGTTTACAAAGCAAGGATCCTGGTTCCCTGCTGAATCTCTTTAA
This sequence comes from Dolichotis patagonum, assembly GCA_004027295.1. Classification (NCBI taxonomy): domain Eukaryota; kingdom Metazoa; phylum Chordata; class Mammalia; order Rodentia; family Caviidae; genus Dolichotis; species Dolichotis patagonum. The sequence goes on from PVJX010000924.1 coordinate 27,236, forward strand.
TATTTTCCAAACTTCTCAAATTAACACAATGTGTCAACTAGAACAGGCCCTCACATTTCTAAGACTATTAGAACAATACTCGCTACATACCATTCTCTTTTAGAGACTTTACTCTTCATATATGACAAGAGCTAATCATTTTTCAGATTCCCATTATTAACCCCTTTCTTCCCATAATGGGCTATTATCACACTGATTTTAAAGGGTAAATTCTGCCAAGAGGTAACCTTTTCTTTGAAGTGACACCCTTTAAAATATAAAACAAGAGAGCAACCTATTTGAGACAATTAAGGAGTTAGGTTTTCTTCGTAATGACAATGTCATCAATGACAGAATTAACTGCTATTTCTTTGCCTTTAATTAAATAGTGAAGTACTTCAGCCAGAACACCTGGGATTCTATTCCTATGAGCTGGTCGGGATTAAGGAAACTGTAATAGCTTCTCACTGTGTAAATTCTTTGTATTTTATGGCTATCACCAGAAATAATGTCCATTAGTCAAACAGAGTGAAGTTAAGCAGAAATTCACACGCTCACGTCTTTTCCTCACTTAGAACGCATAGTTTGAGCTCTAGCAAGTTGCTCAATTTGCCATTTTGGGGGGATATTTGTGCAGAGTAGCCAATTTATCTCAGGGCCAGCGTGGCTAACACTGAGTGAAATAAACGGAAGGCATGTTGCAGCCTGTCAGCTGTTGCAATTAAGTCTTGTTAACTACCGCAAGTACAGAAAGGACTGGTTCAGAATGATAAAATGGTAGAAGTGCGTGGGACCATCCAACACCATCATTTTCTGAATGAGAAGTCTGGATTCAGGGATTAAAGGGTTTGCGGCAGGTCACGCAGGTACTTGATCAGGATCTTATGGCGTTGTGATTTCTTTATACAGCACCTGCTCACCGCGCTCAGCTGCTAGAAAGCGCCTCTGCCGAGCCAGTTTGGTTGCATGCCTCCCCTGCCTGGAAATCTTTTGCGGCCCCTATTGTCTCTACTGTCAGAGCTGTGAGGGGTGAGCAGCTGGTAGAAGCTCAGTGCTCTGTCAGGGGTCAACCACCTGCAAGGAGCAGTAAACGGTCAGCTCTAGCAGCAGCTGGAGAAGTCACATGACAGCAAGACAGATCATTTGGGTTCAGTTCACAACTGTCTCAGTAGCCCAAGCTACCTTGACGTTGAATAAGTCCCTCTGACAGTTTGGACCTTGATTTTCTCATCGGCAAAACGAGTAAGTCAGATGTAATGGATGTCAATGATATCTTCCAACTTGAAGAGTCCAAAGACCATGGCTTTCTTCAAATCTGCTAAGTGGAGACTTAACACATACACAATTTCTTCCTCATGAACATCTTCTGGCTTTCCCTTTCTTTCAGACATAAAATGAAAATGTTGTACTTTTCCTGTCTGAATCCTATAATTTTCCACTAGTGGAGGATAGCCAAAGAGGAATAATTGAGAAATAGTTGAAATTCAACATTATCCTTTACTCAATGAACTTATTTTGTGCAACCTTCCGTCACTTGAATGATCTTTGCTTTGCAGGTAGTCTCTCCCAGGCTGTTCCTTTCTTCCAACATTCTCTTCCTTCCACAGATTGATCCGTTACTGTTGCCATCTTTCCATTTCTCTTTCCAGGCCCCCATCTTCTTAGGCTGTTTCTTCAATTCTTCTTTGTTTTCTTATTCTAGTGACAAACATCACCTGTCTGTGGACACCACCATCAAAGACAAGGATTCTTTTGCATTCTGGGAAAGCATCATTCAGTCAGAAGAATTTCCTTTCAACTCTAAAGTCTTCTGGACTGATTTGGAACAGAATAGGTATTCTTAAAAAGGGTAGAGAAGGCAATTTTCTCCAGAGCAGAGAAATAAGATTGCTAGCAGGAAACGACCCTGGCCTTTGCCCTCTAACTTAACAGAATCCTTAACCAAACTGTTTTATTCATTCAGGGCAATGACCAGGGTAACTGCAGCAAATACTCTACTAAAATACTTGGCAATCTTGCAGAAAATCCTATTTCACTGGTTCCTCATGAGTCATGTCTAACAAAGGAAAGAAAGGACCAGTCTCACTCCATGTCAAGGAAAGTTAGCAACTGAGGCTTAACGCACATCAGAACACTGACCTCTGTGTAGATTATCAATCATGCAGAGGCTGTAGCTTCAGGGTCCCCAAGCCTCTCACACTGCCACCTTTTGACCCTTAGCAAGTAGCTTTTCTCAGCAGTGGGAGATGAAAAAGGAAAAGAGAATGGAGGAACTGAGTGCAAAGGGAAAAAAGAGGCAAGAAAAAAAAAACAGTCGAATGGGAGATAGAAGATGGCAAAAAGTGAAGGGCTTCCACAAGGGAGATTTTATTTGACTGGATTTCTGGATTTCTGAAAGGTGTTTGCAACACATACAAGCTGAAAACCCAGAATTCATTGTGTGGCAGTCAGTGCAATTCCCAAGGTGCCACTTTCATTCCACGCCATTTCTTTTTCTCAGACCTTGCATTTGCAGCAGCCTTGGTTATGGTTTGGGATATTTCATCCATTTCTGACCTTTCTCTCCTGACGCCCTGCTTACAGGCAAATGTTCATGCCAGTTAACCTTCTCTGTTTTCCCTGGGTGACCTTATGAATTTCCAACAGGAAAAATACAAAATCGCCAATTTGTTTTTTCATTACCCAGAGGATAAACACAGTGGGGAAGCCTTTTATCTTGCCGCACCGGCAATCCTCCTCATTACTCAGCATCGAACGAACATTTGCTAAGAGTTAATAAACCCAGTGCGTAGCTTTCTTTGTGCAGGGAATGTCCTGCCATCCAGGGCAATCTTTCATTAAGGAAAAAAGAAACAGAACATACTCATATTTTATTCATGGGTTCAGAATCTCACAGAAAAAAAAGTACGAAAATTTATAGACATGGAGAAACTCAAAACAAAAAGGCTTATACTTTCTTATTTCAAATGCCGCCTTCTGACTTTTGACTCCCAGTCCTTTTGAGAAAGTGCTGATCCATATTCAGTGGTCCCAACACCACCACCGTCTCAGTTGGCAGTCTGAGGGCTGACATTGAGACCAGAGACTTTCTACCACATCCCACAGTTAAAGAGACTGAAGTTTAGAAAGCATGGCCCTGAATGAGTCAAATGGGTGATATATTTTTTTGTCATCCATCATAAATACCCTCACAAAGCTATTTAGACTTCCTTTCCCAGCTTTCATCTGGCGAGGTGTCTGGGTGGAAGCTACGTTAAAGACATCAGCATAGCCACTCCGGCAAGTTTTAATTTACCAATGATTCTTATTTCTGCTAGTGCAGAAGCCTCTGGTGATTTATTGGGCCTGAGCAGAACTCTCATCCATTATAGTTTGTCTTAACTTAATCAAAGGTATCTTCTCCCTTCGCAGCACGTAACCTACAAACTACGCGGTCACTATGATGAATGTGCCCGCTTGACTTCTTTTTCTGATTATGGTGAATGAAGCGGCACAAGCAACTTGATACATCCTGCTAATGCTGGGGCTTCAGTGTGGCTATTCAGTGGAGTTGTGTTGTACAGCCCTGGCTACATGGGGCGCTAGAAGGTGATTGCAAGGGGATTTTGAGTGATATAATTGGTGACTGAGAGTGGAAGAGAAGTCACCAGGATTTCTCGGTTGTTTAAAAGATCAAGGAAGCAAATCAGTTCCCTTGTTTATTAGGAGAGAACTTTCATCCTCCTACCAACAACTGTATGCCTTCCTACTCCCCTTTCATACACACACACACCACAGATAGCCAGCATCTCTGCAGAAGGCATGTGTGACTTAGAACACCCTAAGTTGAAGACCTCCACAATAATCAGCAGGAATAACACATGGGTATACCTAAACAAATAAGAACAAGAGAAAGCACAGGCGTAACTTTTGGTGTAACTAACACATTATCAATGGAAAAAGAATTATGAAATGATCAGGTATTTTTCTATATGGTAGAAATGCTGTATTTTTAAATAGCTTATAAGAATAGTTTGGGATTAATCTCTAGATTATACCTGTGAATTTTCTTAATAGATAATGGTTTGAAAGTGATTATCATGAACTTAAAATATATCCTCGTAGGTGATTTACCTAGGTTTTCTTTGAAAATTCTGAGGTCCTGCAAGGAGTGGTAGTTTTATTCATTTGCAATCTGCTAAGTGTTTCCCAAAGGCCCATGTGTTAAAGGTTAGGTATTTATCCTATGGTGCGATTGAGAGGTGGTAGAAATTTTGAGGAGTGGACACAGTGAAAGGAAGTTGGGAGCATACTCTTGAAAGGGTTATTAAGATAATAGCACTTAATTACTTTTTCTCTCTCTTTGCTTCCTGGCAAACAGAATAATGAACAATGGTCTTTTACCCCATGCTTCCACTATGTCATACTCTGCTAGACGGTAGACCCAAACAATCATGGACTGCACCCTCTGAAACCATGAGCTAAAATAAATCTTTCTTCATAAGTTGATTATCTCAGGTATTTTGTCATGGTGATGAAAGCTGACTAACACAAAAAATTGGTATTCAAAAATGAAGCTTTTGTTATGACTAGACCTGATGATATGGTTCATATGTGTTTGAAATCTGTCTGTGAGAGGAACTTGAAAAAGTTGCAGAAATGGCTTAGGGAAAGCCGGAATGCTCCAAGCAGAACTTAAAGTGAGATTCTGGTGAGGACTCAGATGAAATGAGGGCAGTATAAGATATGCTTATAAGGTGAACAGAAAATCTATATTGGGAATTGGACTGCAGGCCACCATATAACATTATATAACATTATGGAAATAAATTGGCTTCCATTTATCCATACCCTGAGACTTCATGGGAGGCTGAGCTTAAACACAATGTACTAGATTATCTGGCAGAGGAAATACTAAGGCAGCAAAACAGTCATGGAAATGGTTTTAGACAAATTTACAGGGTAAATTTGGAACAAAAAGCAAAGTGGAAATATTTGAAAAATTCACAGCTTGGTGGGAAGAAAAGCCTGAGTAAAGGTAAAAGCGAATGCGGAGATTAGAAACCTTTTAAAAGAAAACAAGAGCTTTGCAGCAGGAAAATCGAAAAGATGTGCCAAGGACATTCGTTTGAAAATAATTCCCTGGAGTACTCTACTCTGATGGACTCATCTGTAAAATTGTTTTCCTGGAATTTCTTTATTCACATTTGGCCATCAAAGCACTCAGAAGCCACTACAGTCTGGTTCAAACTGGCCCTAGAGACATACTTCCACAGCCCAAGAGAATGGTCATGTAAGCTGTGGCCATCAAGGGCAGGGCTGCTCAAGCCCTTAGTAGGTCACATTCTGCCATAGTGTTTCCTGGATGATAGAGCGGGGAGAACTCACCATCTAATGTTTCCCTACTGGGTTTCAGTCTTTCTTTGGACCAGTTCTTTCTTTCTGGGTCTGTATGCCTTTTGGAATCGGAATGTTTATCTTGTACCATTGTATCTTGGGATTGTGTAACTTGTTCTTTTGATTTTTACAGGGGTACAGAGCTGAATTTGCCTTGAGGTGACTTTGGCCTTAAACTTTAGAGCAACTCTAGAGCTGCTAAGATTTGGGGGAATTTTGAAGAAAGTCTAAATGCATTTTATATGGTGCTGGCCTTTGGGTGCCAGCAGTGAAACACTATGACTTGGATAAGTGTCTCTAAAGCCTCACGTGCTTCAGGCTTGTTGCTATCTTTTAGTGTTGCTGAGAGCAATTGGGACTTTCAGGAGACGGGGCTAACAGAAGGATGTTAGTTCAATGGAGTAGGTTCTTGATGGAGATATTAAAATCATGGACTCTTGTTCTCTCTTTGCCTCCTGGCTATCATGAAGTGGTAGCTTGTTGATATGAACCCACTAGAACATATTGTTTCATCCAAGCCTAAAATAGTAGGTCAAAAAATCATAGACTGAAACCTCCAAAACTAGAAGCTAAAACAAATAAAACTCCTTTCTTCTTATTTGTTATTTATCTCAGGTATTTTATCACAGTGAAATAAAGCTGTCTAGCACATAATCCCAGCAATTAAACCAGTGTTTGACCTGCTTAACATACTCACATTCTAATAGCAAGTCAACTTGAGTTTTATCAGTGGACTAACCCACTGATGAATACAGCACCCCAATGATCCAATAACTTACCAGACATAAGGATTTTGGGGCGTCTAAACCATAACAGCAATGAACATATTTTATTATGTTGAATGCATCAGAGTGTTTCTGTAATATAGTATGTAGAAGAACACTTGTAAGAGAGCAGAGGACATGGACAGTCAAACTGACAGATTAGATTGGGGTCCACAAAAACCTCCTCAAACAAATCCTACCTATTATCTGTTTCTGTAGATCATATAATCTGTACATAGTGGTTTTGACATTCTTTATGGGAAAGTCAAAAATACTAAAAAGAATGTGCAACAGAAACCATGTGTGTCCAATAAAACCTACAATATTTACAGAATATTTAAACTAGAAAAAGTTTTCTGGATCTCGATTGAGGTGATATTAAGCAGCCAAGTTTTGGGAAATTTTGAGTGAAATGTAGTATAAGCAAGGCTTATTTTGCTGGGCTTTTTAAAAAATTCTGGTGGTGTTGGGAATTGCACCAGGTCCTCATGTTAGGCAAATACTCTACTCCTGTGGTACATCCCAGCCCAAGCCTGATTTTTGCATATGTCAATCAAGAAAAAATTAGAAGAGCTGTATTAATAGACCTAATATAAGATCATAAATTAATGAAAAGAAGTGAAAGAATGAACCCACATCTTTTTTAGCAGCATATAAATTCTTTGAAGCTAAGAATATACTTACAGATTCTTGATTTTTCTAGGAACAAGCATGATTTTATACATTTTTATTATTTTGTGAGAGATATTTAGTTTGACTTTATTCTTGCAGAAGAACTAATAAGGTATAGGAATTAAAGTTAACTATTATTTATTTGTATTATGGTGTCTATTATTGTGAATGTGTCTGCTGTCATTCCAATCCAGTCTTATGATGGTGATCTCTGTCTTTACACATGTATTTTATATTTTATAAGGATCTCTATATTAGATTCATTTTCATTTTTTGAGGTAGTGTTTTAATGAGTAGTTTTCTCAACCTATAGGTTTGAGTGATTTTTAATTAAGAAAAATTTCCAGTGGTCATTTCTTTCAAATCACCTGGCCATACCCCTCATTCCTTTTCACTCTATTAGAGGTCAAATTTTTAATTCTGTTTTTTCACATATATGAAAAGTTATTTCACATTTTTTACATTTTTTTCTCTGGGTGACTTCCCAAGTAAGTCTTCAAGTTTCCTAATTCTTTTATTGTTCGAGCTTACAGATTGTTTCCTCTGATCTGTCCACTTGGTTTGCTTCTGTCTATTCCATGCACAACATAATAGCTTTACTGACTTTGCAATCTCTGAAAGATTTACATATGACTACTGTGGATAATAGATCTGCTAGGCAGAGATTTCAGGAGTTTGCTACAGCCTAAGAGCAAGAAAATCATTAATTTCTAAGCCTTATATTGACCTGGCAACTGTGTACTTGGCAGGTGTTGCCCAAAAGCTGCGCTTCCCCAGAATTAATGATATACCATTATTGTAGCAATTTTTCTAAGTCTTTAGAGTGTCTGTAATTAAGAAGTTTAACTGTACTTAAAATGATATAAAATGTCATTAGTCTTGCACTAAATCATTTAGGGTAACTGATTTATTTGCTGGTGAAATTATCCAGGTAATTTTCTCAACCTGACTAAGGTAAGATTTCATGCATAAGCACTCTTACTGCATAAAGCTTTGAGTTTCCTTTCAGAAACAGGAAAAAAAATGGTTTGATGCTCCATAATACTATATTATGAAGCTTTCCTGTTCATTTTCTTCACTTTTAACCAATTTCTTGCTTTAAACTTGCCTTTAAACTTGCAAATCTCCCTCCATACCCAAACATACATGTAATCAGTGGAATCTCTCCTTCAAATAAAATCAGACTTGAACACCCAAGATAGCTCCTGCTGAAGGAGGAAATCAGAAGACTTCACAAATTTCTGCCTATCCCTCTCCAAACTTGCAGAAGTCTTTGGACTAAATCACCTTTAGACCTTTCTAATTTCATTATTCTATTTCTAAACAAAGTTTCCATTCTAAGTGTCTGGTTCACTATCATATTTTTATTCCCTATATCTTTACCACAAAAGTGTTGACAGTGGCATGCTTTTGAGCAATATGGAAAGAAGTAGTGTGCAATTTTCTCTGAAATACATGGTCCAATCTCTTGTCTTAGAACAAAGTGGCCATGAATAAAGTATTTAGAATCATCATAATTTTATGCAGTTTTTTGTATGCTAAGGAGAGAGCAGGGTCAAGTGTTCAACACAAAATAATTATTTGTTTTCAATGACAAACTCTTCAATTCATTGCTGTGTTGAGTTTCATTTTCCAACTATGGCTGTTGTAATTACGTCAGTAGTTGAGGTTTATAGGGTAATCTGATAAGCAATCCAGCATTGTGCATAGAATATTTCCAGCTTCCACTACCATGGAAAGAGATATAGTGCTATAATTCAATTAAAGTAGGAACTGATATAAGATGTATGAAAGGGACTAATAGAACATATTTGAATCCAGAACTCTGAGATGTGTGTCATCATAGCTATACTGTCTTGCCATCAAGAGGACATCTAACTGGCTTACAATGATTGTCCCCATTTTACCCTCTAGTGATTTTCATTCCTCTAACCCTTTTCTGTTTTGATATGAGACCACAATTAGCTGTGTGAAACATGTTCCATAGTATTTTATGCTTGTAAGGCTGCTCTCTTCATTGCTTGTGCAAAAATGTTATTTTAAAGTTGATATCTCTATTTAGGCGTGGTATTCCAGGTGGGAAGTTATTTTGTTCAACCCTGTAATGATGCACCACTGTCTCTGCTTCCAACATTTTTATGTAGAAGTCAGCTGAATTCTCACAGTTATTCCTTTGAATTTAGTGTGTTTTTCCATTCTTTGGATGCTTTAAGACTATTCCCTTTTTGTTTTAACTTTCAGTAGCCATTCACTAATGTTTGTGTGTAATTTTGTGTGTTTATCTTATCTGAAACATCTGGGGTTTTAAGATCTGATTTGAAGAGTTTCATCAACTTAAAAACTATGTCTTAAATGATTATTTCTACTCCATTCTTCTTCTGGTACTTCACTTATATGCATTCTACATATGCATCTTTTTACCGTGTTTCACATACTTCCCAGAAGCCTTCCTATATATTTAAATTTTTGTCCTGCTTCAATCTAGACATTTTATATTATTTAGCTTTTAGCTCACTAATGCCTTCATTAGTTGCTTCTTACCTATGATCAAATCTACTTACTGGGTTTCTAAACTTTCTGTTCTAGAATTTTCTCTTATTCGTATACATGAGACTCTTCTATTCTCTCTGTAATTCTTTCATATCAGTTTTCTATCCTTCTGTGGAAGTGTGGAAATACTGAACTATTCTTGTCAGGTAATGACCTCTTTGATATCAAATTCAGTGGCCAATACTCAGTTCTTATCTCAGGGACTTAGAGTAGTATTTGAAGTCCTAATGTATATATTCCATTTCCCATTAGACTTTTCCAGTTAAAAATCTAACAAGCATCTAAAATTTAATGTGTCAGGTTATAAATTCCTCATCTCACCATTCTGTTTCTCTCTTAAAGTTCTCTCACTTCTGTAAATGACAATTGTACTGAATTCCAAGTACCTTGGTAATGAACTTTATAATCATCTCCAACCCCTTTCCAGTGGCTTCTCATTCAGGAAACCACCCAAGCTTTGCACGACAGTCCCCCCATTCTTCTTCTTTTTCACTCTCCTCCAGTCATGCTGGTCTTCTTATTTTTCAAACATTAAAAGCAGTTTCCATCATCAGCGCTTTAGTTATTCCATTTGCTTGAATATGCTCTGAGTGGCTATAAATGAATCCTTTGCTGAAATGTCATTGTTTACAAAAGCTTTATATGAGTATGCCATAAACCTTAGCATGTCCTATTACTGCCTATCCATTTATTTTGTTTTGTTTTCTTTCTGTTTATCAATGTACATGTGTGTGAGTGTACATATATAGTGTGTGTACACACACACACACATACTTTTGTTTTCTGTGTTCTTTGTAGAATATGAACTCTATTAAAGAAGGGTTTCATTGCTTGATTTGGTGTACTGACTAATGGTCAATTTGTAACACCCAGCTAAACTGAGTCAGTGTGGTTCTGGGTGTGGAAGGCCCACCTTAAGACTGTTGCCAGTAGCATAAAAGGAGAACCGAAGGGAAGTTGATGTGCTGTTGATTCTCCGGGAGAAGCTTGTCAAGCTAGATTTCCTGGAATGAACTCAGGTGTTCTTATTCCTGGAGGAGCTCAGGCCATGGGGTTGCTGAGGATGGCTGTGGTTCTCTTTGGGGATCTCTGGTCCTCACCTTGAGTGTTGCTTTGTGGCTCTAGTGCAGACCCCTCAGCCTGCTGGCACAGGTCCTTCACCCCACTGGCACAGACTTTCTAAGTTCTACCACTGACTGTTGGGCCTTCCCAGTGCAGATCCTTGAAACAGGCTTGCATGAGACATTTTTGAGGGCTAAGCCCCCAGTAGAACTCATAGAGGACATTGCTGGACACGTGAAGGATATTGCCATGGGATCCAGGCCCTTAGCTGGATTCTTCAGGTCTTTAGTGTGTGGACAGATCTCTTATACTCTTCTGCATTTGACTCTTTGGGTGAATATTATAAAATAATTTATAAATTATGTATTAAATCCATTCCTTTGCAAACCCTACCTATACTTCATTCCTACTCTTTTCTCAGTGACAGCCATGTGCATATCTAAATAGAAGTACATCTTCATTTTACAGGTTCAGAGTGGAGAAGGAGGAGGTTAAGGATTTAATGCCCAACACACAGTTACTACACTGAATCTGGTAGCCAGACTCCAGAATCTATGTTTATTCCTTCATTGCACTGTCTTCTAATGGAGGGAAATTTAATTAATAGCCTGGGCCATATGTATCCACAAAACCTCTTTTGCCTATAGGAATTGGGCCAAAAAATAAAAAAAGAAGAAAGTATCTGGCATGTCCCAAATGCTCCTTAAGTCCTACTTGTTTTCTAAAAAGACAAAAGTGTAATGCAAAAAGTCCTCCCTACTTGTAGCAAGATTGAAGCCCCTTGGTTACCATTAGTACTTTTGATTTTAAGAAAAAAATACATGAGAGAAAAGGAAGAGGAAATGGAATAAGGCAGGAAGAATGAGAAGATGAATTGAGGGAGGAAGAGAAAGCTGGAAAGGAGAGAGAGACAGAAACTCAGCCTCCAGCAGCTTCAGATTTTACTTTTTTTCACATCTTAGCAAAAGTTTACCAGAACAAAGTGTATGAATATCCTTTACATTGGCTCTGATTGAGTCTAAGGAGAGGGTGAGGTTGAAAAAGGAGCCAGGAACTCTCCTTGAAAACCAACACACACATCCCTCTTAATAGTTCCATTTAGTAGGACAGATAGAAGAAAGCCAAAGGAAGCTGGAGCCCTGGTTAGAGAACTAAGGAGTCAGGTGGTAAGAAGGTCTTTTCCAGAAAAACTATGATAGTAAACAGATGAAGAATAATCCAGAGAAGCTCCGAGAATATATGTGCCAGTTTTTAAACTACTATGAAGGGGAGTGATGCCCAGAGACTTATAAGTAAAGGAATTTAATAATAGAGACCAGCAGACTAACTCAGGCTGGGTTTTTAAAACTAAAGTTTAAATAATTATATTAAAGTGATATAAAGTTTAGTTAGGGAGCAAAGTGTGTGACACAAGTTTTTCATGTGGTTTAATTTCTAAACATTTGGTCTAAGAGAGATGCTGGGGGGTTGCTTTCTGAGGACACATATTTTATGTAGGGAAAGTTGTCTGTCGATAAGATGATTTATTTACAGGTGAAGCTAACATCTGCCTCTCTGCAATTTTCTCAAATGGCACCACTTTTTTTTTTTTTGCAGAGTTGCAGCAGTAAATTGTGTCTATTTCCCCAAATATCAGTGCTTCAGATACTTAAAGAGAGGTTTCATATTTTCCCAGGGACTTCCTCTGTCCTCTACTTGTGGTTTCAACTCTCACTCACACTAGCTAACTCCAAGCCCACACTCCAATCCTTTGCTAGATATTTGGATCACAACTAACTCTCAGATCCATTGAGACTCCCTAGACCTACTCTTATCCTGACTTTCCCATCTGCCAACCCATCATCCTCGACTCTGTTGTTTCTCTACCATAATTCAACAGTACATAAACTGACATGTTTTTATGAATGCTATCCTTTCGTTCCTTCTTTTCTGTCTCCTCTGCCTGGGGCTCGAATTATAACATAAGTACCTCTTCTTCATGTTTCTAATTGATTGTCTCACCCTTTGACTCCTCTTTTCTTCTCCAAATTCTGAGTACTTAATATGGCCATTAAATAAAATATGTATTTCTTAACCCAATATGCTAGGTAATCCATGCTCTGGGGTGTGCCATGTGAGTTGTCTTGCACTGATATCTCTAGCAACAAGAAGAGCTATTAAAAGGTACAGACTATTTCCCAGTCTCCATCTTGTCTAAGACATACCCTTTAGAACTATGTTGTTCTGCGTGGAACCACCAAACACATGTGGCTACTGAGTACTTGAAACGAGGCTCCTCTGAATTAAAATGTGTCATAAATGCAAACTCACACTGAATCTGGAAGACTTAGTATGCAAAAAGGATGCATTATATCTCGTTCATTTTGTATTGATTGTGCAATGATAATATTTTGCTATATTAGCTTAAGTAAAAAATTAAAATTATTTTTACTCATATCTTTTTCTCTTCATTATACTTTTTAAAACAGGACTTATGTAAGTATAGATAACTATAGAGATAGTAAGGGAGTATTTTGAATGATGGAATTTGGGGGTGGATTTTTTTTTTGCTTTTTTTCCAAAACTTTATTGTTTTAACTGTTCATAATCAAAAGCACAGTGCTTAATTAAGTTTAAAAAGTAGCATATCCCCCTCTCAAAAGAAGTCTCTCCATAGGAGCCTCTCTTTATACATCTCAGCCAGAAGTAATTTCTGCCTCATATGATTTTTTATGTCTGTGGTTTTAAAACATCCTGCATACAGAACCAATGATAAAGTACTTTAAGATTTCCCAGATGCCCAAGCTAAGTGAATCAAGATTTCTAGGGGTGGGGTGCAGCATCTATATTTTATAATAGCCCCACTGAGAAACAGCAATGGCCATGTTTGTGCCACTAGGAGTAGACATTCCCTTCAGTGTGGTAATTAGCCTTTTTAAAACTTTACCTCCTCTACTATATGTGAGAAATATATTTTTTTCCTCCTTACTATACAGTTTTATACATCACAGTTCTTTAACACGTATTAAATACATCTGAAAAGTTGAAAAACATTTCTACAAATGGAATAACTGTAGGTGAATTTAGAGTTAAGTGTATCAATCACTGAATTAGGTTCTGATTAGCTTATTTATTCATACCACAATTCTATGATAGAGCTCTGTTATGATCCTGTTTTGATGAAAATGATAACATGGAGTGTTTTTTATAAATGAAATACAGTGCATCTGACTAATCAGTGCCTAAGTCAGGATTTGAACACAGAATAAATTCATTACAAAGCATCAGTGGTGAATCCCTATTACTAGCAAAATGGGAGACATTATCACTTTGTATGTTGGGTACTGCTAAAATAGAGCCCAATGTGTGAAACAAAACACAGAAAAAGTGCTCCTTCATAAGTGTCAGTCAGTGGGTGCAGGGAGTAAAGAAGGATTGAGTTGGATTGGATTTAAAAATATACTTGAATATGTTTTGGAAAGTTTTTACCCTGAGAGTTCCTCACATAAAAGAGAAAATCTTTGAAAAGTAGCCAACTAAATTATCTGCTGGGTTGAATTCAATTTATCAAACATATGTTGAGGGTCTCCTCTAGGCCAGGCACCATCCAAGGTCCTGAGCATGCAGTGAATTAGTGTCTGACACTGAGGTGACACTGAAAATGTTGAGTATACGGTTAAGTTCGTGAATGTCTGAATAATGATTTATAATATATAGTTCTTGCTTTAAAAGTATTCACAGTCTGATAGTGAAATGATTAAGTAATGAGACACCTACAGCACAGTCTGATCTGTTATAAAACAGCTATGTCTAGAAGGGAGGGTGGACGTAAGAATGTAAAGGGCCATCTACTGAAAACCCCTTATGGAGGAAAAAGGCCAGTCTCTAACCTCTTGCATAGCTGATAGAGAGGAAGGTTTCCAGCTGAGAAATGCTAGGGAACCCTGGTACTGAGAGGATCCAGGATCCAGGAGTGTGCCCAGCTATTTGTAATTAGCACTGCTAATAGGAAGCATGTGTTATTGTCTCAAGAAATGTAATGCTACCCACACAAAAGCCCAAGGAAGTCTCTGTGTTGGCTTCACTCCATCTCCTGCCTGTGTTCAATCAGCTGCAAACTCTTGCCTAATATTTCTCCTTAATAGCTTTCTAATCTGTCCCCTACTGTCTCCATCTCTGTTACTACCACTGTAGTTCAGGTTCTGATAAATTCTCTCCTTGGATTACATTGTTGACTTGCTAATGGGTCTCCTGCCCCCATCTTATCTTTTCCTTCCAGCCTGCAACTGAGAGAACTTCCTGAGGAGTAAACTTATTGCAGTCCTCCCAGGCTCCTAATCTTGAGTGGCTCTCTACTGCACACAAGATAAACTCAAACTCCTTCTGACATACCTGTCAGAGGCCATGAACCTCTTATTTCATAGCTTGTGCTCCTTACACTCTGAGTTGATCACCTGTCTTTAATCTTGTCGTGGTGGATGAAGTTGCCAAGCTGAACATAGGCTGCTACCTCTTACTGAACGTTCTCCACTCCCCCTTTACCCTCCCTCACTGGGTTTCCTCCTACTCACCCTTCAAATCTCAGCTGGGATGTGATTTCTTTGACAAGTCTTCTCTGCTTACAAAGTCTGAGTCAGATCTTCTAACACAGCAGCTATCATTCTATGTTACAGTGATCCCCTTTCTTGAATCTAGGCTGGTTGTGTTGAGGGGAAGTGAGTGTCTTTTTACTAATGCCTAATACAACCCCTACCGCATGGTAGGACCTCCGTGTTTGCTGGCGTAGACTGTGTAGCTAATCAGTCCTATAACGCATACCCTCTCCCCGATAGTAGGCAAGAGACTCTGATTAAAGGAATTATCCTGAGGAATGTTATGTATGTTAGAGGTTGGATGAAGGTTGTGCATGCAGATCTGTTGGTGCTGCAGTAAATCAAAGGGCAATCAGGCAGAATTTATACAATCAGTGCAAACCGAATAGAGAAAATGAGCTTGGAACCCAAAAACTCTTCCATGGCCAATTCAGTTGGTGTAAGCACTATCCCGACCATCATTTAACTGGCCGCCTGGAAATACCTGGCTTCCCAAAGGATACTTTGGCAGCCAAAACTGAATAAATTTTCAACCACCAATGAGACTTTTTTTAAAAAATCTTCCGTTCCGATATCAAAACTTTAAACCTACGTAACCCTCTATACAAATGACAACAAATGTGATATGAAGTTTCTATCTTATTATGCATTACAGTTTAATTAGAGAGAATGATATGTAAGTTAATAATGTGAATGTTTTGTGTAGGAACTGCTACTATTATCAGTAAAAATAAAACACTGAAATAAAACTATGGAAAAGGAAATATCACACCTTTGTTCCCAAAGAATTTGCACTGAGCTCAAAGAAGGCAATTAATGAGGAATGAAAGGAGTCTTTGTTAGTCAGTGATTTCTGTAATCTGCCAAAATGTCAAATAATCCATTTACTCAATCAGAAAATTAAAGAATGTGACAGATCTCAAGGTAGCGAGAGACTATGGCTGTGCAAAGCACTTCAGCTGTAGTATGGAACTATGTCACAATAGTAACGATTTAATGACTCATTTTTTTACCACTTTGTTGATGCAAGAATACAATTTAGGCTTCAAGCTAATTGCAGCTGAGCTCTTATTTGAATCTTGTACACTTTATTTGGGAATGTTTACACACATTTTTTCAACTTCTACTTTAATGAGTCTCTCTTTTGTAGGAGAGCTATATCTATTAAAGGAATCTGCTGTTTTAGCCAAAAATTCAATTATAATCCTCAAATCTGTTTTTAGGATTGAGTTAAGCTTTGGAATTCATTTAAGTTTTTTTTTCTTTTTTTTGAAAAGAGACATAAAACATTCTTATAACTGACTTTGGAGTAAAGGAATCATTCATTTGGTCATTCAACAAATGTTGAATTTCCTCTGTGTACCAGGCTCTCTGGTAAATGCTGGAGGAAATTGGGGATAAATCTTGAAACAGCCACTTTCATGGTGCATAATTCATAGCTTGGAAAAAGGACCATGAATTACTCACACCAATGAGTAATTATTAGACACTGAGTCAAGCGCTGATAGAAATGTAGCAGATGAAACCTGTCTGTGGACTGGAAAGCTGGGGAGATGGCACATCAGAGGAGGAGAATCTGAAGTTGGAGTAGACACTGACAAGACAGAGGGAGGCAGAGTGTTGGACTTCGTGAAACTTCCTGATGGAGGCAGCAGTGTATGTAGGGGTGGAAATGCACAAACACCTTTTAGGAACTGAGAGACACCAACACGATTAGCCAAAGCAATGGGTTTAGACTGCAGGAGTGGACAGGGTCATGTAGTAGCTTGTGGGATATGGTGGCACTTGGGCCTTAAACAATATTAGAAAATCACTAAAGGATTTAGAAAGAAGAGGATGTTGACACATTGGCATTGAATTGAAAGGGCTGTGTCTGGCTGCATTGCAAGGCTAAAGGTTCAGAGAAGATGCATTTGTAGGCTGTTAAAATGGTTCTGCCACATTGGCCTTGAGTACCGCAGCGGACACTGCGAAGTAGATGAATTTAATAGGTACATAATAGAGAAAAATCACTGTAACTTGGCATTAGATTAGAAATGGATCAAGTACATCAAAGATTATTCCTGAACTTCTAATTTACACAAGTGATATAACTTGAGCTAAGAAACAACTCAGGAGGTTTTGACAGAAGATAACTTACTTGTTTTGAGTGTGTTGCAAATGATATATTTTTTAAACATTCTAGTAGCAATGACTGGAAGGTAACTGTGTGCATGCATTGGAAATTCAGGTGAGAGATCAAGAAAGAAGTCAAGGAAACCATGAGATTGGAGGAGAGTTTAGGGGAGAAGAAAAGAAAAAATGTGGGCCCAGGACAAGACTCAGAAGATGGAGTAACTTCAGTTTAAATATCTAGACAAAGGCAGGAAATTCTGTAATATAAATAGATCTGTAGATAGGAAGATAAAGAAAAAAACTTCATGTCACAGAGGCCAGAATGACGAAGAGAAACAGAAAGAGAGGAAAAAATATATATATAGCTATGTCACTGATCAACAGGATAGATTACTATGGAGAAGACAGTAAAATGAGAATTTTAAAAGCTCATTAGATTTAGCTAAAGGTTATTGGTGACCTTATCAAGAGCTATTTACAGATATGAGTCATGGGCTATAAGGCAAGCTGGAGTGAATTGAGAGCAAGAAAGAGGTAAGAAAATTGGAATGATGATTATAATCATAATAATATCAGCTTACGCTTAGGTAATATGCACTGTGTTCTAGGCACTATTTTAAGTCAGACCTCATTTAATCTTTCCATCAATTTTTAAGAAACAACTGTGGCTTCACTTTCCTGAATAGACACACACACACACACACACACACACACACACACACACACAAAGACAAGGATCTGAAGAAGCTTCGTCTGTGAGGAAGAGAGAGACTTACTTAGGAAAGTAGCTAGAGATTTAGGACAGTAGCTGAATAGCTTTGGGGTTGACTTGTCCCTAACCTTTAAGGGAGACACTTGGCTTGCACATTAGCATAGGAAATACATTTTTCTCCCCTAAAGGACGTGGTGCTCTGGCTCTTGTTTTATGCCAATCAGGAGAAATGGAGTCCCACCTCCATCAAGATCCAAGAGACACCAGTCCTGCTCAGCTAGCCAAGGACTAGAATGGAAAGTGCCTTGTGAAAGTTATCACCTTAAGCCATAGAAATCCTGTCAATTTTTTTCTTTTCACCTGTACTTCAATAGAAGGAGCTATCCTGAATCCTGCTATAAGATGAGGAAATTGGGGAGTGAGTTAATATCGGCTACATAATGTGGAGGAAGTTGTAGCCTTCTGCCTCTCCAAACAGAGTCAAATGTCACTTCTTCAGGAAGCCTTATCACATTTACCGAGTAAGCCTTTTATATCGCCACTAAACCTGCTGTGCTTTTCACAGTGCTTATTTCACTTCTACTCCCCATTCAGTCTGTGACCCCACATCATTAATCCCATCGGGGATTGGGTCTGTTTCATCTTTGCCAGTGTCTCCATTCCTAGCCTGGGAATTTTACATTACATTTCAAGTGAAATGGCATTTTTTCCTTGTGGTTTCAATTTCCAATCCAACAACTCTTTTGTTGATGTTATTTCTCCATAGTGCCATAATCCATCAAAGCATTTCTACTCATGAATATCTTGAACTGATCCTCAAAGCAACCTGACACGTGAAGGGTAGAAATCATCCCTGGATTACAGATGAGTAACTTGGGGTTTTTGGAAGTAAGTGACCTTCTCATGGCCACACATATTATCAGGGGCAGAGTTGGGCCCTTTCACTGTAATTCTACCATCCCATGCACCATTGCACACTGTGCTCTCTGCTCCTCTAGCAAAGGTTTCCATGAGATGTGAAAGGATGAGTGAATTCCTTTGACCTACCTACTTCTTTTTCCTGTATTTGGGAAGCCACAGGCTTGCCCTCATAGCATTAGGATGGGGCCTTCCTCAACTGCATTGTCTACGAAGGAGATAGAAAAAGTAAAAATTCTCCCCACTGGAGTCACTGACTCTGGAAAATTTGGTGCCTTCTTGGGGGGTTAGAAACGTACTGCTCAGTACTTAGAGAATACTTTGCCATAATAGGTCTTCTCCTGTCTTTTCTAGTATCATTAGATACTAGTGTCATTAGACTCAAGGAAAGATTCATACATATGGATAGGTAGGGGAGAGGGCATGAGTCTCTGATCCAAGTATCTGAGAATAAGGAAAAAGGATCCTTGTGTCTTATCATGAAGCAAAATGGTAGAATTGCAACTAAGAAATAATACCTTAGTAACTGATATAACTACTATGAATCATGGCTTCAGTTTGAGGATCAACATCATAGATATGACAAAAATATTGGCAAAAGGAGCTAGCAATCACACATAATCTCTTAGAGGCTCACTTTCCAAATATTTAAACAAACAGATAAAAAACAAGGAGATTAATCTTCCAGAGATGTTATTGAGACAATGTTATTGACATGGCTTTTGCTATGCTTTAGATCTGGGATGGCTCTCAAACGCATTCAGAGGTTGGACATCTAGAAGATGATTGGATCCTGGGGCACTAGATTCATCAGTGGATTGGCACATTGATGAGTCCATAGCTCAGTGTGTTACTAGGAGGCGGGGCCTGGTTGCAAGAGCTGTGTCACTAGGTCCATGCCTTTGGAGGGTGTATCTCTCTTCCCCGTTTCTCTCTTCTCTCTCTGCTTCTTGGATAAAATGAAGTGAACAGCTCTTTTCCATCATGCCTTTCCACCATGATAGTTCTGCGTTGGAGCCAGCCAACTATGAACTAAATCACCTGAACTGTGAGCCAAATCAAATCTTTTATTTAAGTGGTGGTATCAGGTATTGTGTCCCAGCAATGGGAAAGCCAACTAATACAGCTTCTAATAGGCTATTGGGAGATTACTGTTTTCTTAGTTCCTTTACACATCTTGAAAGGAATGACTGGAGATGCAGGGGGTAGTGGTGAGGCCATCAATATCTTAAGAGATGTATACTTTCTAGACTAAGAATCTATAAATGCTGGAAGATATTGGGAGTCCAAGTAGCTTTAAAAATTTGAACTTAATAAAACTAAAGAAATGCATGCATAAGAATAAACTATAACCCACAATACATATTTAAAGTGAAAAAAATTCTCTAAATTATATGCAGTGTTTGCTGAAAACTTCATTTCTTTCAGGTAAGCCTCATGCCTTTCTGCACCTGAATTTGAAATTTTCTTTTTTTTTTTTTTGTACTGGGGATTGAACACACGACCTCGTGTTTGTGAAGCAGGAACTTATGCCGCTGAGCTAAACCCCTGGCTGTACCTGAATTTAAAGTAACTGTGGGGCCTTGAAACAAATGGGTTCGCCTGCACATACACATCTGTGCATATGATCACGCTGAGCAACTGTGGAATCATTTGCTGTAGTTTCCTTTGGTCTCTTGTCAATTTGACTCATTTGTTTTACCTAAATTCTTACTCTGTCTTTAAATACTATTAGAAAATCATACTGTATTCGTCTTAATTTGGAATTTCAGACTTCCTACATTGAGAGTAAGCACTCCAGTAATGATATAGATTCACATACTAATGTTTATTTGAATCAGAAATCAGTGCCCCATTTAAGCTATCACATGATCCAGCCCTCAAAATCTGTCTTCAAATAAAGAGCTAATTAATTGTTCTTGTTTACTAAGGTTGTTAACCACCATTTGTCCTTTCGTTACTACGTTCTTATAATATCTCAATTTATAAGTAAGGTAAGAATACCTTACGTAAAAAGAAATCTAAAGACATGTGAAAATAAAAAGAAAAAACTAGGACCAGTTTTAAATACTTTAAACTAATACAGGAAGAGCAAAATGTATTTCTGAGTTTCTTATAATGTATTTCTTTACAGAGAAGTGGGAGATTATATGTGTTTATCGATTAAGATCGAGACTGATATGTCTTCAAAGGCATATGTTTATAATGTACTTTCTGATTTGAACAGTTATCCCCAGGCCACGTACGTAGCTCAGGGCTAGAACACTTGCCCTGCATAGTATGAGGCTCAGAGCTCCATCCCCAGTATGACAAAAACAAAAACAAAAACCAAACAAAAACATGCCCACAAAATCTTCAAATCACAGTTTAATGTTGGCTCCAGAGAGGCACAAAATCCCTTTCTTTAGTAAGGAGATGAGCTAGTTTTTTTATTTGTATCAAAAAAAATGCAACAAACACTACTGGTTTTTTGGTTGCCTTATAATTTTTATGAAATTCAGAAAGGAGAAAAATGTGAAGGAGACTGTGCAAGAGACTAAGGTAAACAAAGGATTGTATAATAAATTAATGTGGTCAAAAGAACAGGTATTATAACTTGGAAGTTGTGTCCTATACATTATTAATATTTCTATTCTCTCAACGTCAAGACATTATTCCATGGATACTTTCAGATTCACTTTAATAAGGAATATCTTAGTTGGTAGTTAAGGGGTAGTATGATGTACTCAGATTTCTCCTCGCTGGTTTATAGTTTTCACATATTTTGGGGTGCTGACTTAAAGGAGTCAAAATTTGTGCTCTTACTAGCAGCCAGTAGAATGGTTTCATCGTATATTTCCTTATATGTAGACCAAACACATTAGAAAACAAACCATACTCCTTCTTCTATTCCTTAAATAAAAGAAATCTTTTATCCCAGATATCTAGGTTCAAAATCAAAAATCAAATGAAAATACCACAAACTGACAACTCTCCCAGAAACAAAAAGCAAATGAATGAAGACAGCAAGAAAACCTGGTTAATTTTTTAGAAACCAGCATAACACTAATTTTTAAAAAGTCACACAAAGAATATTCTAGCATTTACCTTTAGCTAAGAGTATGGATTGGTATCACATGCCTGGGAAGTAATTTGGTTATATATGTATGAGAAGCCATAACTTTGGATTCAATTATTCTACTGCTAAGAATTTAGTCTGAAGAATAGGGATGACAATTGATAGTCAAAAGATGTATTGAAGCATTATCTATACAAAGGAGAAACGAAAAAAAAAAACAAAGTTATATGTCTAACATTGAAATAATGGTGAAGTAATGGCTCATTCATCTGGTGAGGAATATAAGTGATTCCTTGTTGTGAAGATATATAATGTCAGTATCTTGATAGGTGAACACCAGGAAGTGTCAGACAAGCATTAACTTCATTAAACAAATATTTGAATGTGTACTATGTACACACACAATCCCAGACTCCAGGGACAAAGTTAACAAAAGAAGCAGATTGATGCCCTGACCTCCTGGAGCTGATGTTCTAGTGAGGCAGGGTAATTCTTCAAGGCAATATAAACAATCAGGTAAATGTGTCATTTAGCAGATGGTGAAAACCTCTATCTATCCATGGAGGAAAACCAATCAGGGAAAGATGGTGGGAGTCTGGAGAAGGAGCCATGATTGAACAGAGGATAGTGAGGGCAGATCTTAGTCACACAAGGTATTTGAGCAGAGATATGATGGAGTGAGAGAATGAGACAGGTTGCCATCTAAGAAGAGTGTGTTCTAGGTAGAGGGAATAGCAATTTTAAAGGCTTTGAATAAGAAAGCCATTTGGTATAGTCTTGGAATAACCCTAAATCAGTGAGGCTGGAGTGGATAAGCTGGGGGGATGTGAAGGGAGACAAGCTTAAAAAGATTCAGTAAATGCAGGCCATACGAGTCCTGTGGGTCCCTATGAGGACTTTGCGTAAAGGAAGCAACTATTTCATCAATATTTATTGAGCCTTCATTGTATAGCCTAATTTTGGACTATCAAGGAGTCACTAACAATTATTCCTAGGATATCTTTTTAATCTCCTGAGAGAAAGTGGGTTTTGTTTCATTATTTTTGGTGTTGCTTATTAATGTATTTCTTTACAGGGAAGTGGGAGATTATATGTGTTTATCAGTAGTGCCTACAAATGTGAAGGGGAAACGTTAATGGAATGAAACAGTGAACCATGAGAATAATATTTTTGCCTTAATCCAACCAATTTACTTTGCATTCTTTGTGACAAGGATGAAAGGTGAAGAGAAAGTGAAGAGGCCTTCTGTGACTGGCCTCCATCTCTGGGCTGTCCAAGGTCTAGAAGTCTCCTTTACAGAAGACCAGAGGAGAAGGCTCATCCAGTAGAATGGTGAGAAACAGTCTCAAACCTCATCCCACCCCACCCTTTTGCCATATGTATTTTAACTCTGAGGATAATCTAATCTATAAGAATGGAGTCTGTTGCAGCCTTCTTGCTGGTGGCTACCCTTGGAAGGTCTGATTCTAAGAATTGCTCTAGTGAGATAGGAAACCTCAAGTATAAGACCTGGGGTCGCATTACTTGACACAAGGAATTTCTGGGCTTTGCTCTCTGTGTGGATCCTGACTTATAGATACCTCCTTGGTGAGGGCCAATTGTAACTAAAAAGAGCAGATTTTGCTCATGGAATTATGGATTCAGAGTTTACAGTGTTAATCAATGAAGAATTCTGATCTCTAGTTCATTTCTTTGGGAGGCATCACAATCACAACTCCTTTATGGACTATAAATACATTAGGCAATGTGTGATTTTTCTTATGCAGCCAGAAGTTAGATCCCATAGCTATTATTCCCCACTAAGAGAGCGTAGCTGGCGGAACTCAAGAGAGATTTCTGATAAGGGCACGGTGCGGAACGCTTCACTCTTAACTTTGTGTGTACGTTTCCTGCTTACCCAAGTCCACTGGCAAGATGGAGAGACTGACTCATTCACTTGCTGAGTGAGATGGCTGTTCACGGCAGCATTTTCTAAGGGTGCCTTGTGAGAGTTATTGCTGGCCCATAACCCTAATAAAGGTTACTATCTACTGAGCCCTGCTGAGCCCTTCCTGAGACTAACCACTTTCCCATAAATTACCTCAAGTGTTACACCTACTCTTGGAAGTTAAGGACAACCCAGCAGAGTAAAAGGAGAGAAAACAGAGCAAATTTATGGCCATCTTTGAAATCATGAGCTGGCTGGCATTTAGACACATCCCATGTCACATGAGTAATCATTAATTGCAGCTTGCTGAGACTCAGCAGCACTTAATTAATCCAAGAAAGTGTATCCATTAAAATCTACTCTCTGCTTTTATTTGTACTTGTGAAAATTTTTGAGTAAATATGTTCTCCAGGGTAGAATAGTTCTTTGGCTGAAAAATTTCCAAGTACCACTCACTGAAGCTTTTTATGAATTTCTTGACAAATTAATTTCCAAATCTTTAACTCTTACCCGTGGACATTTGGCTGATGTGTTATATTCTGATAGGGAAAGATACCTGATTCTAGGGAACATTCCTTTCTATAGATCCCTATAGATTTTGTCTGTCATTCATATAAATTTTCTCTTAAATGACCTCTTACTATTTACTGCCAATTTAAACTCTGCGTGTTTTTACAGGGGGCTTGCATTTGCTTCCCTAAATAGAAAATATACTTCCTGTGATGACATAGCTACTTCCTTATTCCTCTCTTTGTTCTCCCTTCTTCCATTCCTCCCCCCTTTTCCTCCTTTCTTATTTTCTCACTCATTTTTTGTATATGCTTAAATTTCTCCTGAATATCAGGGACACTGCTAGGAACTGGAGGTTTAGTAGTAAGTATAAGATTTAAAAGACAAATGCAATTATAATAAAAGAACTTTGGCTGCAAATGTGATGTCTCTGAAGTTCATAGTAGTCTTTGTTTTAATACACAGTTACATTATGCTGTAATTTTTAAAATTTTCAGTATTTAAGAAGTTCTTTTCCTTATCAACAACTGTTCCAAAGCCTTTAGGGACACTGCCAAATTGTAAATTTTATATTTCAAATATAAATGAATATCAAAATTATAACTAAATTGACAATTTCCCTGAACACACTGATATGCAAATTAAATGTAGGGAGGCAAGGTGATACAGTTCTTTTGTGGCATGAGTGAGTAGTTTCTAAGCAAAAAGAAAGATTTGTCCTTTCAGGGCAGATAGTCTAGATAGCTTGAAGGAACAGGATAAAATCTCATGGTGTGGAGGAAATATAGAGGCAAAAGATAACACAAATACTTTTTATTAAAATTCGCTCTTTCAAACAAGTACAGAAAATCAGTGAAAGTGAATATAGGTCAGTAGTCAATATTGAAACAGTTCAAGGGAATATAAATATACAGAAACAGTAAAAATGAAAATATACCAATATCCAACATTAAACAGTTCATGTTCAACAAAGTTAAACTATTGGTCCAACCTAGGCATTTAAGCCCCGTATGGAAGGAGGTGCAACAAGACATTTCTGAAGGAGACTTTTCTTTCTCAAAGGTGTTGCTTTGATCCAAAGTTGCTGTTTTAGACTAATATCTGAAGAATAGGGAGGGAACAGGAGGGAGAGAGAGAAGAGAAGGAAGGAATAAAACTAATATTTCATGAGTTTTTAAAAGATAACGTTAAATACTTTATTAGGCACATACTCATTACTTCATTTAATCCTCACAACTACCACACAGGGTAGCTTTTCTTTCTCCCATTTTAGAAGTAGGAAAAGAAGCCCATAAAGTTTAAATCACTTGCCCCAACACACATAGCTGAAGTGGCAGAGGTATTAGACTCCAACTCCAGTCCAACTCCTTCTTCTTTCCTCTAACACCAGATGTCTGTCCACTCTACCACACCTTTAGGTGGAAAACGACCCTCGATGGGTTTATGGATCTCAGAAGGTGTTGCTCTAACCCATGCAATGGATACCTTTTTTGGAGCTTGGGAGTAGAGAAATCTGGACCACATTTCCAAGAGGGCAAGTCTGATTTGTGTATTTCTTCTCTGTTTCAGAAGAAAGACCTCAACAGTTGACGGAAAAGGCACAGAAGGATTGGATGCTGCCTACCAAAATGCTGGGCTATGAAAGTCCCCCTAGAGTATGGTCGTTAGTAGAGAACAGGAAAAATGTATGATCAACAGAAATGTGCAGACTAGAATGTGCGTGTTAATCAATGGTTACGGAAATGAGTCGGCTCTGGTAACCTAGATTCCTTAGCTGTCCAAATCTAAAGATAAAGAAACTCAAGGAACACCAAGCACACAGTAGGGCTACACACTAAGTCATTTCTCAGTCACATTCACAGCACCACAGGCTAACATTTTCTATACTGATGGCCCCTTCTGAGTTGATGATTTTTCACAATGTATTTCATGGCTTCCATCCCTACATGAGACTTTATTACTATCACATAGGAATAAAAAGCCATAAAGCACTAGAGTGAATTTATCTTGGTCGGATGTAACTTATTTTCTTCACACGACTTCACAACCATTTCAAAGCTATCCAATCATTTCATGCTACATTAAGGAACGTTTTAAACTACACATAAGTGACAGGAAGCACACTTAAATTGTGACATCACAAATTAACGAGATTTTATCCTTCATGACATTCTTAGCTACGAGGACCAGGAAACAAGACCAGGAGACACTCAGCAACATTCAACCACTGAATTCACCAAAAACAAAGGACACTGGGGAGAATTCCTGGAGAAAAGCTCTTCACTGTGACATTGAGCTTGGAAACACATAAGGAAAGACAGAAGACAGACAAATCACTGGTACAAACTAAATCATTTCAAGCATCTTGCTGCAACTTCTCTCCCAAGAAGCTTTCTTGTATACCCACTGCCCACTTTTAGACTTTTCACCTTGGGGCAGGTGCAGAGAGGTGAACTTAGAACTTGTTTGCACTATGTAAGCACAAAGCCTTTTACACCTAAATGACAAAAAAGAAAAGATAAAAATCTACAGCATCCCAAGGGACCATAACTGCTCATCTAGTGCCCTTCATGGAAGCTGGCATTGCCCCCCCAAGGAAACAAGTATCTACCTACTTCCAGAAACAGACATGTGCAGTGGAATCTCTTGGTGATCTCAGTAACTCAGGTTCAAATTCCAGGCATTCCCTTTATGCTACCTTGCTCTTGGTTTTATAGAGATACTTAAAAGTGGATACACTGAAACCAACTCTCTAGGACCGCTAAAAACTCAATGACATAGTTCTCATGGGTTTTCTGACTTTTCAGAAATAAAGTAGAAGTGCTTATTTATCAACTCCTAAAACACCATTCCAGACTAGGAACTACTGCCCCCTACTTCCAAAAAAATAAAAAATAAAAAATTCAAATTCAAATTTGAAAAAAGGCCCACCAATGTGAATTTCTCCACAGGAGTAAACTCGGGGCAAGCTAAATCCACATAGAGGTTACTATAATGAAATCTTGGTTTGTGTGAATCACAAGGAGACTGGAAATAGTTAAATGGAAGGAAGTGCATACATGAATTCAATTATCATGCATGAAGCATGCAAATGACTTAAGCACTGCATCTGAAACTCTAGTTTATATTCATTAATTTCAGGTTGCACTTTTGAAGGATCAAGGCATGCTAATTGGGTCCAGATTAATGCACTCCCAAACCTCTCCAATTTGTTTTTAGGTGAGGGTTAAATGATATGTATTAAAATAAACACAGCTGCTCATCTGCCTCCACCTTTTCCTTCCCCGCTCCACCTCAACCTCTACCCCCAGCTGGCTACCTCCCCTGCCTCCGCTCCACCCCAGCTGGCTCCTCTCCCAGCCCAACCCTGCCCCAGCTGCCTCCCCCCCCCACCACACCTCTTCTGCCCTTAGAGAAGGTATTCAAGAGCCCTGGCATTGTCCTTTTGCAAATACACGGGAAGAATAACCCTGTTTCTTAGCCATTTCAATACTTGCCCTTCCCCCGCAAGCCAACAAACTCCAGAAAGAATCAATCCCATCTCAACCCTGATGGTACTGAACTGTGGCATCAAGTATGTGTACAAAGCAGTCACACATTTTCCCGGACAGTGTGTTCTTTCTACAAGTTTAGGCCTGAGTCCTTTGGACCAGAACTGAAGGGTACTTTGAAAGAGTCTAGGCCTATGCATTGCTTGAAGCCCAAATTGCTTAAGGTTGGCGTGGTGATCGTGTGACTCATTTATGTGGGAATCTAGAGACTCCAGCCAGATCCCTCATTTTCCCTTTCCCACCTCCCTGGAAAAATTAGCCTCGAAAACGGAAGCAAATTATTTGTTTACTTACATTTGTTTGGGACACAAAAAGATCATGTTTTAGGGAGAACCTTATCTGTGGGTAATGAGTTCTGAAGCATTTAAAATGGTAGAATATTATTTTCCTAGATCTGATCTTTAGAAAAATAAAGGAAAAGAGACTATGGACTTCTGGGAATAGACTCCAGCAGAAGTTGGGATAGCAGGGACCCTTTTGGAAAGAGCAACCATCAAGGAGTTAAATCAGTCACCAAATAGGGATGGGGGGGTGGTTCAAACTAATTTCACACTGAAAATGATGTTTAATTTGAATCCTGCTTGTCCCACAGGGAAAAGGTTAGCCTTGTCACTTGAATCATAAACCCTGTCCTTCCTCCTTTCCTACGTATTAAAAATTCAGATCAACCATTAATCATGATGTGATGTGTTCTCTCTGTGTCTCTCTTTCTCTCTTTTTCTTCCCTTCTGTTTTGAAAAATCAAATGAAAGCTTTGGATCGCGTCTGAGCACCCATGGGTTGACCTCTCCCCAACCTACCTTTGCAACAGAGAGGAGACGAGAACAAGGACACATACATGCACACGCACGCGCACACACACAGACATCAATTACTAGACAGCACTCACAGCAAAGCACGCAAGCACAGACAGCTTAGCACCTGTCACAGACTCAGAGACCCCAAACTGATTTCTGCATATTAGCAAACAGCAAATGAATCATTGTCAGTAACAACAAGGGTAAGACTGAAATAAAATTTTTAACATTCTGACAAATGCCCTGGTACTCTTTGGTTAGGAAATACACTCAGGATAGTCATTGCTCCTAAAAGAGAAAATGATTATACGCTAAGCAAACCCTAAGTACAAGCTAAAGGTATTCACCTCATGAAGCCATTCCTCAACTAGCCCCTTGGCACTCACTGAAATTATTCGCAGCATGAGCTCTACTTTCTCATTTTCTGCTGTCTCCATGTGGGTAATTTCTTTCTCATGATTAAAAGTGAGCTTGGCAGATCCTTCAAAGCGTGGTTATAGGTGTGGTGGAGATCCAAGTGCATTCTTTGTCTAGGGCAGCTTCCTAATAATTCACCATTGGACCATTGGACAGACAGGCAGGTCGGGGGAATATTCATGCACCTAAAATGATTTTTTTAAAAGGCAAACTTTATAGATCTCTTTAGACAAGTGCATGATTATGCTGAAACAGGCTGTTGGCAGATGAGATGAACTGTTTACCTTGGGAAGAATAGGTAGGCTTTTCTCTTCCAAATAATCACTCCAGCTTTTCTGAATGTCATCCATAAGTGATCCTACATCCTCCGACTTATCCGTCATCTGAGGTTGTGAGATAACCCTTGTACCACTGGCCTCCTTCCCCGGCCCCTTCATTATTAGCCTCCTGGTGGGGGAGATAGAATACAGTGAATGTAATAACCCCACTTCACACAACAGGCTCACTCTCTCTTTTAAATTGAAAATCCCCTTATTACAAAACAAGGGGTGTTCTTTTTCTTCCACCTTTAAGTAGGACTGCCACATTCATTGCTTTTCACAAAAACGCAGCTGCTTTTTAAGCTACAGATAAATAGAATCTGCTAGGCGGTAATTCAACTCAGTCTGAATGCATTATTTTCTAAGACACTTTGGCGAGGGGTTTTTTATTATAAACTGGAAGGAACAAGGAAAGTCCTTTTCTCTTCTAATTATGAATGTGTTTTGTTCCCTACTATTACCCTACAATGTCAGATTGATCTTCTTCTTTCTCTGCAGCCAGTTCAATAAATCAACATTTTTTCCCCTAGAAAATTAGAGGGCTAATGATTAAGTCTTCATGAACTTCAATGACAAAAACAAAAACAGAATGAGGGGGGAGTGAATGCAAATGCTGAAACCGGGCATGAGGACAATGAAGTGGCCCAACACACAAGGAAGCAAAACTCTTGCTTTGACATCAAATTACGACACATAGAGACTTACTTGTGTAATTTCATTTTAATAAAATTAAGGTTTGGGGCGATTTTATTACATTGACTGACCCAGAAAAACTACATATATATTTTCTATAGTGTCCAGAGCTTGTGTTTATAATTTATTAGTAATTATATCAGTCATTCTAAGACTTCTTGAGGCAGAGAAATGAAGGACCTAAACAGAGGAGGCAACACTTTGACCAAGTGTATTCAAGTTAAGCTTCTGCTGACATTGCTTTAACACCGAAGATAAACACTGAGAAAAATGGCGCCTGGTAATAACACAGAAGGCACATCTGGAAATCCCATTAACTTGGGCGTTGGTTTAATTTCTATCCCAATGTTGATATTCCTGACTATAATATTACAACGACCATGGTGGTTGTGCTCCAGGCCTATATGGATATATTGCCTTTGCCAGGGGTGGAGCCCCACAGGGTGGCAGTGGGGTTCCAATTAAGGACAAATAAATATTTGTGCAGCCCTGACAGGGAGCGAGACTGCCAGGACATCATGGCACACAGGCAGGTGCTCGCTCTTGAAATCATGGTTGAAAATCCACACTATTGTTTCCCTTCCTTCAGCAGCAATGGAAAGCAAATCGCTAAAGAGTAGCTGTGTGTGGTGGGTAGTTTCAGAATGATTTATGGTTGCTTGTTTATATTAGTCGGAGTTTGGTCTCACTAAGGGCAATAGTGAGAATCAGAGACCCTCGTACAGAACAGTCTTTCATGAACCCTGAACTGAGATTGCATGCATATTCGAGACCTCCGAGATTGGCTGCATTCTCTGCGGAGTTCTGTCTGGAATTGTTACGGGGAGGGGGAGGATATTTTTCACAGAGCAATGCTGACTGAATTTCCAGCACTCACTCTAGGAAGACTGTGTTACAGTGAATGGTGGTGACAGCTTTTGAGATTCAACTCCTCTGCTTAGATTTGGATCAACATCCTGTCTTCTGATATGCCTGGGAACAAATGATGTGCTGCCAGTCTGGGTATCAGGAGCTCCGGGGATGTGGCAACCTGAGAAGCCCAGTTCACTCCAAATAAATACCCCAGTCCCTTCCCTCAGTACAAGTTGCAGTATGTTAGGCATCAACAGAAGAGTGAAATTAAATCTCTTCCCATTGCTATCTCCATTGAGCTGACATCACAGGAAAAGCCTGTTTTGGAAATCAAGAATGTTTACTTTTGTAACAGAGCTATTGAGGCAAAGAGAAGGGGAAAAAAATCTCACTTACATATTAGAAGGAATTTCATTTCATAGATATCCGGATACAGAAACAAATTTTTTAGGTGGTACCAAGGAATGAACCAAGGACCTTTGCACTGAACTACATTCCCAGCCTTTTTTTTTTCTTTAATAATTACTTTATTTTTGAGACAATCTCACCAAGTCATTAAATTGCTATTTGGGCTCAAAGTTGTGATCCTACTGTCTCAGCCTCCCAGACTACTGGAATTACAGGCACATGACACCATACCTGGCTAAAATACATTCTTACAGTCACTGAATTTCCAAGATTACCCACCGGGATATCTTTGACTATCTGCTTTCCTCAATCTGTTTCCTCCTTTTGACCTTGGGTATACATAAACACAGACAAAAGGTAGATAGGGTCCAGTGTGAACTTGTGAGGACAACATCTAAATACCATCTTCCACCACTTGCATATTATTTCAATAAAATGTATGTGATGATAATATAAGCCACCAATGAGAACCTTTGGCCTTCATTAAACTTTTGAAATAATGCAATTATTCGCTCTACTGAAAACAAGTCCATAACCAAGAAGAAAAAAATGGCTGTGCTACTCCAGAAGACTCAGTGCAATACTGCTTCAGTAACCTGGCCTTTTCTCTCTTTGGGACAAGAGAAAAAGAAGTAGAAACAAAGTAAGAAACAGGAGGAGGAGGTGATGAAGGAAGAGAAGAAAGAGCAGGAGAGAAAGCCAAATTGCTACTGAGAACAAAGGATTTTGTTCCTTTCCACACAAATAAAAATAACTCGCCTCACATAATCCTCCTGCCACTAAAAGTAAATTCAGTTTTTAAAGTCTCTGAGCCTCATTTTTGCCCCTTTTTAGATCAAGGGTATTGTACCTGTCTTACTGGTCTCCTGTAAAGATTAAGTGACGTTCCGAGTTATCTAGGAGATACCCTGCCAATGGCCGGGATAGAATAAGAAGCAGCTGGTGTTATTTCTAGCACTTTAAGCCCCTTATTCCCTTTCTCCTTCTCTACCTGAAAGTTCCTAGAGATGCTGAGAACACACCACAAAGCACCACACCCAGTCCAAACCAATCCCAGCCCTGCCTTATTCCATGCTCCTTCCAGCTTCCAATCACTTTTCGCTTTCCATGGAGAGTCCGAAAGTTGACTTGTTCTGTCTCTGGGTCATGAAGGGTAAGAAATATAATTAATCTTACAAAGGATAAAAGGGGGTCCTAAGTGTGTTACAATTAGATCCAAGCTACATTCTGAAAGAGTTGCAAGGTAGAGTCAAGTTCCCAGTGTATTAAGAGATGACATCCACAGAGGAAAACTGGAATCCATTTGGTTTGGGAGCTGCTGCTTCTTCCCCTGCAGTGCAGGTTGGCACGCAAGTCTCACACCTGCCTGCACACGCACGTGCGGACACAGACACCCGCACTAGCCCTTCTCAGGTGTACCAGTGCTCCGCCCAAGAAGCCAATCTGCTTTAATTACCACTCTCTCTTGCCCAGATGGTGGTGATAAAGCCACTAAGCTCCTTACAAATATTGGGTGAATATTTGCAAGACTGCCAAAATACTTCATCTTTGCTAAGGAAAATGCCAGCTCACTATTCCCAAATCCTAAAAGGGCAGCTTCAGGACTCTGACTGATTATTAAGAGAGATTATATTTCAAAGGACAAATATAGTTGCTCACTTCTAAATGTACTTTCTTGATTTCCCTTTAACGCCAAACTTGTGAACTACTTTAAATGGAAAATAGAAGCTACACGATGAAGGTGAACTTTAGCCTAAGTATGCCCAGTTCTTTAAAAGAACAAAACACACTGTTTTGGATTAAAAAAAAAAAGTTGGTTCATCATCCCCTCTCCTCCAATTCTACTTTCTAAATTGGATTGTTCAAAATGATTTCATTTTTAGTAAGCCAAATATAAATGATAAAACTCAAGAAATTAGTATACAAGGAAATACAGACTCTCAGAAGGGCAACTTTAGAAAGACATTTTTCCGCTCATGGCCACCTGCCGGTGAACGTGCCTGCCAAGTCAGAAAGAGGCTCCAAGCTCCACTGACCACAGGAAATCCCAGCCAAGATTCTAATCCCTGCAGAAGGCAGAACAGAGCCGATGGACGGGGACAACAAAACAGAGGACGATACTGAATGTGGTGTGTCCTACAGACAAGGAAACACCAATAGTCACATTCAGCATAGAGATGCTCTGACTATGAAAAGTAAGACAAGCTTTTTACCTCCTTATCAAGGCTTCCTGACAAGCAGTGCTTTCATGGGGTCAGGCAATGTGTCCCTAGCTTCTGTTTTCTGTTCTCCTTCAAGGAACACAGTGAAAAATGAGGCCACTCAGCATCCCTTTAGCATGTCACACTTGGGTGACTCCCTTCCTCACCGGCAAGTATGTCTGTGGCATTTGGACCCACAGAAGAAAAACCAGAGAACAAAGGAAATTTGCATATTGTTGTCTCATGTTTTTAGAGTGCCCACGATATAGTTAAGTTGAAAAATTTTGTATAATGAAGGTCACTGAGGCATAAATCACATAGGTAAAAACTGAGATGTAAGATAGGAGGAAATCTAGAAGCTAATTAAATTCAACGAGGGCTTCTCAAAGGACAGCACGCTCGCTAATCTTCTTGTGCTAATATATTGTGTTTGAAGGGGGCAGTAAGTGAAAAGTCTTCATGGTTGTAGATTCCACGGTGTGATCTTTTAGCAAAAACCCAAGAAGGGGGGAAGAGATGAGATGCATGGATTTCTGTGCTGAAAAGATGCCAGGACCAAGATGCAAAGAATAGATAAGTTAGAGCTGTGGAGGAACTAAATTTGAAGCCAGACAGTAAAACGGATTGAACCTTATTACCTCCAGTCCCTGAGAAATTCCCGAGACAGTTGGATGCAATTTGAAAAGGTCAGAAAAAATATTTCCTGCACAGCATTACTGCTTCATGGTTTAAGGGTGTACATTCGCGAGATGCCAACTCTAATCATTTTTATTGACTTTGCTTTCTAGAGACAGACAGACAGTTGGGGAGACAAGACCCATAGATAAGAGAAAGGCAGTCTTATAAATGAAAATCTCTCTTATTTTGTTCTCTCGGTTGTGACTGTGAACCATTCCAAATCTTGCCCATTTTAAGTGAAATTACACCAGCTTCCCATGGAAGATTGACAAAAGGGAAATGAAATCTAGGAAAGCATCACTACAATTCCAGGGTGGTTATTTCCTTTTAATTGCTATTTCTCTTCTATGTGTATGCTAAACACTGGGAAATGTGACGTTGCATTTTAATCCATGTGTGAATGTTTAAAATGAAATACCATAAAGCATACTAGAGTATGGATGTTCATTGATTGTCAGCATTTCCTGTGAAGGGTGGCTCCATGAAAAAGAGAAATCCAAAAGAAGGATTAAAATGAAATGGAATGTAAATATACACTCAAGACATTATTATATTTAAAGGCTGTATTGACACTAGAGTCTTTCCAAATGCAAAACCAAAAATTCTCCTTTTACTTTAAAAGAGCTTTGCATGCAATAACAATTCTTGGTAGCAAACCTCTTTCTTTGCTGGCATAAAATTAGAAGTCAAAACTGACTTGTCAATGCAGAATGGCACGATCCATTCCAGGTCTGCAAAGTTTCAGTGAACGTCTGACTTTTCTTGGTGTGAGGAGCTGGTGTTTCAGTGGCAAACACAAACCTAGTTCTCTTCTCTTGATCAGCAACAAAGCCAAAGCCTTTGTAATAGCCTTGAGACCTGCTTCGTGCTTTTGTGTGATGGTCTGAGACCACGAGGACATCCTGGTTGCTCACTTAGGGTTTTGGAACCAGCAAGATGTCTTTTCATTCTGCTCAACTCCCCACTATGCTGTGCTCAGGGATTTCATACCATCCTGTGACCCACTGGCCACCACTACCAGCACTACAAGAAGCCAGTCGGAGGATGGCTCTTCATAATATCAGATACCAGAAAGAAAAGTGGAAGAGCTAGATTGCTAGCTACACATCTGAGTTCTCGGTTGGGAGGATTAAAGTACCTTGCTTATAACTGTCCTTGTTCTTTCTCTATCATGTGACTAGCTGACATTCTTTAAGTACAAGTAGTGAAATTTAGTGAATATAAAGAATTTTCAATGTATGCAACATATTAGACATTTTTAAAACATTTATAATTAAGCCTCTGTGATGATGTATAGGCTTTCAAAGGATCACATTTAAAATTTGAGTTTTCCCTCACTTCTTTCTCTCTGTCTCTGTCTCTCTCACCTACCTTCCTTTCACCTTTCTCTAGAACTCAATATTGAATCTAACACCTTTGCACAGACCCTTTCATTTATTCTTTTTATGAGACAAGTTCTTGCTAAATCATTAGATTGGCTTGAACTTGTGATGCTCTTGACTCAGCCTCTCAAGAGTGCTGGGATTACAGGCATGAATCAGTGTACCTGGCTCCCACATCTTTTTTTTTAAGTTTTCTGTTTTATTGACAGAAATGTATTTAACATGTGTTATCTCTTGATTTGTACTGCCTAAATTCTCCATGAAGAAATACTCTGAACATTTTGCCTAGCCATTAATGTCAATAAGAATGCCAACAATCGTAACAATGCTTAAGGTATTATCACTATTAAAAATAATAATGATAATAAAAAGTACTGACCATTAGTTGAGCATTTACTATGAGTCAGCACCACACAAATACGTCATCTCATGTAATCTTCTCGCTCAGTGGAAATAAAGGAAATGCGAGGGTTTTTCTTCTCCTAATGATAGCCATGAAGAGAAAGAGGCTCAGGGAATGAAAAAAATTAATGTAGGTGGAAATTCAGTAGATGTTGATGCTGGGACTCCACCTAAGCTCTTACTATTTTAAAGGTTTTAACAAAGTTTCATGGGCATTACAGAACCATGAGTGCACTCCTCCCTGAGCACACAGCATTTCTGGAGCTGCGTTAAATCCAAATCTCACTGCTCATGTAGACTGAGCTGCGTCCACCAAATGTTTGCTCGCATCCACACTCTGCAGGAACCTTGGAGAGCTCGACTTACAGTTGCTTTTACATCCTTCCTGTCCTTGTGGAATGTAAGTTACAAAGATGACAATACTTCGTGAGGCTCACCAGCACCTAATAAATTCTGGTGCCTAATGTCACACAAATTGCTTTTCTATTTGAATTATCTTTGAATTATGCTCAGAGATGAGCAGGAAAATTTCTTCTTAGCCAGGGCTGCATTAAGGCTAAATGTGCTAGCTCAATGAATCATCCTTCAAACACAACTTTAAAAAGGAAATGTGTAGCTATTGTGTTATCATAGGCAAATAAGTACAATAAAAAGAAAATAATGGTGGGTCACAGGTTTAGCACATGAAGCACTGCAGGTCATTGATTGGAACAGAATTTCCCAAACATTGCCAGGTTTCAACAAAAGGTTTTGTCATCATTTGGCAAAGGTTTATTCTAACCAATTTACTAACTGTATCCCTAGCTATGGTTCTTCCTATTTATAGAGAGATTATGACCATAAGCATAAATGCTGGCTGGCAGTCCCAGAATATGTCAGGTACCCTATTTTCACCCGTCTTGGGCAGGCCGCCTCTGATGGCTTCCTTTTGGAGGACAGCCTAGTTTCTGTGTCAGGCCCCCTTGGCATGGAAAGCTCTTTTATACATCCAAGAAAGGAAACTCTCCTCCTGACAAAGTTGTCTTAGCTCTCAAGTGGCATTCAAGTGAGTTAGTAGGAGCAAAACAGAGCTAGTGCTTCATTTCTTGCTGATGTCACTGTTGAGGTCTAACGGAACGTGTTTAACAAAGAGAAAGGAAATTAGGTGCAGCTACTGAAAGGTGGAGAGAACAGGCAGAGGAGCTTGGTCACAAAATGAGCTTAAGTCTGCATTTACGGATTCCCTGGTGTGTCTTGTACCTTGCTTTTCTTAAGCACAGAGCAGCGGGGAGAGACACACACCGCGGTGTGATATGGACCCTTTTCTTGACATCTATGAGGTCGAACAAAAGGAGTCCAGTTCACAAGGAAGGGCGAGGTGCCGCATACCCTCCACAGTCCTCTAAATTTTAATGTCTTATGTCAAGGAATCAATCTTAAGCTCCATTTATCTTCAGAAAAAGATGCCTAAAAATATTTTTAAGACAGGTTAATTAGCTAACTTCTATTTTTTTAAGTAGCAATCTGCTCTCAAAACAAATTATAACTTCATTAAAAACAAAACTATAGGAAAAGGGCTACAAGAAACCATCATGCTAGATTATTATATGAGATTTCTATTTTACCTGATTCTTCCTGTAAGTGTAATTTCAGCTTCGGGCTTTAATATTATTACAATTAACTTCTAGAAACGATGCTAAGAAATGATGGTGTATGATTAGAACACGGCATTTATAGCAGTAGAGGCAGTTAACATGCAAAGAATGAAAGCAGCTTTTCTTTTTAATCTCTGGATCAAGCATAGTAGATTAGTGACTTCTAAAACTCTTATTAGACTTTTATGATAGTCATTCTGCCAACATTTCCATGTTACAGTGTCAAATGCTTTGTGTACCTGGCTGTCAGGATTTGGGCAGTAGAAGAGCCCAAACGTCATCCTAGTCCATTTTCTGTGAATTACAGAATCCTCCAGAGCATGATTTCCTATGCTGGGAAGAGCACGGCTTGACTTTTTTCTGAATAATTCTCAAAAATCGAATTTGAAAGTTTTCAGGAGAGACGATCCTCCCTGGTGGGTGATGCAAAGCATAACCTGAGGGGCAAACATGAACATAATTAGCATAAAATGTATTAGCATATAGATGTCTTTGAAATAATAAACAGCGGAAAACCAAAATACTTATCCCCAAAAGAAAGTGAGGAGAAAATATGAAATTAGCGTATACTTCTCACTTGACAACCCTAGCCTGGAAACCAAACAGAGAAGTCTCACTTGGAGAAGGGCTCAGTGTCTAGGGAGACAGAGAAATCACTCTCCAACCTCCTCCGCTTGGCTTTGTTTTGCTCATGATCACCGCACGGCTGTTCCTATTTATCCTTCACCCCATGCCGCTCCCTTTCTCTTTAAAACACACAAGAAATATTGCAGGAAAACCAAGTTACCTTCCTCTTTCTCCTTTTAAGAACTTCCACCATGTACTTGGATGCCATATTTCTATTTTTCCTTTTCTCTTTCCCCATTTTTTAAATCTAGCTTTCTATGTTTTTTTTTTTTTAGATGGTGCACCAAATACTGAGTTTGGTCGTTCAGTGACCAAGAAGACTGAGGCAACTCAGTTTAAAAATGGGATGGGACTTGTTGTTTTCAGACAATGGGCCATGAACTTCATTGTCTCCTTCTACGCCTTAACTGGGTAGCGCCTCTCAAGGTGGTGAGGTGGCATGGGGGATGTGGGAGGAAGAAGACCGTCTTCAGAGTCCATCCTTATTTCAAAGTCTGACCTGGACAAGCTTAGAAAAGTTGGTAGAACACAAATACTTCCGGGTTTGTCTTCTACAAAACAGTGATAAGGGGAGTCCACTTGTCAGGGTTCCTGGGAGAGTTTGAGGGTGTACATGCAAACTGACTAGCACACAGCAGATGATCAACAGAGCTGGCTTTGTTCACATTCCCAATGGCATTAGTGGAGACTCTATACTTTTGTCATTCTAGGATTTGATAAGCTAACTACCATCCCACCTCCACTTTGCATTTATGTGGATTTAGATGAGTGCATGCACCCAAAGAGGATATTGAGAAGTCACAAAACACTATGTCTTGCTCTATATCCATGGTGACAGGGAATTAGGATGGAGTGATACAAATTGCTCTAGAAACAATAAGGTCAGGAAAACTAAGATCCTAAAATTATAACTCATCTCCATTAAATAGGGTTTTAAATTTAAGTTGGCAAACACTGACAGGAAACCATAAATATTTTATATGATTCAAAGGAAGCAAGGATTTGCTAACCACACCTTAAATGACCCCACACAGGTGAATTCCTTGAGCAAGCCCCATATTGGCTAGTTGACACAGAGTTTGCCATTACCTAGACAGGATGTGCATTGTTTTGGTCCTTTTAATATTTAGTTACATTTTAATGGCCATCGATACAGAATTTAAAACACAAAAGGAGTTTCTCTATGAAGTCCACTTGATTTTCTCAATTTTCTCCCCACTTTGACCTTCTGATTGATACTAATTACTTAACAAAAATGTGTTTTTGATCTCTCAGCATAGAAAATGGGAAAGGAAGCACTTTTGCCAAAATAGTGAGTTCTGTAGGGATTTGAAAGTCAATCTGGGTTGGTGTCCCTTGGCTTTCTTCTGTGCAGCATGGGTCTTGAGCCTATCTTTCCTTGTCTGACAATTGTCCACATGTTAACAGCCCCATTTTTGTGAAAATCTATCCATCAATTTCTTGAATGCCTCATCAATATCTCAGTCCCCACCACTGATGCATAATAATAAATAGAGGGAAGACTAAGAGAGACAACTCACAGGTATGCTTTCTTGACTAATCCATTACCTAGTTGAGTGTATGATAAGCACGTTGCAAAGAAATTTTTACTTCTCCATATATACACCAGTACTGGCTCTATGTTTACATTTTCCTGTTTAAACTTAACCTCTCTAAGCTTGTACCTTGAGACAAACACCATGTTCTGGGCATTCCTGCTGAATGTCATTCAATTCTCATTTTCCTTATTCATGGGGGAAGAACAGAGGCTCAATTTATTTCCTTCGGGGCTAGTTTTATACAGGATATATTTAGAAAGACACACTCCAATAAATAAAACAAAAGCTACTATTTCTTTGTCTTTCAGGATTTCCAAATATTTTGATTGCCTGCATGCTTCTGAGAATGGCTCTTCTGGCTAATAATGGAGGGCCTGCTCCTTCAGTCAAATAAATATACATGTATACAAGCGTATTTTCAACTCTTTGGCAGTCGTATGTTAAGGTAAAATATGTTTTTTGTTTGTTAATTGTTCGTTTTTCTCTGCATCCAAAAAGAACTTAAGGCTCCAACAATTTGTTCCCATAAGACTATTTCAACTTCTCACAGCACTTTGTTTTAATACTAATGGTGTACAGATGCATTTGTTCTAGAGTTGGATTGAGAATTTAAAAACACACAAAAGGCATAAAATTAAAATAAACTGTTTCAAGTCAATTTACTTTTGTGGTTTTTAAAATTTAGTTGGTTGCTTTTTCTTCATTAAAAAAAAAACTAGTTAAATATGGAGTCTTTAACACTCATATTGGCAAGAAAGAAGTTAAAATGTCCCTGTTTGCAAGAGTATGATCTTGTTTATAGAAACCTCTAAAGATTTGAAAACAACAACAACAACAGCAACAAAAAACCTGTTAGGAGTTAATAAATTTAGTAAGAAAAAGCTATCTAAAAAAAGAAATCAAGAAAATCTCACTTATAATAGGTATAAAAATTTTTAAAGAAACATTTGTGAATAAATTTAACCAATGAAACAAATTACCTGTATACTGAAAACTACAAAGTATTGATGAAAGAAACTCAAGAAAGTACACCTAAGCGGAAGCATATCCTGTTTTATAGATTGGAACAATTAATGTTAAAATGCCAAACTGTTGAAGATGATTTAAAGATTCAGTATAACCCTTAACAAAATTACAAGAACATTTTTCATAGAGATAGAAAAAAGTGCTTAAGATTCATATAGGACCACAAAAGACCTCAGTAGATAAAATAATCTTGAACAAAAAGAACAAAGCTGGAGGCATCGTGACATATAGCTTCAAGATATGCTGCAAGGCTGCAGTCATGAGAACTGCTTTTTACTGACATAAAAACATACACATAGCCCAGTGCAACATGTTAGACAGCCCAAGATAAACCAATCCATTAACAATCAGTTGACTTTCAATAAAAGTGCCATGACTACACAATGGAGGAAAAATAGTCTCTTCTAATAAATGGTGCTGGGAAAACTTGACAGCCATATTCTGAAGAGTGAAACCAAACCATATCCTGCACCATACAGAAAAATCAGTTCAGATGGAGTAAAGGCATAAATGTGATAACTAAAACTGTAAGACTACTGGAAGAAAAAGGAGGGGAAAACTATAACACTGTCTGAGCAATAATTTTTTGAGTAGGACACCAAAAATACAGGCAATGAAAGTAAAAATGGACAAATGGAGATCACATCAAATTAAAAAGTATTTCCACTGCAAAGGAAACAATCAGAAGAGCAAATGGACAGCCTATGGAATAGAAAATCATTATTGCAAAACATACATGATAAATGACTAATAACCAAAATATATAAGGATCTCAAACAATTTGGGAGCAAGAAAAAATTAAAACAAAGGCAAAGGACCTTTGAATGGAAATTTCAGCAGAAGACATACAAATGGCCAACAGATACATGAAAACATGCTCAACATCCTTAATTACCAGAAAAATGCAAATTAAACTGACAATGAGATGTCATTTCATACCTATCAGAATGGCCATTATCAAAAAGATGAAAGATAAGGTATTAGCAAAGACATGGAAAAATTAGAACTTTGTATATTCGTGGTAGGAATGTAAATTAGTGGAACCATTATACAAAGTAGTATGAAAATTCCTCAAAAAAAATTGAAAATAGAACTACCATATGATCTAGAAATCCCACTATTTGGTGTAAATCCAAAGGAAATAAAATTAGCAATTCAAAAAGAGAATTCCACTCTCATGCTTACAGTTGCATTATTCACAATGACAAGATATGGAATTAACCAGTCTACATATATCAATAGATGTATGAATAAAGAACACGTGGTATGCATCTACAATTAAACACTCCCTGGCTTTTAAGAAGTAGACTTTTCTTTTTGAGACAGCGTCTCGCTATGTAGCCCAGGCTGGCCTCAAACTCATGGCAGTCCTCCTGCCTTAGCCTCCCAAGTGCTGGGATTATGGACATGTGCCACCATGCCTGGCAAGAAGTAGAAACTTTATCGTGTGTAACAATGTGGATGAACCTAGAGATGTGTTAAGTGAAATAAATCACACTCAGAAAGGCGTCAATTACATGAGGAATCTAAAGTGTTGAACTCAGAGTAGAAGAAGGACTATTCCAAGAACACAAAATTATAATTAGGACAAATCAGCCTAAAAAATAATTTATAGTTAATAGTCTACTGCATTCTTAAAAATCTCTAGGATCATAGAATTTAATGTTCTCACCACAAAAAAAGAAAAGTATATGGGACAACATATAAGTTAATTATCTTAATTTAAATTGTTATTTATTAAGATTATTTTTACCACATTCATAATATTGCTGAACATTTTAGAAGCATTTTCTCATTCATTTACCACATCAGGTAATACCAAGATTGTACGACATAAAAATGCATATTATATAAAAGAAATCAACAGGAGTATATAAACCCAAATAAAAGATATTTCAATTTTGAACTGAATTTCATAGAACTGATTAATTCAGGAAAAGAAATGATGTTAGAAAACTGATTTGGGCATCTGGGTTGATTGGAGAAGGTCCCAGGGAAATTAACTTTAGAAATAGCACTGCAGGATGGGTGTATAGTAGGAAGTGTTTCAAAGAAATGTGGAAGTAACAAACATAAATCATAGCTCTAACAAGGACAGGGTGTCTCTGGTGATGCAGTCCTGCTCCCCAACTCTGAAAATTGTGCCATTCTTATGAAGTTACATTAATAATTATACTCTACATAGAACTCATTCTCTCTATCAGATTATTTTGCCTGCTTTTAGGGAACTTATAATTCCATTTTTGCTTCTCCATTTTTTGCCAGTACTCACCTGGAACAGAGCCTGCATCATCAGGTGGGTATCAGGTAACTTTCATTATCAGCCAACCCAAATCCAAGTGGCAGACAGCTTTGTTGTTAAAACTTTTATATTTTAATTTCAGACCTAAATTTCATTATTCTATTGTAATTTGTGTAAGAGTGAACTTAAGTAACTAGTGCAGGAACCCGAGCGTTTATTCACAGCATTAATCATCTAGTTTCCTTTTCTCTTTTTCCCTTTCCATTAAAGGATAGGAAGGTAGGAAAATCAATGGAGAATGCAATACAAAATAGGAAAAGTGATTGCCTGGACAGATTCCTACGTCTTAGAGTGAAATGAGAGTAATTCTTTGCACCACTGGGTTGAACTGAATAACATACTTAAGAATAGTACAGAACTAATAGATCACAGTTACAGGTGATTTTTGGCTAATTGAAAAGGTAGATTAATGCCTGAGATGACTTATTTTCAAACCCTAGAGTCTGCATTTTGATCATTTGAAGTGTAGATCAGATTAGTTGGTTTGAATCTCTGTCACATAGTATGTGTGCTTTAGTTTTCCCATTCGTAAAATAGAGAGAGCCCCCAAATAAAAGGATTATTTGCAGAATTAGATGTAAAGTGATGAGAAGAGAGGTCAGCACATAATAAATATGACTTAAATGTTAGACTTCATCATCATTATTCACAATCGCTTATTCATCATTCAGGAAACAAAATCTTTGTGTTATGCCAGCTTCAGCACAAAGGAGAATTACCCCTGTTTGGTTATCTCAGGGACAGCCAATTTACTCACCATTACATACAGAGTGCTTACTGCGTGCCAAACACTACAGTGTTAAATAGCAGAAAACTGTTGTCATGGTTGAGTTTACATTGCAGGGGGATGGTAGGTAACAAATAAAAACAGAATGTTGTGCAGTAGTGAGCACTATGGAGACAACTAAAGGAAGGTAGAGAAATCCAGAATAGTTATTCCTCTCTCCTCTCTCTCAGCCCTCATTGACCAGATAGCTCAGTCCAGGCCCCAGCTCTTCCCCCAAAAGGAATTCTCATGCTGACATTCTAGGTAGCTACTTCACTGAAATCTGAACCATTTGGATGTAACAAAAAATAATCCAACATACGAATACATCCAGATAGACATATGTACACTGGGTTTCTAAAATGTAATGTGTACACAATTTCCCGAATGGCTGGTTGTCACATCCATCTGCTCTTATTTCCATAGCACTTGAATGCACCACGAGGATATAAACCCTAAAAGCTAGAAAACAGAATTTAAATACCCAAACACATATGAGGTGTGTTTTCCAAAGCAGCAGACTTCAAGCTAGCACTGTGGTGACTTCATTAACTTCCCAGCCACAGCTGAGAGTGGCTGAGACTAAGCAGAAAGGCCACAGAACATAGAAGGCATTCCACAGCAGAGATCATTATG
Organism: Dolichotis patagonum; assembly: GCA_004027295.1. Classification (NCBI taxonomy): domain Eukaryota; kingdom Metazoa; phylum Chordata; class Mammalia; order Rodentia; family Caviidae; genus Dolichotis; species Dolichotis patagonum. The sequence continues at coordinate 71,701 of PVJX010000924.1, forward strand.
TGGGGTTAAGATAAGCTTGATAAACTAATGAGAGAAATCTAATTTGGACTTTCTGGACATAAGACCCTGAACAAGTCCACACACACACCAAGACTTTGCCATGCATACTATCAGAAAAGGCAATAACTCATTGCCAATTAGGGCCATGGTGTTCACCAAGCAAAGGCCAGAGATATTGTCCTATTTAACCACACTGAATAGACAATTGTGTTCTATGTGCTTTGGGGCTTGGATATGCATCCTACTTAAATTGCACAGATGTTATTGGTGCCTAAGAAGTAGTGGTCTCCAAGGAAATGTTCATTAGGCCACTTATATTGGACAAAGGCATGGCTTGATCTGGACAGCACACCGTACATGGAACATTTCTGCACTGTTTACCTGTTTACCTGGAAGTTCCTTCTACCTGTATATTCTGACAATGTGGAAATTGGATTAAGGTAGATGGCAATTACTTATACACCATACTCAAACACTCTGGGCTCTCTGTGAACGTGTATTTCAAACCCTCTGACTGCTTGTACATCCTTGACTAGAGACATTTTCACATTAAGAGATAACAATGATACCACTTTTGTATGACATGCACAGTAGGAAGTACTTTCAAATACTATTAATACTTGCATATGTTATACTATAATCACCCTGGATCATGTGACTTTTCAGAAAGATAAATGTCACATAATTTGCCCAACCTCTAATTAGTGGAGAACCAAGGTTATAGATTCAGGCATCTGACTTCCATACCTCCATCTATCCTCTACTACCCAGCATAAGAATAAATAAATACTTGTTGAATCAATAAAAGAATGAATTGGTTCATTTCTTAATACATTTAGAATTAAAGGAAGAATTTGTGATACTGCTGTCACAGTAATAGATGTCTTATCACAGAATAGCAATTTACAATCCTTGAAGATGCCGTTTCCTGTACGTTCTAGATCCCCACCTTTTTAAATACTACCTCACGAATAGAAGATGTTTGTAAGACATTTGTTTAACCAGTGAACTATTTTAACCTAGCACAAAAATTTATAAATATGGCTTTATAATATGGCTTTTGGGGACTTTCCCATCTCTTGTGACTAACTCTTAGAAGGAAGGATAAATGTGCTTTTTGTTCTGGAACCTGACTCTGTGTGCTAATTTCTTCATAAATTTCTATACATTTTTCCATGTTTAGATCTGTGGGCCTTTTTCTAGGCCTAAGGGAAGCCTCAGTTCTAAATTCTACATAAGTCATAGCAATAACAGTAGACATGACATTGTTTAACCTATTATAAACAATATTAATGGATCAGAATATTCTAATAAATGAATATTGAAGGGAAACTCCATTCACCTGTCAAAACCTGGATAATGCCCTGGATTTCCAAAGATCATCCTGCACCCTGTCTTCAGATGCAGCTTTACTTGCGTAGGACGTTACCCTGCCAGTATCCCATGGAGAGACACCACTAGCTTCCTTACCAAAAAGGAATCTTGCCTTCTTTCTTCTCTGTACCTCACTGCAGTAAGAGACCTTAAGTTTGTCGCTTATGAATGCAGTGCTACTTATTCTGTCTTGTTGCTGTGAAATCACATAGGATAATGTGCACAGAATTAGTTCTGAGCTATGAAATGTTAGGCAGCTGTTAGAAATTATTAGAAAAGAAGGCAGCCAGAAGCGCATGTGTCATATGCTTTCAGGAAGCCACAGATTTCATTTTCTCCTTCAACTCATGTACACTGGCTGATAAAAAATAATGGGGAAATCTTAAATTTTAAAACAGCATTACAGTAAAAGACACATTGCCAGTATTCTCCTCAAACTACTCCCTCTTGCTGCAAACCCACTTAGCTCATTGTTCTTGCCACTTTCTGAAGCAGTTCTGGAAGCTGTTTCATGAGTGTCCTTCAGGGGAGTGTCCAAAAATATGGTGGCTGCTGCATCTGACTGCCATCCAAGGAAGTTCAGCCTCTAAAAACATTATGATGCACCCTCGTCCACCTTATTCATGAGATCTCGTACTATGTGACTTCCGGCTCTTCCCCAAAGTCAAAATGACTATGGAAGGTAAACATTTTGAATTGATGCAGGACGTGAAGGCATCCCTGACAGTGCAACTAAAGACGCCCAGGGGAAAAGAACTTCCGGAACTGCCAGAGAGTGGCATGGACAAAGATGAGATAACTATGTCTGAGGAGAGGGGGAGTGATTCAAGGGGGGTTAATGGTAGTGAGTCCTTTATGGTAATATATTTTTTAATTGGACATGCCATGTTTTTCAATTGCACCACAAAATACACACACATACACACACACACACACCCCACATACATGTGTATTGGCAGGAAGATTTAATGCATGAAAGCTTAAGTAAGTTCATGAGTGCTCCCTTTTACATTTTTCTTCAATAGCCTGTGTTGTTTTCCCACACTGATCTGCATTTTATGTAGCACAGTAATTATTGCCACTACTTCCTATCAATGTTAGGTACTGGATTAAAATGTTTACATATATTATGTAATTTACTTTTCATATCACCACACCATAAGTGGACATTATGTCCCTCTTTGGTAGATAGGTAAATGAGAATCTATCAAAATGACCTAAGAAAATGCTCTAAACTTACTCTGCTAGCAGATGATAGTGGCAAAAGTCTGAATTTAGGTCTACCTGCCTACAAAACTTTCCTTACCGATTTACATGCCATTCAGCTAAACTTTGCATTTCTCTTAGTGTAGCATATACATTCTTTCCAAGGAACAAATTCAAATGTGTCTCATCCTCTGGGAAATATGAGAGTTCCTTCATCCAGAACATGAAGTAATCAAAAATATATAGCTTTCTCAAAATAAATAGGCCCTTAAAACTTTTTAAATGTCCTCAGAAGCTTAGGTGATGTAGCACATCTTGTCCCTGAGTTAGGTGATATAGCGCATCTGGTAATTTAGGTAACCGAGAGGTACCAATGGGATTAATGCTCATGCATTTTATTCATTTGCATCCACTATTCACTTCAGGAGCACTCTGGAAGCCCTACTCTGCGTGTTGGAATTCTTGGGAAGAAAGCTGTGTTAGGAAAGGGCCTCACTGAGAAGTAGAAGATTTCCCTCAGGGAGCCTGCAGTCTGTCCTTTGAAAAGCAAACTAGAATACTCAAAGCAGTGAGAGTCAAATTAATCTTAGACTACATTAGCAATACTTAGAAGGAATAAACCAAATCAAAATTTCTTCAAAGGATTTAGTCCCTCAGCCTTTAGCTCAGTCAGATCTGCCTCCCTCCACATGTCAATTAGAGTTCAAAGAAAAGATTCATACACCTCATTTGCAGATCCGTTGAACCCTGGGCACAAGCGATAAACCCTTAATAAGTCAAAGAGATAGCTGTATTTATTCTTAAAATTAACTAATTTGCACACTGAGGTTAAATGATTTGCCTCAAGACAATTCACTGGAATGTAAGATAAAACTCTTCAGTTCCACTTCTGATTTGACATCCCTGACCTGCTTTCCCATTTTAAAGTTGCCCTGCAGAAATGCTCATAGGTGTCACCGAAGAGCCCAGCACAAACTAAGTTCACATCTATACATAGAGACAAAACAGCTTTCACTAGTTTATTTAGGGAAACTCAAAATGACAAAACAAGACCCCGTGGTGGCTAAGCTTAACTGTGTCAACTTGATGGTCTTAGGGCTGTGTAGAGAATGTGTAAAGCACATCTCTTAGTGTGTCTGGGTGATGTGTGTGGGTGTGACTTTGGTCATATATCTGGTCCCTTAGCCCCTTCCTCTCTGTATTGATGCCCTGTTCGGCTTCCTGCCACTGTGAACCAGGCGGCTTTGCTCGCCACATCCTCTGGCATGACAGTTCTGTGTAAGAGTCAGGTGATCATGGTCAGCCAGATCAAACCTCTCTGCCTTTTGTGGGTGTTGAGTATTGTGCCCAGTAACAGTAAGCTGACTAATACAGTGCAAGAAGCATTATGTTGTACAAACGAGCAGCTGTGCTTTTAGTGATGATTGTTCTTCATTTATGTCCTAAAAGCAGACTTAGGTGGGTTTTTTTTTTTTAATTTTTGAGAAATTGCTTTGGTAAACTCAACAGTATAGAAAATAAAATTCAGACAGCAGAAATGGTAGAATGTAGTGTCTAAATGGCAAAACTCTTTGCTTGTCTAATGTATGCACACACACACACACACACACACACACGCTCACTTCAGTTTTATTGTATTGGATTTGTTGGACTATCCACAGAACATTCCAGAAGTTCCCTGTAGCCATTGACAAATACAACTTTCCAAGTTTTCTCCTCAAAGAATGTAGACATTCATATTAAACCCACAAAGAAACACAGTTCTGAAGATGATGTCTACAGGTTTTTTCCCTGAAATTATACTACTAAATAATTATAACTATGGCACCGACACATATGAATTTCATTTTAAAAATACTTTGAATCAGCTTCATTGTTTGAATAGCAAATAATGGTATTGATAGATACACAAAACAGAACAAGTGGCTCAAGCCTCTTTCTTTCTCTCCCTTCTTTCCTTCCTTCCCTCTGTCCTTCCTTCGTTCCTTCTTTCTTACATTTGACTGAATCTCTTTCAAGAACTCTACATTTTCTAGGTCAGATAATAGCACTTTAATATTTTCATAGAAAAAAAATATAACTACCACAGAGTCATTGGCTCAAATTCCTTATCTTTACTATTAGACACCATTGTAATTTTGTTAGATTGCAACCTATCTTAGAACCCAACTTTGGGGACAGAAATTAGCATAATTGAAATAATTCAATTTTGTGTAATTATAATTCTCACTTAAACCTAAATTAAATATGCCAAACTATAATTATGTTCAAATTTGCATCGGGAAAATTATCCCCATTTTGCTCGTGGCATCTTAAAATATCTAGTAGGGGATTGTAGGCCCTTCAGGCTGAGTCAAGAGGCCTTATCTTTACAGCATTTGGGAGGAAGAGACTGATTATGCATTAAGCACAGTTATTTAGCCTCTTGGGAAAGGAAAAATGGTCCATTATTTCTTTACTATACGATGCTCAGGATTTGTACTATAATCTTAGATACTTCTAAGCTACTGTGCCATTAATGAGTGCTGAATGAAACAGCAGATGGTAAAAGATTAATGCTTTGGAGAGAAACTGTAAGCAAAGCAGGTCATGTCTTAGGACAAAGGTAATGGGAAACAAGGACACAAAAAAAGGCAGGAACATTTCAAACCAGGCACTTGAAAATCACTGCTTTGTTATGCATTTAAAAGTGATGAAAGATTGGAGACAGTCTAAAGGCACTGAGTACTCACCTTTCAGTCCTAAAACCTGTTCAATGACTGTTAGAATCCTGGGATCAAATCTTCTTTACAGTTATTTATTTGAGATGCAGAAAAAAATGCCACAATTTTACTATGTGTAAGCTGTCTTTCAAACTAACTTTTCTGCTGTGAGACTAAATTAACCAGCTGATGTGATTAAACTGGCAAGGTAGTTTATCTCCATCTTTGGGACACTAGCTGGATATAATCTGTGAATACACGGGTCAAGATTGGGCGAGTCTATGGGTACAGGTTTGGCACATGGTCAAAGCGCACAATGAGTTTCTTAGGAAAACATACGAATATATCTCCATTTGAGCAAAATATTCACATTAATAACAAATAAGACAGAATAAGACTGGCTGACATCCCATCTGTTCTTATGAATTAAATTTAGAAATCATATGTAATATAGACATTTCTGTCTGAATATCATAAAACCTTGACATATCCAGGCTTTCATTAGAAAGCTTCACAATGTGACTTGAATAACAATCTGTCTTAGCTAATTAGTATTTTCAGTTTAGCATATTCACTTCCAGACATATTGCTGTTTGCACATGGTAATTTAGGTAAACAGATACCATCCACAGCTGCATCAATTAACACTGCTAATCAAAACTGAATTCAGGTAATTAGGCACATTTATGCAGAAAAATGGGTAATTTTTGAAAAAATGCTAGATTCTTCAGTAATATGTCAATAAGTAAAAAGTCTCATTTTGCTTATGAAGACGAAGAATAAGGGGAGAGAAATCATCATTAATATATACATCATGCAGACACAGTAAAATTCCTAAATTAAGTCTCTGTCTTTAATTGGCCTATATTTTCAGAAATTGGATCGTATTTTTCATAAATGGTTTCTTCAATGTTTCCATATAGTAAAGCTGATTCACATCTGCCTAAGGGTTTAATCATCATCAAGCAAGACTCAAATGGTTAATGAAATCTCAAGTATTTATATAATTAGAAGGGATGTTGGTCAAACTTGTTCTTCTATCTTGGCTGGCATCTTTTAAGGGAAGATTTGCTCAGCAAGTCTGCTTCTAATATATACTGCATTTTATTCAGTTACGAAGTACTTTCTTTTGCAATTAGAATTGCAATAGTATTTTGGTATCTTCCTGCCAATATTCTTCAGCTTTCCAAATTCTACACAATGCCCTTGAGTTGCTTTTTCCTTTATTTTTTCTGTCATTTTAGAAATATAAACTAAACTGATCATTTTGATTAAATATTTAATTAGTTCAGGATTAAAAAACTAATTTATCTGTTGGTAAATAGTAAGTGACTAACCAGTGACTGGAAGATTCTGGGTGTAGAGACATTCATGGATATAATGACTAAAGTAGAGGAGAAAATGGGATCATTTTCAAAAGGTATTCTGAAGTAGATGCAGGAACAAGTTAGATGAATCTATTATCTATTTATCTCTACTTCTTTTCCTCCCCAGAATTTGAAGCTAAGGCAGACTTATTAATGTAACTATCTGCCCTCTTTTAAGTGAAGTATTGGGTTCAGTGTTCTATCTTTATATTAACGGTAAGAGACACTTCCAATACAACTTAACAAATGTTTTCTCAGTGCCTACCAGATATTAGAAAACTTCTAAAAACCCTATGAGTGGACACCAAGGGGGATTTAGGCCAATCACAATTCTCTGAATGGACTTCAGAGAGTTTCCAAACTAACAAAATGAAGTTTCAAAAAGTAGTTAGGGTCACTAGGTGAAAATGTACCTGCCAACTTCAAACTTTGAACTCTTTTGGCTCATGTTGCCGAGGTTTACAGTTTGCTAACTTCAGCATCATTCTTTTGTTCTTATAAGTCAAGAAATTAAAACAAGATTTTTGTTTTTGCCAAATAGCACACTAACTTTTTCTCATATTGCAGTGATGCTACACAACTTATGTTTCTCTTTTAATATTTAGCAAAAAGATTACTTTCACATGTCTTTTAAATGCAGTTGGCATAAAAATGACATGTCCCTGTGGCATAGAAACCAAATAGATGCTGCTCCTATACCCAAAAGAAAGATCAAAAATTACAAAATGTGGAGATTGCTTGTGGGCTGTCAAACTCCTCGCACCACTGAGATCGTGTAGGGCAGGACAGACACTTCTGACTTTTAATAAGGTTCTGCAAACAGAAAGATGTGATAATTTTAAATGGAAAAGAAGGCAGCAGAAGGATTTTAAAAGAATTTTTAAACAAAATCCATGGCATGTTTTCAGTGAACTTAATGATTACAATTTGAGGGAACAGAATTTCTGGTCTCTGCAAAATAAGTTCGCGGTGGGAGTTCATCCATTAGACACCTCAGTGAATAGTCCCTGGCATCCTAAGGCCCTGCTCTGCCTTTCTCCAGAGCCATGAAGAGATGGCTGACTCTTGCACTATAGTTCCTGGGCTTCAATACATTCCTTTGTCTAGTGAAATGGCTGACAGTCTTTTTCTAAGAATCTTGTTCTCCTTCTCACCAAGTGTTAGCAAGGGAAAATGCTACAGACATCATAAGAACTGCTTTGATGAAGAGAGGGCTTGAGATGGCACCGATTTCCAAGCCACCCAGGCCACTGACCTGCCCTCCTGCAGGGAAATCACTGACCACTCAGTTTGAGTTTGTGGTCCATGAAGCGTGGCTCAGAGATCCACCCCGCTGAGTGTAGAAGGGTACCTGGAGCTGAGCAGTGCTCAGTAAAGACACAGCGGCCCTGAACATGGCTCAGTGAATGTATCTGAATGTATCTCAGGTAAAGATAACATTTTTAAAAAGTTCACCAAATTGCAAAGCACAGTCAGCCCTCTATATCTGCAGTTTTTCCTATGTGGGTTCAAGGCAACAGAGATAGAAAATATTTTTTATGATATGCATCCATACTAACCATAAATGACATTTTTCTGTCATTATTCCTTAATTAATATATCATAAAACTATTTACACAACATTTACATTGTACTAAGTGATCTAGAGAGTAAAGTACTTATAGGATATGCCTAGGTTATATGTAAACACCATGTCATTTCATAGAAGGGACTCTAGCAGTCACAGGAGTCCTGAAGCCAATTCAGCAGAGATAATAAGGGACCAGTATCATGTGTATAGTTGGCATAATAACTTTAGTTACAAATCACACAGAATAGGATATACACCTGTATACTGCATTTGGTCATTACATCCCAGTTCACCTGTAAACTAGTATTAGGAAACAAACCTTCCCACTTAAGCTGGAAAGTTAGCATTGGGGCATTCATTATTGCTAGAGTATTCCTATGACTTTATCAAATAAACTTGAAGAAATAGTTCACTTGTCCAGTGTCAACCAAATAAATTTATTCTAGAATGATCTGTTATAAAATAACATCTTGAAAAATTCATATAGGGCTTTTTTTCACTATGAAAATTCTTATGTCTGTCACTTGTCCTTCTCTTTTTTTCAGAAGAATAAAATTGTTCATGGTAGGTTTGCTCTCACTGTTTGTTAAATTAAATTGTCACTGATTCACAATACGCAACGGATAAAACAATGAATAAAACAACATTCTTGGTTATTTTTTTAAGCAATTGGCTTTTTAGACAGAAGGACTCCAGTTGAAATATTGGTCTGTGAAAATATCAAATGAACTAATCTTGGCTTATTAATATTATTTCACAACCAAAAGAGAAAATGTCAGGTCCAGGATGGGGTGAATTAGAGAAGAACAAAATGCCAGAAAACAGAGACAACAAAAAGAAATAAAAATATCTTTACAGAAGACTGACACAAAGCAAAAGACTGGATTTGGGACTTAACAAAATATCATTTTTCTTTGCTTTTTCACTAACTCTTTTTTTCATCTCTAAGACAACATAAATTTCACCTTCCTAACCTATGATCCTCTTTTATGAAAGAAGCTGATAATTCATAGCAATATAGATGACGATATCAGTATTTTGGCACATAGCTTTTTATACTTAATATTATTGTACTTGCAACAAATGTGAATACTGAAAGTCATTTTCATTAGTTCTTGTAAGTCAAATAAGATTATTCTAAACTAAAGATTTTTGTATTATATCTGAAGAATTAAGAGTGCGCAGTTTAGGAATTAACATAGCAGTTGTGTTTATTCTTCAGCAAAAATTATCTTTAATAAGAAAAAAATATTATCATGGAATAATCAGGTTGTTAAAAGTTTGACAACTCACTAAACCAAAGCTAAAGCTGATCGTCTACCCTTTATCAGACAAGGAACAGAATAGCATATTTGTTTATATGCTTGTCCCACAATTAAGAATTAGGAAATGATCCTTACAGCAAACAGATCTTATTTAAACATATTATTATTAATCTATGCTTCAAGGTATTATCCAACTCTCTGGAGGATTACAGAGTCACTTTGCAAACTGAATAATCTGTTTCTCTCCCACAAGTATTTCATCTTTGACTCTTTTCACATGCCAAGAGTAGAGAATCCTATCTTTCATAAGGATGTTGAAAGCATACATGAAAAGCTTGTGCAAAACTAAACTACAGCACCTCAGGCTTCTTAATTTTTACACTATAATGCCTTGGACTATTCTACCTTGACATATTCAGAGTGAATTCTTTGATGAAAGAAAGAGAAATAAATTACCTATGGAACGAAGAGAACCTTTATTACCATTTTAATAGTTCACAGACACATAAAAGAAAGACGTATTTACTGTGTGGTGGGACCTAAAACTAAAAAAGATTCTCTGGTTTGGTAATAGAAAAATTAATGCAATATGAAAAATGGAAACAGTTTTTGGAGGCTTCACAACGCCTTCCAGAAAGTTTAAAAAATGAAAACAAAGATAAACCATTAAATAGCATCACAAACCATAAGTCTTTGCTTCTCATAACATTTTTAAACTTAATGAAAGTGCTGATTGCACCCTGACACTATCAGAAAACCAAATTCCAGACAGCCAGAGTAACTTTTAAGAGTGCTTCGTATGCAACAGGCTCCCAAGGCACACATTTCAGGAGCCGCTGGGTAGGCTGGACATGCGTATGCTATGCAGCTTAGGCGGCTGTCACTGCTATTTATTTTGGTCCTAGGTTGGTTTGCCATAGAAAACGTGCAGTTTCATTGTGCTGCACATTTCTTGCTTTCGTTGCGGTGGTGGTTTTGGTGTTTTGGGGGAGGTAGTACTTGGGACATTTACCCTACATGTTCTCAATGGTGTATACATCATTTCTTAATTCTCGGCCACAAGGAAACTCTTGCCAAAGCTACAGTACTTCCAAAATAACCTATCACCCAGAAGCACAGAAAAGAAAACTAAAATAAGAGGGTTTTTAAAAACTATTATCTGAATGACATGGGAGCTACTTGATGTTTGCATTTAAATCGGACAGACTAACTCAGAGCTGGCTTTTAATTTCAGAAAGGTTAACCATCCTAACGAGGGTCAACCAGACTTTAATCCTAAATAAAATTGCTAGAGCCCCAGTTACCTGCAGGACATTTATTCTTTTCGTATTTCCACATAAAAGAATGCATTTCATTCACTATGCCTCATTAGTCTTCCAACTCTTTACCTGTGCACATTTTACCAAAATATTAATTCTTTTGAAATTCTGACAAGAGTTCATTTATACACTTCTGAGGTGATAATCCCCCTTGTAAGGGGGTGGGGATGAGCCATGAACAACTTTCTGACTCTTCCTAATCCTCAAAGACGTCTCACACCCCAACAGAGTTCTGATGCTACCAAGCCTCAATTACACAAAGAACTATGGAGGTTGAGGTTAAAACAATAGCACATATTTTAGGAACTTAATCCTCCGTATTTTCTGTGATGATGCCATTCATCTACTTGTTTTTATTCGCCATGTGTGCTTTGTACAAAAGTTATTGATTCGGAGGAAGTAAATGTTAACCACAATTGAATCACAGTAGCAATATTATATTCATTCATTTAATAACTTGATGACTATATATTGAGTGTTTGTTATGTACCAGATACTGGGGGAGGGGGAATCAAAGGTAAAGAATTAAAAAAATCTCTATTATGCAAATAACATTATGTGGAAAGATGTCCAGAATGTGATAAAATAATGATCAAAACCTCTGCTTTCAGCTTTGCTAATCAACTTAATTATGTTTTAGTTGTGATAAAAAAGTGCTAAGTCAGATTTTAATTAAAATTTTGATAAAGTGTTTTAAATCATTTGGACACCTAAAGGCTTTCAAATTCATAATATAATTCATTGTTTTTATTTGAAAATGTGAAATTTTCATGCCAAAATTTAAAAATCAATATACTGGCTGTTAAGCTTCCTATAGTTAAGAATAAAACTCTGAGAAAATTTAAATGGATTTCCTTAAAATATACATGCTGCGTGTTAATTGTTTTGGAATGCTTTTCTATAAGTTTTAAAAATTCCTATTCACACAGAAGACAATAGTAATGAGCAAAAGACAAATTGCAGCTCTGTCGTGATGTAGTGACCCGAATGACCACAGAAAGAAAATAGAACCTTAGTGTATGCCTCTGATTATATTGAAAATCGAGCACAGTGCTATTGTAGCTGTGGTGTGACACAGCATAAATAGGCCAAATTTGGCTTTTGCACACTTTTTTTGAGACCTCTTCACCCCTTTTCTATACTCAGAGGAAATATACCGGCATATACACAGAGATATCAGCCTCTCTTCATCAATATTCACTCATTTATTAGCAATATGGGAAGATTGTAATTTGGGAAACATCCCAGAGCTTGACTATATAAACAAGCAAAGCAGATCACAGTAAGTAGAAAACATAGCTATAACATTCCATGAGCAGAGTGGCATTGGAGAATAGCACATAATTTTTAAATAATGTTTTAAAAAGCTATAATTAATTTGTGCGAGGTTTGTGACTTAAATCAAGACCTCAGATCCCCGTCTCTTACTTCGAGCACTTCTTAAAACCAAAATAGAGCCTCCACATATTCTAAAACTACCTGCACTTTTCTTTCCTTTTCTTTCTCCTATAACTGGTTTGAGACTCAGAGTAAAATAAAATAATGGCTTTTATATTGTTGAGCAAAATAAATCCAGTGCTACACAATATAAAGGTTCAGCTGATATTTGATACCAAATAGTTATCCCGAAGACTGACAAAGATGAGCTAGCCTCACGCCAGGCAAAATCATGTTTATATTCCATTCTCAGTATCAAAAAACTACTTCATCACATACTTGAATTTTCAGATTTTAGAAATAAAAACCCCAAGAGAATATCTTATAAATGCTCAAAAATCATATAGATCTCTTTATGAAACATTCCACTCATAACAGTAACATAAAATCTAACTACCGCCAAACAAAAATCTTAGAAAACCGAGCATACGGAATTATAAAAGAACTTACCTTTAGTTGAGCCGGTTCAGAATTTCTCATCTTGCCTGAATGGCTTTTTCCACCTTGAGCAGAAGTCGACTCTCTGTCCCTTGTGATCTCTGTGATGATGCCATCACATCATCGGTAAATTTTTTTCGATTAAACTTTGCAGATGTAGTGGCAACTTTGTTAATTCTGATATTAGCCGGCTGGTGGGTACGATCAGTCATCCACTGTAAGGAAGCCAGACAAAGAGACATCTAATCATTGCAACCGCAGCACATAAATTTTGTTTCTTTCTCATTTGTGTCACTGATTCTATCCCTTCTGACCCTCTCCCCAGCCATCGACTGTCAAATTTAGATTCCGTGAGCTCCCTCCCGGCTTCCCTTTATCCCTGCCTCAGATCTGAAAGTCCTGGTTATCAGGAAGACACGCGTCACTAGCTGTCTCAGCGCAGGAAAGCAATCAGGTGAATACTACTTATTATCTTGCATTGCTTTCCGAGGAGTGACAAGATTGATTTGGGACCAAGAACACAGATCTCACACATGCAGTTTCTAGGGTTTTTTAATTCAGATGGGGGGTGCGGGAAAATTTGCAGTAGGGAGGACTTCAACCTCAATGTTGAGGCTACGAAACATTACAAATTTAAGGGCATTCAAAAAAATCTATGGGAGTTTCCTTTTCAAATGCCTTTGCTCTCTTATGCATCTCTGTGCTACCTTAATGTCTATCAGCAAACCATTACTTGCAAATCTGACTTTGTGAACAGGTAGTCTTAGGTCAACTCATGCAAGCAGCATGCTGCCCTTATAAAGATATCTCTGCCCACTCTTTTCCACATGAGGACATTTCTGCAAGATGTCCCCATGCGTGGTTATTTAGCCTAAAGACTTGAGAAGAAAAGCTTGTAAGATTTTTAGATATAAACTAAGCTTATGCAATGAGAGTAAAATGATTCTTCCACTCTGGGGAGGAAAATGGATTTCTAAAATTCTATCAGAATTGGATGCGAGAGGGAAAACATATCTTCAGGAATTCATGGAAATAATAGATTTATATCGATATGTATCTAATATATTTCTGAGAGTAAGATATTCTTTATCTATCACCTCTTGTTATGATTTTTTAAAAAAAATAGTCTCCATAAAAGCAAAAGAACCAAAAGAAGTTAAACTGTCAAAAGACATGAGTGTTTTGTGAGACCATATTGGAGATTTAGAAAAAGAGTCTTTGATTATGATTTAGGTAACACACTGGTTGGAAATGAGCTATTTCTATCATACTCGCTACTGTAGCTTTGGTAACTGCCAGGGATGCCAGCACGTAGTCACAGCTGGCCCATACATGATGATAAGTGTGTTGCATACATCACCCTCTATAAGGCCCAATTTACCTGCTTTTGAGACTAAATAATGCAAAAAATCACTCTTGGCCTTGTATTGGCTGCTACATATTCATTATTCATATAGTCACACAAAATCATATTTTTCAAATACTAGAAGGACATCATTCCTTAAAAGAGTTAAAATAGACATTTCTCAATAGCCCCAAATAAGTGTTTCAGTAATGCTCCTCTCTCACGATGACCCTAACTCAGGTAGTTAGAATGATTCAAAGAGATCTTCACTTTTGACTGAGAAAAGCATTTTCTCCCCTAAAATGCAAGGAGAATAAAATATGCCATATAGAATCTATAAGAGAAAAAAGAAATAATATCCCCAAAGAAAGAAATGAATGCCTAAACTTTGGTGACTATTTATATGCAGCCATTATATGATAATGAAGAAGACTGAGAAAAGCCGACTTCATCTCACTATTTGAAATTTTAAACAGCAGAATATGAAATTGCTCATATATTGATTACTGAGTACCTTTGAACAAAGTCTGAAAGAAGAAATGCCAAAATTGGAAACACAGTCATCCCCAGTGGAACCCATCATGAGGATGTGTTCCAAGACCCTCTTTAAAAGGGAAGTGTTCCAAATTCTAAGAATGTTTAAGTCCCTGTGTAAAATGAGGTAGTATTTACATGTGAGGTACATATAGCCTCCAATACACTTTAAATCACATGCAAAGTACCTACAGTAGATAATACAATGTAAGTAGTTGTTACACTCTATTATCAAGTGAATAATAAGAAAATCATCTGTCCATGTTTATTCAAGTTATACTATTTTCCTGAATAGGTAGGTAGGTAGATAGATAGATAGATAGATAGATAGATAGATAGATGATAGACAGACAGATAGATAGATGGATAGATATCTAGATACTGGTAGTGGGGATAGAACTCATGACCTTGCACTTGCCAGGCAGGCACTTACACCCCTGTGCTATATCCCCAGGCTTCTGTAATGTTTTCGGTCTGTAGTTTTTGAATCCACAGATGTGGGACTTGAGAATATAAAGTGCTGGTTAGGTTATATAGAATTAGAAAGTATTTCCCTCTATTTCAAAATTTTATTCACCATTATAATGATTAATCTTAACCAGCTGAATAAAGATTTTGACTTCAAATGGTGGAAAATAATAATGCTGCCTGGTGGGAGTTTGGTATTAAACCAGACACTGCGTCTAAAATTATTTGACAGATCTGACCCGCAATAAACACCTATGATGCATTTAGAAACTATTTTAATAATCACCATATACTTTTGACATCTGTATTTTTCCTATGAAACACTATCAAAATTCACTGAGTTAAAATAAATATTCTGAAACAAGGAAAATTTGGTGCTTTAAATCTAAAAACCTGGCACAGAAAGACAGTCTAGATTATAAAACTGATTCACAGAATACAGCCAGCGAAAATAGTAACCAACCAAAATATTAGACTTCAGTTACAAATCACAATTTATATGAGACCTGTAAGACTTTTGTTTTGGACTAAAAATTGAACCCAGGGCTTTTACATTGAGCTACATCTCCAGTCTTTTTTGTTTTTTTTTAATTTTTATTTTGAGACACGGTCTGGTTAAGTTGCTAAGTTGTTCAGGCTAAACTAGAATTTGCTACCCTTCCACCTCGGCCTTAAAAGATTTTTATGATTTTGTAAAACCAACATCGTCTAGAGGGGTTCCACTATTAGCTTCTCTACATCTGCTTTATACACCTGAAAAGCTGCTGCACCACACTGCCAGAAAGACAGAGATTAAAATAGCAGACACTGACCTCCGGAAATTGGCACCATCCTGAGACACCTCAGTGCTATTCCTTTTCTTAGCGTTCTTACTCCGAATTTCCAATGCGAGCACTTGGCTGATTTCTTCTCCCTGTGGTCACAAAGCCTAACTCAGGGCAAAGCCATCTCAAACTACCTTTTCTCCAGGGCAGGAGAGTGCCACACATCACAGTGGGTCACTGATTACAGAAATACCATGCATAGGTGTGGAATCTTTTAAAGGTTGGAGCAGACCTTGAGGAGAAGGCGTCCAGATTTGGAATAGTTCTCCCTGGAAAAGGCTCCCTGTGGGACCCCACACAGGGCACCAAGCCTGACTGTGGACCATGGATCCTTTCTCGGTGTGCCAAGGTCTCTCTGCTACTGCCTCTTGTCACAGCCCTCTGTCACCTGTTGATCACTTGAATGTGTCAAATTAACCCCCAACACCCAGCATTCCATTTTTGGAACACCCGTAAGAACAGAACAGAATAATTTTCTTTTTTCTTTTTTTTCCCAAATTCTTGTTCCTTAGGTTTTTCTAGGTAAAATACATGAATTTCATGCAAAAATTTTTGAAAATTACAATCTTCATCATAAATGGGTTAAGTCTCATATGTATCATAATTTCTTTTCTCTTGAAATGCCTGATATTTTCTTCCTTGTTGTGCCTTACCCTCAGGAGTAGAACATCCTGCCTTCCTTCCACTCATAGCACTTGCCTTACTACTTTTGAGACTTTGAACCCCTTGTTAAACTCCAATAGGACTCCTAAACAACATCTGTAATGCTATTATGAAAACTGCCATTAACGCATATCAGCCACTTAGCACATAGTAGGTATCCAGTAAATGCTCAGTCACTACCAAAGTAGCAATAGAAACCTCAGCAGCTATGCAGTTTAGCAAATAGGAGCCAGGGGTCCAGAGTCAAGCTGCTCAAATGGATGCAAACAGTAATAATAGCTTCCTCATAGCGGCCTAAGATTTAAATGTCTGCTTATGAAGTACTTACTACTTTGTAAATAATGTTTCCAGTTATTCAATTATTATTACCTTGGCATTTATGCAAATTGGTTATTTCTGTGCCTCCTCCTACCCATTGTTTAACAGTTTTCAGGAAAAATAAACCAGGTTTTTGTAGGTGAAGATATGCTTGATAAGGATCCTAGCTGCGGTGCTATTTCTGATAGTATGAGATGGACAATGATCTTAACAAGCCCCTAAAGGTAACTAGTTAAATATGCTGTTACATTCCTACCATGGAATGCCACACAATCATTAAAATAAATGAAGCAGAATACATAAAATTATTTCTACGACACATTTGAAGCGAAAGAAGAATGGCACCAAACTGGGTATGTATTATGCATTACCTTCTTGTTTAATCAAGATTTTGCATGTACCATTTACATATTTTGAGAATATCTCTAAGAAATACATAAGGGACTGCTCACATGTGGGCGTCAGTAAAGACACTTGAGCCTGGTAAGCCAAACAGGAGAGAAGATTCCTCTCCATATTATATCCTTTACAGCTGCCTAAATTGGTATCATATATACGTAGTTCTCCTTTTAAAACATTACCAAATTTAACAACTTTTTGGAAGAACCATTATCCTTACTTCACTGTGCAGTTTGTCAATTTCTTTCTAAAAAAGCCCAGAAGTCCTCCCTTACCTTGCTTCCGTCTGCCTGGGTGACCAGCAACACACCCAGAATTGTCTCTCTGCACCATCAACACAACCGATTTTCACTTCAGCACCATCAGTTGCATAAGCTGATTTTCCTCTTCCAATAAATGTCAAAATGCCCGCAGTATCGCATTTTTCAAGGATATCTTGTTTTTTAAAAAGGATTTAACTCAGCCCCGGAGAAACATACTACACTACGAAGTTCCATCCAATTCCAGAGTCATTTCAAGCAAGGTTCTGCTTTCCTCATGCTACAAATGTGTTAATGTCTGTCCCTGGAGAGAGGCAGTTCAGTCCTCTAGAAGCCAGCAAGATGTCCAGAGCTAAGGCTTCTAATGGGACAAACAATGCCTCACAGCACTTACTCTTAGTACATGATAAATTGTGAAGTGATAACCCGCAGTTTTGAAGTGAGATCAAAATTAAGAAACTCCTTGTCTTTTGAATATGCAGATTTGACAATTACCACTCATTGCAAGTATAATCTGAACAAATGTCAATTGACACCTTCACGGGAGTCTTTTAAGGGTTGCATTTTCTTCCCTTTTGAAATAAATCATCATTCTTAATTTTAAAAGGAGCAACTACCAATCACCGACTATGTGAGCATATGGGATGCCAGTCATCAGAAGGCCTGGTTTTACAAGGGGGTGATGACCTTAGGCAAACTGGTGCTTTAACTGCCTCTTTTGTTAACAGCTTACAAAACTCAAAGGGGAAAGATGCTGGTTCATGCCTTACAGCACTAGACAAAATGGTCAACTCTCAAAGCCTTGGATACCTAGCCAGTGTCCTCATCAGTAGACATCACTGTTGTCACCGGTAACTCTTGACATTATTAGAGGTGTTCAGTCACAGCTATAGACCATGAAGCTGCTGATCCTTTCAACTTAATTTTTCATCTTGGAGCAAATTCTACCCATGAAACGTACATAGGTCCATATAGCATTTGGCAATACTGATCCTACCCGCCAGCATCCCTCAAATCTTAAGGATCATGGAAAATACCAGAGGATCCTGCTGAAATGTACACTTTGGTTCAGTAGGTCTGGGGTGGAACTTGCTATCCTACGTGTCTGCCACGCTCTCGGGGACACTTCTACTGGAGCACTAAGGTTGTGGGTCAGCAAGGTTCCATTCCACCACGGACATTATAAGAAATTAAGAATAAACACAACAAATATTAAGCCAAATCAGATACTTATGCATGACCAAATTATAATTTTCTCTCTCCTTCCCTCCTTTCCTTGTCCCTGTCCCTGTCTCTTTTTCTTACCTCTTTTAACACCTCTCAGTCCTGAGATATAATGCAAGAGAGTAATAAAAGTACAGTCAGAGTTTCTTCCCTGTGCTAACTCTTGGTAGGTACAAAGAAAAGAAAAGGTTATACCACCTTTAGTGAAAAGAAGGTCATATATACAAAACTTGTGAACAATGAAAATGGAATGATTTTAAGCAGGAGATAATTTTAAATTATACTCGTTATTTTCTATCTTGTCATAGCTCAGGTACACAGTCATGGTTTATATTCATTCTGTTTGGTTCAATAGCAAAATATGGTATTAACAAAATCCTTTTTATGTGACTATATGCTTCTCTTGTGCAACTAAATATGCATGTGTGTTTCTTATACATCAACCTAAAGCTAAATGGTTTAATCGATAAGAACATTATACCTTCAGTAAGCAGCTACAGCCTAGCTTGTAATAATTCTGCAAGCACTGGCTGAGTTTCTGTAATCATTTTTTTCTATTGGAATAAGTTAATTCCCTTGATTTGCTTGAGGATAATTACTGAAAAATAATAGAATTTGAATAAAGGAAAAAATAATGTTATAAATTCAAAAGCCCAGCTTCTAGGCAAAAGCTTACTACGGGATACCTGGTTTAACTGAACATTATGTTTTTATTTTGTTTTTCAGGAGTTTCTTTTGCAGTGAAATGTGTGGTAAGAAAATATTTACCGCACAGTCAAATACCCAAAACTCAAACTATTTTTGGAAAAAAACATATTTATGAAGCAAGTCTTAGCCTTACTACAGGCAATGCATTCTTAACTTCTAATCTTTTTCTGTTTTGTACATGTTGCTTTTGAACTCTCTACTAGGTTAGTTTTGTGATTTAGTAATTGGTCATTGATACTTGCAGGTTTGGAAATAAAACATCTTTTTGCAAATTCTAGGATTTGATGCCGGTTTTCTGAAAAATAATGGGTACCAAAGATGTTCAGTAAGTGAGACCATAATGTGATATGATATATCCATAGGCCAAAGGTGGGGTCAGAGAGCCAGTGTGAGAGCATGATAGTGGCCACTAATAGTTACGAAACGGTATCTCCACCAATACGGCTAATATAAATGTTTTCTCTGCTACCTTCTCTGAAGATAATGTCAGAAAATCACTTTTCATATTTAGGTAGAATAGTAGAGAAGAATATAATCACTGATTTACTGTTAGAAAATAAGAAAACATGCTAAGAAATGAGTGTAGGTTGGAATTGATGAGCACAAGGAAATATGTAGGAAGTGATTCAACTTCTTTTAAATAAATTTTAATGTAACCACATTTACCTGAGAATTACACCAATGGGCCAAATGATTATTATTTAACAACACTGGAAATTTTAGAGACTTGTATGCTACAAGAAAACATGAAAATGAAGTCAGAGACTTTACTTTTTGTTGATCCATTTCATGTGAGAAAGGCCAAGCCCCACAGATCATTCAGAAGTTCAAGCCCCACAGAATCATTATAGGCTGGACTATGAAGGCTTTTTTGTTCCATTTTATAGAAGGAACACAGCAATTAGTGAGATAAGAAACTAAAGCAACTAAGGTCAGCAAAGGTAAATGAAGTGCATTGAGAGCACTTATCTTTGCTTGTATGGTACTAGATTTTTCCATTCAAACTGAAGCATTAATTGGCAAAATAAGTAACTAGAACATCCTACATCCCAGTGGGTAGCAAGATAGATAAAATGGCTCTAAATAAACAAGTGATTTTTAGTGAGTCTCCGAGTACTATGCCCAAAGGGTTGGGGTAGCCCCTCATATTTCCTTCCTGCAGATTTATCCTCAGATTCTATACCAGAAGGACAAAATTGGTGATAAAAATCTCCCTTATTTAGGGTTGGGCACCACATGCAGGCTTGAGAGATCTTTTTGAGTGGAAGAAAGTTAACCAAACATTTTAAAAACAACAACTATAGAAGTAGGGTGAGGAGCCAAGTTCCTTATATGTTTTCTCTTTAAATGTGTCTGAGGAAATGGGTATTCTGATAACTCACCAACAGTTATTAGAATATTTAGTATACTTACGTGGAGGAAAGTACAAGTTAAAGGGTCTAAATGGTTATATTATGTTCCTCCTCTGGAACAGACTCTTGTGTAACTCAATGGTCCCTGGCTCCTGGAAAACATCAGTTTTGTGCTCAGAGAAATTATTTGGACAACTTGACACTGCATGGCATCACAAGATATTGGTATATTGAAAAAGAAATGATGGCTTGTAGAGGAATAAAATAAAAATAAAATAATACTAGTGTCAAAATACTAGATGAGGATTATTCAGATAAAAACTCAGTATTTTGTGGTTTGGTTGATTGAAACTCTGTGCTTTTATGTGGATAAGCAAGCAATCCATACTCTACTATTGAAATTTTTCCACTTCTACTTCACATAGAACATAAACGTGTATTTCATGTTAAATATTTTTATGAAAAAAGATACATTAATATCCTATAACCTGGACTGATTTCTCTATATAATTTTCTTAGATTCAAACTGATAGTCTTGGCGATGTATCTTCTTTGCTCCTATGAAAAAGAGCAATTTTGAGCAACATGATCTTTGTATTTCTCTGGTAGATACGCTCTCTAAAAAGCTTTTATGCCTCTTGCTGCAATATGGTCTATTAATAAAATACCATGCTATTATATATTTTACTAAATTGCAAATATCAATGGTTATCATTTTCTTTGCAAATCTGACCCTGCTCTATGAAATACACCCACAGATACATTGTTAAATATTTTCAAGTCTGGTGGCCTCTTGTAGAGCAGTGCAATTAAATTGCTTTGGGGAGATTTTGAAAAAAACACCATCACAAAGAAAAAAAAGAAGAAGAAAATAGTCCAAAATGAAAAGTGGTATTTATGCCTGAATTTTAAATGATAATTTTTATTTGTTTGCATAGCAGTTAATGTATTTTAAGAGTGCCAGCTAGAATTGGAGTTTGGAACACTGCATTAAGAAGAAAGATGAAACAGATGCAATACATAGTTAAGATCAAAGAGCCCCATCAATTCATTCGGAGAGTCAAAATCCAGCTGAGCCTCAGAGCCCTGTCTGCATAATAAGAAAGGCTGACTGAAACATAAGGATTAAACAGATGAGCTGTCTCCTGTAGAGGCATGGGAGGGAAGCCCCACGGAGACACTTGTAAAGACACTCTGGAAGCTCACACCTGCTCCTGCACAGCCAAACCTACGGGAGACCATCACGGCCAAAGACATCCACTAATGCACAAAATCACCAGTGTAAAAGAAAAGGATATGTGTCTAATGGACATTCTTTTTTATATGTCAAGAGGTTTTTAGTGCTGTCAAATGACAAATTAACAGATCATTTCTGTTTCACCAAGGTGACTTAACAAGTGCTTAACTTTCAAAATAAGAAACAGTGAAAAATTGTTCCTATGCAGGAAACAGTACTGAGAGACCATTACCCCCACCTCTAAATGGACAGTAGTTTTCTTGAGACCATCTTGAAAAACACTGGTAAAAATAGATCCATTTTCATTCTCAGGAAATTATTCTTTTTAATAGCATGAATTGTACCCCAATGTGTATGAATATTTTGCCAGGTTATAATCAGTACTGTACCAGATTATGTACATTAGTTTCATATAGTAAGAATACAGCACAGGAATCAAATGCACTGTGCTATACTGCCAAATGTTACATTTATCCTTCTAAAGACCTCAATGCAACCTTATACTCTAGCTACTTAAGTAAGTTATTTCAAGCATCAAATTCTTTTTTTCAGAAATCTGAATTATTTCTTAAGCAAGAAGGCCTTTAGCAATATAGATTCACCAGGGAGAGAAACTGATTGGTGTTAAAACATTACATTTCAAATAGAGTCTAAAAAAACCTCTCACTTTGCTATAAATTAATTTTCTCCAGCACTGAGTATCAGGTGATTTAAATATGCAGTTAATAGACTCAAATAAATAGCATTAATTTTTGTTTTATTCACCAAAATAAGAAATGTCCTCTGAAAGTGAGAATGACAAACTCATCCATGGAGAATAATAAGCCAAAAATGTCAACAAGTGACTTCATGTGGTTAAAGCAGCAAACTCTGAGCTCGTCTTGTCAGAGTGTAACGACATCACCACGCATTCTATCAGCCAACGCATTTTTACAGAGTTGATTATGCATGAAGCATGGTGCAGGACAAGGAGCAGAACCCCACGGGGACCACAGGTGACAATACTAAACTGTTAAGAGTCAAACCTGTGAAGCAGATACAGGGTAAAGAAGTTGAACATCATGGGATAAACAAAAGTCTTCATCAAGAGCTAGGATTTGACTTAGCACTTGGTAAAGTTAACACAGAGATAAAGAGCAAAGGGAATTGGCATTCGTCGAGGGCAAGAACAGAGTTACAGTAGGTGAAAATCCAGTCTGAGAGCGTGCATGATTCCAGGGGGCAGAAGATAGGTTAAGATAAGTGTGAGTTAGAAATGTAACAAAGGAAATTATGAAGTCTTTTCTGTTTCATAAACAAGTTCTTTCTCCTAGTCTTTCTTAAGTTATGGGCTCAAGAATCAGCTGAGTTTTACTGAAAACTCAAGTTACAAGACATACGCAGATATCAAGAATCAGAACCTCCGAGGGTGAGAACTGAGAACAGGATTTTGGCCAAACACCCCAGTTAGGCATTATCTTCAATCTTTATAAGACAGCAGGAACTTGACATGTTTTGGGAGAAGAGAATGAAAGGCTATGTTAGGGTTTGCGGAAGGGAAGGTTGTGAGACAATAGGAATTAACTCTGGTCAAGAAAGAAAAATCAGAACACCTTATTTTAACTCAGGTGTGAGGTAATATTAACTATCTTTGCTCCAAATAAACATTGACGTTTATTGCATAACTGATTTTTAAAAAATGACTCTGTCAACTGATGCCTAAAAACATTTTGATTATTCTAAAACTGTTTTAAAAGAATCTCTTTTGCTTCTAATTTTACCTCAAATTCTTATTTTCAAAAGATCTTAATTCTAAACATTCATATAAATAAAAGTTAGTTTGAGTAATCATTAGAGACATTAGTAAATTATCCATAATACTGTCATTTGTTAAAAATTAAAAGTAAATAATATTGAACGCTGGTAAAGACTCTGGAAAAGAGCAATTCTGGAAGCAAATTATATATATATATATATATATATATATATATATATATATATATATATGAGTTTAAAGTAATATACCATTTCATGGTTCAATTGCTATGTCTTCACAAACTTTTAATGCACACAATTGTGAAAAATTTCTGAAATTATGAAGTTATGTTCAAG
Organism: Dolichotis patagonum; assembly: GCA_004027295.1. NCBI lineage: Eukaryota > Metazoa > Chordata > Mammalia > Rodentia > Caviidae > Dolichotis > Dolichotis patagonum. Next base: position 95,802 of record PVJX010000924.1, read on the forward strand.
ATGAATCATTTATGTGAAAAAGCAAATTCTAGAGAGTAATATAGTTTTCAAGGAAAAAAGCATTGCATTCATATGTGTATTTATGTATACATTTCTTTGCTTTTAGAAAAATCTCAGTTAACAGTAGATGTGGAAAACAGGGCAGGAAGTAAGGCAAGATTTTTACTTTTTAATATGCATACATTTGTATCACTTCAACATTGTAATTAATAAAAACTTGTGTAAAAATAAATTTCAAGAATAAAAAAGTTTAACTTTGAGGTAGCTTAAAAGTTTATATAGTACTTGAAAACATCACTAAATGTTTGCCAAGGGTCTTAAATAACTTCAGAATATAGAGTTAGATAATGTGGTGGGAAAGCTGTCTTCTTTTCCTTTGCTTAATTCATTCTTAAAATTTAATGCAAGCAAAACCTTTAAAATCATTCAGAATAGTTAATGCTATAGACATTGACTTCTGCATTACAAAAAGCTTTCTATTTTAATTAGTCTATCAATCTTTCCCTCTGATGGAGAAGATTTTATATTTATATCTTTAAGGAGAAGACTCTGACCTAAATACATACAAAAACTACTAGAATTCTTTGACTAGCTTATGTAATTATGCTACTTGATATTTTATTAGACAAACTACCTTATTCACTTTTTGATTTAATACTATTAGGTGCCTAGTTCTCGGAAATATTTAACTCAAACAGGAACTAATTGAATAGCAATTTATTTTTAAAATGATGCTCCGTAGATGATATTCAAATCACAAACTTTATACTAGGCAAAGTTAGGCCCTCTTTGTACCCTTAACACTTCAAGTTTTAAAATTTAACATAAATCTGATCGATGAAATTTTTTTCAACCCAGAAATTTTCTTGAGCTTTTAAATCACATACAGAATAATATTATCATGGAATCCTCTGTTGTTAAGTAGCTTTTTCAATTTTGGTTAAATTTTGAGTTTAGATTGCTTCTGATTTTAAGAACTATGAATACATAAGTGAACTGTTAAATAGCTATGGTATAAATTAAATCAAGCTTTTAAGCATTTTTAATAGCAACACTGATACACAATGGCCCTTCTGGGTTGTAGATATCATGGGAGAAGGAAGAATTTTGCTAAACTGACTCAAATAGAAAATAATGACAAGAAAATTGTTACTACTGGTCTCCCTTGACGTAAAAACCGTTGGAACACCCGTTCTTGTTCTTCTATTTAAGTTATCTTTGAAATCATGCTTTTAACTATAGGGCTAATTGCACAAAGATGAAGTTTTCGGCGATAGTCTTCCCACAGATATTAATTACAACTTTCAAGCAAATGAAAACACAATATCAAAGGCTTTCTCTACATGCTACAAGGAAACTGTCCACTCTTGTTGGAATAGTTTTTGCATCATTTAATCACAAATATGTGACAATCACAGTCTCGTTTCTCTCCTATGTGAATAACTTCTAGAAACTCTTTAAAGAGAAAACCTCTGAGATCATTTTTTCCCTGAACTTTATGAATGTTTAAATATCGTTCAGCTTTATGAATGCCCTTTTTATTTATCTCTCGCCCTACCCTTAGAACATTATTCTTTGACCATGTGAGAATTATAAAAATTAAAGGTAAAATGTGTAGAATTCAATGGTTCCTATTAGTAGCTCAACAAACTTTGGTGTGAGTTTTAATTAGTTCCCTTGCTAGGTAAATTTGTTTATTTATATAACAAATAATGATGAGTGTCCACTTTATGTCCGATAACATGTCAAGCTCAAAGCTGGTGGCGAGAAGATGAATAAATGGGTAAAGTCTGTATGCACACATGAACTGGTTCCCTTGTCTTAAAGTTTTTTCAGAAAAAGAAATCCTGGGAATGTTTCTTAAGTCAGCCACAGATTATTTCAACATTTCAAACATTGTTATTATTCCTCTTCATATCCTAAAAACAACTAATATATATTAAGCCTATAAAAAATTAGCTTTTTAAAAACACATATTATATGTTTTACCTTATAAGTCAGAATAATAAAAAAACACAAATACACCTGGTCTCTTTTAGGTCTAATTATAAAAACTTTAAAGTGAAAAGGAACCCAGTAATTTTTAAATTTAGATTGCATAAATCATATAATAAATACAGGCTGGTCTCCACATACTGCATAGTAGTTCAAATTTAGTTTTCATCAATTATAATTTACTTTTATTGTAACTTAATTTTAAAATTTCTTTCACTATAACTGCTGTCATGCAGCATGCTCAGGTGTGGTGAGGGACAATGTCACAGGTTTAGTTTTAAAACCAAAGACTATTAAATATTTTTAAAAATGTCACAAATCCAGTATCTTGAAAAGCATGGAAATTTGTCATAATTCTTCGCAGCATTCATGCAGCTGCAGAACTTTCCTTTTTTCTTGAAATACTTCCACTTATCAGCAACAACTCACCGACCTCATTATTAATTCAAATCTTTTTTTTCATTTTTGTAAGCCCTCAGTTTGTCTTATTAAAATCAGCTCTCTGTCTCCATCTCTGTCTGTACCTCTCTCCTCCACAAAATATAATCAATCTCTATTATAGTCATGAAAATGGTATTTGTCACTTTGCTGAGAAACAAAAAATCGATATATCTTCCAAGGCTGAACAGGCATTTAATGCAATGGATTGAAGACGTAGAGAAATTTAGCTTGCCAAGAGTTTAGGACAAACTAATCGAAATCCAGAAAATTCACAGAAGGATTGGCTGATGAAATATAGAGATAAGCCATAGAAATTAATATTTTGGCCATTAGAATAACCTGTCATTTCCAATCTTGACAGGAAAATGGATTTAGACAGGCAAATATCCCGGGGTGATCGGATGTCACCATTTTAAAAAGCAAAATGAAATCCATGCATCAAAAAAAATTTCTTAAAAATGGTTTACAATTTTTAAAAAGAAAGGCTTCATTTTCTTTTTCTATAAAATTTACTGGGTAGATAGATAATTTTAGAGTTGTGAAATTATAAGAAAGCTTAAGGGTCAAAAACCTGTAGGGATGTTGTCATATGGAAATATGTTGCCTCTGCGGTTTTTTTGTTTTGTTTTGTTTTTTGCACTGAATAAAAATTATTGCTGTGGTCAAATATATAGCAAAAATCAGTGTTACAGAGTTGTAGAATCCAAAGCACATCTTGTCAGACTTGTCCTTTGACCCGTCCTTTTGGCTTCTACTCAGTTACCTCCAGCAAAGGGGAATGGTTATCTCTTGGCCCTGGACAGCGTCTTTCATACAGAATAACTCTTCTAATTAGAAAACACACTGTCTTAGATTTCAAATACCGCTACTGTAATCTAGTATTACACTGGAATGTAAGCTCAGTCCTTGAGCCTTTTCAAATGCTAATGGCCAACTCCTATTTCTCCTGAAACCTTCCTTTCTGGCTGGACATTTGTAGTTCTTCCACCCACTTCCTGTGGCCCGACACCTACTACAGCAAGTGGTTTTCAGGAAAGACACACTATCATCGTCACAAGACCCTTCAGTTTATCAATATCCTTTTGGGACTTGCATCACCAAAAACAAACTTAAGAAGGCAACCAGTGGAGCCCTGATTTACTGTCTTTGGAAACTACATCTATGTGAGTGTATAAAAGTTATTTCTTTCCTTCTTTCTTGTAGCAACATTATCTGATTTGTTCAGAGCCAGGTTTATGATCAGCTAGAACAGAAACTCTATGAAGGCAGAAATTCTTCTTTGCTTTGTTTATTCTCTGTTTTCAGCATTAAGTGACACTTAATGAACATTCTGGGAATGGATACAAAAATGAATCACAAGGCTTTGGATATGCAGAGGTCGTCTTATGGTTTAGCGTATGTGTTTCCAGTAATTAACAAATCCATGCATCGGACTGTGTATAAACAGCCTAGGATAAGACTTACAGGATTCCATTATTTTGTCACTGTTACACTCCACCACTTCCAACTACAAAGTAAACATCTCTCCACGGGTTAATTCATCCCACTTTACACCGCTCTGATTAGTTACTATCTTTTCTCGACAAAACAACACTCCTCACTTCCCCCACGGGACAGCTGAGGCACACCAAGGTTACTCATTTGCCCTGAGTACGCTGTCAGTAAATTCCAAGGTGAGGATTGGAGAGTGGCTAGTACAGCATCCAAGTCAGTCTTCCCGCTGTTTCATGCAGTAGTTTCCTGAGAAGAGAATGGTGATGTGAAAGAGGTGAAAAGAACAAGGAATCTCTGAAGTGAGGTCCTCTGGGGTAATTTGCATTCCTTCTCATGAAGACAGGAGGATAAATTGTCAAAATTGAATGAAGAAGAGAGTGAGAAGGAAGGAGGAAGAGAGAGTGCAAGACAGACAGACAGACAGACAGACAGGACATTTAAAAAAATCAAAACAGGTGTGGTGGTTCATGCCTATATTTCCAGCACACTGAGAGGCTGAGACAGAAGAATCACAAACTCAAGCCCAGCCTACCCAACTTTTAGTGACTTGAGACACTGCCTCAAAACTAAAATTAAAAAAGGGCTGGGACGTGGGTCAGTGTGAAGGATCTGAGCTTTGTGCTCACAACTAGGGAAAAAACAAAATAAAACAAAAATACAAAAACATCCCATCTATTTGACTGGTAGAACTGAGGCCAACAAATCAGTGGTAGATAAAATTTTTAAAAATTTTTGACCATTTTGGTGGGTGTCACAGGAGTGAACATTCATGCTAAGTGTTCAGGAAGTAACTTACACTGTGACTCAAATAGAGTCGCAATCCACCAAGAGAAATTGGTATTGCTTCTTTGAATGACAGCATTATGACCACATGATGTACTAACTTTTTGAACAATCTTGAAAATTCACTTCCTTTTTTTTAAAGGGTACTTGACTGCCTGTTTTTATAACAAAACTGTGAATGCTCATTCACTTTATAACTCGTTCAGTTCTAAAATAAATAAGTGACTCTGAAATCACATACTAGACAACAATAATGAAATCTGAAGATCTTATTTTCTCTATGGGCTTAATCTACCTCTTTTTTTGTTTTTGATGAATATAATTTCTTTTTTTAATTTTAAAAAGAGAAAAGTCAGAAAAGAAAAACAAAAGGCAAAAGAGATAAACAACAACAGCAACCTCAAAAGAATAACAATATAGCTTTACAAAACAGGATGAAAGAAATTTAACAACAGTTGTTCTATTGCTTATTGTTCTTTTTTTTCAAAGAAAGAAAAGAAAATTAAAGAAAATAGAAAAACAGAAAAAAGGGGTAGAACAAAATTAACATCATAAAATCACTAGTTGTTACATTACTCATTCTCATCTTTAAAAATAGTTGCCAAAGTCACAAAATCAAAGCATAAATAGTGGCTAGACACTCAAACAATTGACAGTGTAAATTTTTCTGTTCAATGATCCAACGGAAGTTTAGTAATACGGTCATCTATCTTACACACTATAATACCATTATGCTCTTTAGAGCACTTTCCTTCTCTTTCGCTTTCACAGTATCTATTATACTTTTTGGAATCCATTATTCTGTCAGTTTTTATTACTTTTTACACTAGAGAGACTGCGATATTTACCAATGTGAGTCTTGTTTATTTCACTAATGAGGATATTTTCAAGTTGCCTCCACTTACCTATGAAGGCCTCAAGATCATCCTTTTTTATAGCTGAGTAGTATTCCATTGTATAAAAATACCACGTTTTCTTGACAAATATAATTTCTTAACACCCTTGCCCATTTTTTTGTACCAGGAATTGAACTTAAGACCTTGTGCTCACCAGGTAGTCACTTTGCCACTGAAATATCCCCCCAGCCTTCTTCGCCCTTTGTTGAAACCCTCAGAAAGTGCTTCCCAGAGAAGTTCAACTGCAACTTCCACCAAAATCACAGAGTTGCTTTTAATTCTGAAGTCACAGGACAAATAAAGTAAACTGTGTTCTCCAACAAATCTTTCTTGATCACCCACTGTGTGTCAAACACCCCTGGGTGGTGTGGGCCTGCAGAAACAAAACACAATTCTCTTCTTCAGGTCAAAAAGTCTAGTCATAAAAATGGCCGGAAAAATCTCAGAAACATGGGGTACAAATAGCATTAGAGAATCATTTAAGTTCACAGATGTCGCCAGCACCGGGGAAGGTGTCTGTAACACCGCAAGAACTCAATACACATTTATTGGCCGGTTGAACATAGGAAGGAGTCATCACTGTTCTGAGACTGGGAAGAGAGGCACCTTCCTGTGACTGGGACATCTGTTGGGATGGGGGAGGAAGCAGGAAGTGACACTTGACCTTATTTAGACTCATCTTCATAGTATCCTGGCCCCATTCCTATGAGAAGGGAATGACAGAGGGAAAGAAGAAGGGCGAGTAGAAGGATCGAGGGGAGAGAGGAGGGCTTCCCTCCCAAATGTCCAACTGAGGGAATGTTCCATAAGACAATTTCCGATATCTCAGGCACAGCAGTCTGTGGGTTGGAACTTGGAGGAAAACAGGTCCTTTTATGCAGATTTCATGGAGGCTCTGAGATGTAAATGGCAGAGGTGGATTTAAGTGGAGGGCAGAGGGTGGAACCAGGCCAGCAGTTCAGCCTCTGGTCCACTGTGTTACCCCACAGGACATATTAATGAAAAGGCTTTTAATACTTCAACGAATCTCGATAGCAATAAATTAAGGGTTTGACTTCAGACTCCAACAGACCAACCTGCGTATCAGCTGCATGCCTGCAGTGAAATCTTTATAAATAAATGTGCCATGATCCCTTCCCAGGGGTCCGTCTTTACTGCCCTGTACTGACCAAAACACGAGGGAGAATTCAAGCGATTACAAAGATAGCAGTTGACACAGAGCAACGATGGCCCCCTGCTTAAACTCCTATTTAAAGGATGAACTTTCTAAGAATTTGTTTTACTACAAAAACTCAAGAAAATTAAGGCAATGAGTCTAGCCTTGCTCCATTTATGCTGCCTTACACAATGATGAATCTAGTAAAAGAGAGAAGCTGATTCCTGTCTAAATATTTGTCTTCTTTTAAAGCTGCCGTGGAATAAATTAAGTCTCTCTGCCTACACCTCTGAGACTGTTGAAAACGAAAAGCAACGTGAGTCTTGGCTACTTGGTCCCTATCACACTATGTCTTCCCTTGCTGCTTCGAGACGCTGCCCGCCCCCTTCTGTGTGCAACCCTGTGCTCAACTCTGTGTTGGTCTCCAACTCTGGGTGAACTAACTTCTCTACTCATGCTCCCAAGCTCCTCCACGATGCTGCAAAGAAGTTACTGCCAAGGAAGCTACTGCCACTGGGAAAGGTGATGTCCCTGCACAGGAAAGAGGGCGTCACCTTGCTCTCTCAGGGCAAGGTGCCGCACCCCCTCCTCGCCTCACGAATTGCTCTGGAGGCCATGTGGTTCTCTTTTCTCTTAGAAACACCCTTCCTTACAACTGGCCTCAACTGTCTCACTTCCTCAAGAGTCTTCCTCTTCCTCTTACCACCCCTGTGGTCACCGTGCTGCCTGCCTTTCTTCCACGGTAAGTCAGTAGAAAACAGAGGCTAGCTACCCCTACTGACTCCTAATTTCTGCAAGAATCATACCCACGATTCCACCTTAGAGTCCCACTGACTCGCCATTTCTGAGATTACCATATACATCGTTTCCACCAGAGGCTGATGCTACCCAGCATCTACTCACAATTAGAGAAATTTCACACCAACATGACTCCTCTGTTCAAAATCCACTTTTGCCTTGGTTTCCATGGCATCGCTTTGGCTAAGCCTTCTTTCTTCCCTAGGACAGACTCTTCCGTTCTACTGATCCTCTAAATGTGAGCAGCTTTTCTTTGCCAATACCCAGCTGTGGAGACCGCCCTACCCCCGACACCTTTCCTTCATTCTTCTGGATGAGGCTGAAGGGGAAAGTGGCTACTGCGACACGCACACACCCTCCTCCATGCAATGCACACCACCCAAGAGGCAGGAATTGGAATGAAGCAGTCTCGGTGGATGAGTTCTGTGCCCATATCACTAACCCAGGGCACTCTCCTCTGGAAATCCTATAGGTTTTACAAACTTGGTTTTTATCACTCTCTTTACTTTTTAAAATTGGTCTCCTTCTATGTTCAAGATGGAGGCACTAACATGGATCATATCCTTCCAAACCAGCATACTTAGTGCCATCTCCAACTCCTCCCTTCTCTGCCTCATGACATATAGTGGATACATCTTTTGATAGTAATTTGGAACTGTTTAATGAATTTAACCTCTCTTCCTTATTCTCATTACAAGTCGCCAGATCTGTTCATTATCTTGGGGGCTGGAAAACTACAAAATCTTCACAATCGCTTCCCCCTTTTATCTTCCCTGCCAACACAATCTATTTTTCCAAGTTTGGTAGAGTCAGCCATCTCACAGAAAGAGGACCAAGGCAGCGTTCGAGTCACAGGGCTCTTCAAAGCGGTGAAAAGTCAGCCACACACCAGGACAAGCTGTTGTCTACAAGACTGACCGTCTAGATTTTTTTGCGTTGTATTCAGAACTCACTGTCCCCTGCTTTCATCACATGACTTTAACTCCTGTTTCTGCTCCTTCCCTCACGTGCAGTCACACTCAGAGCTCCACCGTGCCGAAATCCCCAGCTCACCGTGAGATGCCTGCATAGATGCTAGTTTTCTGCCTAGAATGATTCCTGCTATGTCTTCATTCTGCACACTTTAGCAATCAACTTAAATGTCACCTTTCTAGGGGAAGCCTTTTCCAATTATCCCTTAGAGGTTTACTGACACCATCCCTTTTTAGTTCTTTGTGTGGTAATTTATCCATTTTTCTGTCACCCCACTTGACAGTCTCTAGATCAGAATTTGTCTTATATGCATTTCTACCTTTGGAGCTCAGAATAGTGCCTAAACTATGGAAGGTAATCAGTAATATCACATGGATAAATATTTTTGATAAGTGGGTATTATGCATTAATCAGTGAAAACTAATAATGAGAATTCAGACAAGGAAAGGAACTCTCCACTTTTAAAATTTCAATATATACAACATGTTAAATACAGACTACTTACATGGATTAGATAAATAAGCCAAATTCATGTGGCAAATTTATGTGTATAGTATAAATTGAAGAGTTAATAAAGTAGCTTGATAGCTAGTAAATGCCTTTGAGAGGGTACTGGGGATTGAACTCAGGAGTTCCATACTGTGCTAATCTTCAGTCCTTCTTTAGTTTTTATTTTGAGACAGGATCTCAGTGAGTTGCCCTACCTGGCTTGAATTCGGGATCTTCTTGCTTCAGCCTTCCAAAATTCAGGTGTACCCTACCACACTCGACTTAATAAATGCCTTTTAATTATAATATAAAATCTAATGTGGGCACATTTATATTTTTAATCCATTTTATTTATCTATTAAGAATATAACACATCATGAAATACACTTAATGATATTTTTAAAGCTGAGCATGATGGCCAAACTTGTTATTTCAGAACTTGGAAGGCTGAGACAGGAAGATTGCTGTAAATTTGAAGCCAGCCTGCATTATAAAAGAAGACCCTGTGTCAACAAAAACCCACCAAGAAATAAACAAACAATAATTACAATAGCCTTTCACTATAATACATGGTTTTAAAAATTTTTGAAAATGACTTCAAATTTGCTAAAACTAATACACATTTTAAATGTCTCATTTTCGCATGTATTAAATTTACTAGGTATTTATGCTCTTGGCAATGCAAACCGCTTTTCAGGCACCAAGAACTGACCATAGGCTTTTATTTTCCTGTCCTACCTAAAAATGTACAAGTCATTTATTTTTATTTTTTGCAGTAAGTAGCAATTATCTTACATTCATTCTTAACGATTGTTTACAGCAGTGATATCAAAGTGAAATCCAGGCCTGAAAATTGTCTTTGGATTATACTGGAAACTCTAGAAAACCAGAACTAAAATGATCTTAAGGAAACAGAAGTATTTCTGTCGTTCTCCCGTTCTCAATAAGCAACAACAACTGGTACATTTTGTTAGTTAGTACATACAAAAGTCAGAAGCTGGTAACGTGGGATCACCACCACTAATATTTATGGTTTGCATGAGAGAAACCATTTATAATTCACAGTGAGCAGCTTGAAGAATTTGTTACTGTAGAAGCCACAGGTTACCTCTTGGTTTTCACCATAAACCTTTCCTTTGTTGTCAGAACCAAGCACCTACCACTGTACCGCCACAAAAGAGGTCTAAACACAGGCCTCACCAGCTGCTGATTCTTGTTTAAACTTTGGTCAAAACCCAAATTCATTGCAAATATCCATTTATTTGAGAAGACGTACAATCTCCATTGATAACCTAGGGATCTGTGTGTGTGGGGGGTGGGGGGTTCTGGTGATTAAACTCAGAAGAACTCTACTCCTGAGCTACACCTCCAGCTCTTTGAATTTTGAGACAGAGACTCCCTAAGCTTCCCGAAATGGCCTTGAACTTGTCATCCTTCTGCCTCAGCCTTCTGAGAAGGTAGGATTATGGGCAGGTGCCACCATATCTCACTATTTAGGGAATCGTAAATCATGACCATTTTTATGTTCACTTGGGATTCTGTTAACATGAGGTCAGTATTAATATTTTTGTACCTGCTTTGTGAGTGCCTTAGGAGAAATCATTACATGGATTTGGCTTTAGATATATCAATACATATATCAGACAGATATATGTATCTCATATGTATAGATATATCAGACAGCTAAATTTCCACCTATTTCAAAGTATAAATCCCAGAAGGAAGATAGGAAGCAAGTACCCTAATTCCCCCTATTCCACAGTTTATCTTTCTGTGGTTTCACTTATCCATATTTAATATCAGTCCAAAAATGCCAAATGGAAAAACCCAGAAATAAATAATTCATAATATTTCTATTTTGTTATTAGTTATTGTTGTTGATCTTCACTATACCTACTTTGAGCTTTATCATAGGTGCAACTTATAATAAAAACCTGCAGGGTATCTCAGATCCTACCAATATGGAAGAACTATTATATTTTCCAATTAAAAGCTTTTGTAAGCCATGAGCAGTCCAGTGAAGTAACCATGAACGTAACATGAAGATTAAAACAAAAGTCTCCATACCAGGGGTGGCCAAGGTTTCCAGGAAGGTAACTTCCTTTACCATTTCTTTCTTAATCATCAACAGTAAGTCCTAAAGTTCTTTTTCTTGCATCCAAAGGGTAGAATTCAGTAGACAAATAAATGAAAGGAAATCACTCATTTTTCTTCCACTCATATCTTAGATACAAATCAAATTGAAGTCAGAACCTTATGCATTAAGATATCCAGGAAATGGTGAAAATAAATACAAAAATAAATATGCCCTCCAATGTTTTTCCCCAAAGAACCTTTTCTTTTTATAACCATAAAGACAAATACCATACTCAGAATCTTTTTTATTGGTAACATAAAAGCTAAAAATAACAGATAAGATTTTATGATATTATACTCATTAAATGCAGATTATTGTGCTAATAAGAGTTTCAGGCAATATTTTAATACTATGGTGAAAATGCTAACATAAACTGTGAAGAGTATTTTAGGAAACCTAGTCTTTCAAGTTTAGATTGAACCCAGCATTAAAGGGTATGTGCGGTCATGCATTTGTAGTCAAATATTTACATCTACGTGCAGCTGGCTCAATCCTTAACATAGCTTAATAAGACAGAGCCATAGTCATAAACAATTAACAAGGTTCACATTTCTTGCTCCTTAAGAAAATTTCTGGGAGTCCATTATAAACAACCACAGGCTCTGCATTTGCGTTCTTGTGGTTTTAAAGAACTCTGAGAGCAAAGAGCCAAGAAAAATGACTTTCAGAAGATTTAATCTACATGGAAAAAAGGAAGTCCACGGCTGGATGTTAATAAGATATGGAGAATAAAAGGGAGAACAGGCAGAACAGATCTGGGGAAATGAACGAGCAAGAAGACAGAGCAAAAGGAAGCCAACTAATGTTACAAACGAGTTTGACAGAGTACGTATGAAACATTTGAACAGAAGAGTGACATAGCACGTACAGAAGTCAGCAAATCTGGCTCTGAGGGTTACGTTAGGTTTTATAGGAGAGGGAAAAGGAAGAAGAGTAAGTAAGCAAAATGCCTTAGCAGTCTAGTGACAAGGAACACAAAGAGTGCCATTTACACTCTGTTCCAGCTCGGTATTCCGTCTGCTCACCCAAGAGTGACTGACTTCTGACATTGATGTTAATTTCAGATGATTAAGGATGTGTTCATTCTTCTTTATTTGTCTGAATCTGAGGTCACAGTACATCACCTGAATTCACAGATTTGTGTGTGCATGTGTTTAAGAGGGAGGGGGAGGTGGGTTACATTGACTCAACACTATGTCACTGTTCCTTGAGTAAGTCACCAGTAAAGCTCACTTAAACACCTGAATTTCCAGCTTTCTATTGAGATCTTTAGAAATTGCTGAGTTAAACTTAGATAGAACACTGAGGTATCTACCATCACACGACAACACACTGCTGATTTTTAATCAAGGCCAGCCTTTTCCAGTTTACCAGTCCCCAGGATTCCAAATCATTGTCCTGGCTGAGATGCCTTAATGTCACTCCCCCAGCTCCGTGGAGGTCATTATCTCTCACCTAGGCCTTCCAGGAATGATTTATGATTGGAGATAATCTTCCCCAAATGTTTTTTCCTTGCAAGTACTGATCAACAAAAGCTATCTTGGTTATATATTGCATTGCTTACAAAATACCTTCCTATATTGGTACCATCTGTTGTCAATGTGAATTAGGCAAAGAACACATCACTTCCATTTTATGGAAGAACCCCTCTGGGGTTCTTTAAAAGTGGTGGTAGGGAGGATTTAAAATTTAAAAATGCATCTAAGCTCCCTACACAATAGTAATAATTTTTTCAAACATCTTTCATTTTCTTAGAGTTTTTATACATAAATTGCATGAGTTTTTTTAAACAATTAAATGCTGGTTTATGTGTTTTATATCTTACAGATCCCAATATATTAATTAGTGATGAAAGGAGAAAGTAAAATAATCAATAGACACTAAATTTTTGAAACTAGAAAGAAGCCATTGGCAAGTAAGATGGCAAAGATAGCAGTAGAGAGAGTTGATATAATAAATAATATTTTGCTTTTAACTACACTCTTACTATTGTATGGATGCAAAGAACATGATGTGGAGAAGCAGGAAAAGAATATAAAAGATTCCATAAAAAAGCTCCGTCCACCCACTGGGAGATGAAGAATCCTAGGAAAATAGGGCCTAAATGATAAGAGTCCAAGGAAAGTCACATTATTGTGTGTTTGTTCATGTCTTGGCTAAGTGTCAATTATTTTATGAAGAACTTCCTAATATTAGCCACTCTAGTTTGTCAAATGACTATGGACTGAAACGTTTAAAATTGTGATCCAAAATAAACTTTCCTTTAAATTATTGTCCTCAGGTATTTCATCACAGCTCTGGAAAAGCTGACTAATACAGTAGGATTTAGGTTTCTGCTCATTTCAGCCCTTAGTTACTACAACAAGCTAATCATATCCTCTTGTAGGACTAGGACCATCCTTCCTTCTTCATTAAAACAAAGCAAAACTATATATATACATATATAAAGAATAAGAATTGAGGTTTATTTGAATGTCAGAATACTATGGCAGGCAATGTAATAATCACCAAAGGCTCCATTATAAGGACAAACAAGGGTCTTTTATACCTTCTACCTTTATTTTTACCTCCACTGATCACAAAAGAAGCTCTACCAGTGACCTGGCTGTAACACACATCACACAATGACTGATCCAAATAGGTTCACACACCTAGCACTTCTCTTTCTTCAAGTTAAAGCTCAATTAAGATTCATCATAACCAGAGCAAACTTAACACAAGGCTTCAAAATCCAGTTTGCATGTAGACAGATGAGCCAGGAACCATAGTAAGTCTTGTCTTGAAATCTAGTTGCTAGGTAAACATAAAACAGAATGATTCTCAACCTTTTACTTATTAATCTTTTTTCTCTTATCAATTTTCCACTAAGATTTCTATCAGTGGATGCAAAGACTGGTTCCTGCTGTAGTTCTTGTACTTCCCTAAAAAACAAGGTGCAGTTTGCTTCATGCTGAGATAAGGAATGATGCTAAACTAATTTGCTTTATCAGCAAGAAGAAAAATACCATTTCTCTAGTCACTGTGAGAACAACCAGCAATGTTTGCTTTGCAGTCTTTGCTACCATGATTTTTAAAAATTTCTTGAACCAGCTTGCATACAGCAGGAAAGAATATTAATTAATCAACACAACAATGAACCTGTCCTCTGGAGAGAAAAGCAATATACTTGTAATATAGTGATATCTCTATTGCATCCAATGAACTAATTTACAATGGTCTTCATTTCTTAGTCATGTAAGTTACGAGACAGTAGGCCTTCAAGTAATAGACACATACCACACAAAATTAATTTAATTCTGGTGGGTAAATTGCTAAGACATTCTATTTAATTTGGGCTAGATAAAAGCAACAAGAAAGTAGAGGCAATGATGTTTAAGTGGATTTTAGTATATTTCCTGCCTTGGTGTTTTCCAAGGCCTCGCTGGTAAATATTGAAATGGAAACCCGTGCTGCAAGACTTCTGCTGATGAATGAGGAAACAGCCTTATCATTAGCGAAGTCATTTTTCAAGGCTTGCAGCAACACTCCTGAACACTTCCTGCACGAACGTGTGCTGTGCTGAGGGGTCATGTTACCAGATTGCCACAAAATCCGCACGGGAATCACAAGCAAGCATTAGAAACAGCTACAGCCTGGGGACACATTTCGTTTTATGACTCCTAAATCTGATAAGAAAAAGCGGAGTTGGTGTTTTTCATGCATGACTTTGATTATTCTAGTAATTCCATTTTACTCTGTTTTATGAACGTATCTACAACAGATGAAATGTTACAAGAAAAAAGAAAAAAGGGGGACTGGGAATTTGTACAATACATAAAGCCTTGCCTACAATACTCCCCAGCACCACTAGGGGAGAAAAGAAAAAGAAAAACTTTCGGAAAGGTACCCTGATACATTGCGCAGGGACAGGCCAACACTGAGCTCCATCAAGCGCTGTGCAGACAAGTTAGTAAAGGCTATTGTGTCCCAATGACTTCAGTTGCAAAATGCACTAAATGACACCTATGGCTCGAGATCCTTGGGGAAAACCCAGCCAGCACTAGCTTTGGCATCAGAGAACCCTTGACTGAACAACAGGCATAATAATGCGTCACAGAGTGGTTTAAGGCTGAGGTAACTTGGTAAAGTTGATAGCTGGTGCTTACTTAGCATCTGCCAAAACCTCCTAGTTAATAGTTAAGAGTACCAAGTATCTTACAGGTACTTAATAAGTATTAACTTTCTCCTTTTCTCATTTGTGTAGAGTAGCCTAACAATACCATGCTTCATGGCCTCAGTCCAATCTTCTGAATGACTTGGGGGTATCTCAGACTTGTGCAGATGCTCAAAGAATGATCCGAACCCTGACGTAACCAGCAATGAGGCCCTTTCTGGTTAATAGTGGACACTTCTCCTGTGATATTTACATGTGAAAACATTCTCTTCTGAGCTGTCTCTGCACAGCTAACTGGGGTTAGTTCCTGACAGACATATTACAGGAATGTATAGATGAGCTATTTCCGGAAATGGGGAAAATGTCTAAGAGAGATAGTCCTGTCTCTTCTTTCACAAATTACTACACATAATGAGTCTCTTCATTTCTCTTTGGAAAAAAAATTAATTACTTAAAGGGTATAGTTGGAATGGATTAAAAAGAAAAACAAAACAGTTCCTACACCACTTTTAATTTTACAAAATACTATAATCTGATTTTATTTTTGCAAACTAAAAACATTTTCCCCACATCACAGATAAGGCTGAGATATCAAATGGTTGTCTAAGTGTAAATTGCTGTGGAAGACACACATAAAACTTGAACCCAGTCATTTAAATCCTAAAACCCATGCACAGACAATAGAGGTGGAGCAACTTACATAAAACAGGAGAAATGTCTTTTCAGGATAATGTCTCATAAAAATAGTTGGAGGTGTGAAAAACTTTAAATCATGAATATAAGCCTTTGTGAAAGAAACACAATGGGCAACTAAGAATGAATACACGGACAAGATATGGGTAGAAAAAAACTGACGCACATCCAAAAATAAAGAATATTAGGGGACAATGTTCAAAGGACTTAAGCTTGTGTCTAAGGCATAACAAAATTCAAAACCCACAGACACATAAAAGAAGAAGAAGAAAAAAAAGGGAATGCTGACAGACATTGCTAACTGGCCGCGGGTTTAAAGAGAGGCAGCTTTGAGAATGTCAGACAAACCCCACAGAGAGCTCCAGCAGGTATCTTTGGAGGCTGAACTAACCCTCCCCCTCAGCCCAGTTCACAGTTAGCGCTCTGGGGAGAGGTCCAGAGGGAAAGGGGGAGAGCACACCATCAGACCAAGCCCACCAGCTGCCCCCAGAGTCTACAGTCTCATCAGATCTGTATTTGATCCTTGATAAGAGGCCAGTGACCTTTCCAAGGGCAGCACCCCAAAGGTGAGCAGTCACCTAGACCTTTGTGTGCATGAATTGCAGGTCCAGACTTGAAAGGAGGCTTTCCCGGGCAGAGGGGGACAGAGAAGCAGAGCGCGGGGCATTGGAAAGGAGTAAGAAGCGAGTGCACCTGCTCAACAGCACTTGCCAGTGCTGAGGGCAGATAATGCCTTTTCATGACTTCCTTAAGGTGAGCCAACAGATTTTGAATAAAAACACAGTATATCACCAATGTGGATGTGAGATGTGTATGCACATTCAGACACAATAAATAATAGCAATGCCACGCACCACAGAGAGCTATCATGTATTGGCCTTTTACCATATGCAGAACGTTGTGATTTGGGTTTCCATTTCATCCTTACAGACACGCTGCAGGGGTGGGCATGGTTACTTTCCTCATTTTATAGGTGAGAAAGCTAGTAACCCGTAGAGCACGAATTCAAACCAGTCATGCCAACTCCAATTTAATCAGCGCATTTATCTACTAAACTTAAGCGGCAATGTTTTCTTCCTATCACACCATAAACACCCTTCCCCATGCCCACTGGTATTCTAGAGCTCAAAACAGGGAAGCCCTTACCTGCATGCCCTGAGTTCTTTCAATCACAAAGGGACAACATTACAACCATTGCAAATTCCAGTTTCATTCCGATGTAAGCAATTAAAGCTTCTTTTTTTAAAAAAAATAACAAAGCAATTATGATATGCAATGGAAAAGAATGCAAAATATGAGTGAACTTCTAAGCTTAAGAATAAAAATGTTTTGTCTTTCACTGTTATCTCTATAGAGTAACTCCTATAAGGACCCCGAGGAATCCTCGTTCTCTCCCCTCCCTTTTTTATTAGGTGGCTGAAGAATTTGAGCAAGGATGCATTAATGAATGTGTAGATGCAGATATCTGACCTCGATCATCGACCGCTGACCTTCGTATTTGCAAGTGAATCTGTTCAAGGGGACTGTGGTCTTCATGTCACATTTGAGAGAAATTGTGCAACTTTTTAGCTAGAAGCTTATTAGCCTAGGGGTCCCTAAGAGCCAGGCTAGTTGAGGGATGATTACCTCCTTCTCTTACTCCTGGTCCTGACAATTACACTGTGGTTTAAAATTTATGCAATTATTTGTTCCACTAACAGACAAAAGATATTTTATTCTCCAGAATTTTAACATACTAGAAAAAGAATTTTTTAAAAAAATCCTTATACACATTTTTCTAAACTTTACTCTCTCATCTATGATCATCTTGAAAAAAGCATTTTCAAAAGCAAGAAAAAAAAAAACACTAGAAAATGTGAGGCCTCATGTTCTTCAACAGCAAAATGCTTGCAACTCTAAACTGTGACCGAAATGGTCCTGAATGAATCAGGCAATATCCGTGACACTGTAGCTATAGTCAAGCAGACAAGTATCTTTGAAATATTTTGGACTCATTTGACCCTGAAGTTTCCTTAGAAAATAAATGAGTACCCCAGATTCCCTGTGGGCCTGAGAAATATTTATAAATAGAAAATATTTGTCAACCTGGACAAAGTGGCTAAAAGATTTGTTTAACTGCTAACCTAGAAAGACCACCTGCCCTTGATTTCAGGTAAAGCCATGGCATAGGTGTATTTTGGATTTTAATTATTCATACTTTTCTTGCTAGAAGTTCAAAAAAATCCTATATTTTTCCAGTGCACCTCCTGTGCATGTTTGATAAGAAATAGCTATAGGAATGCTCACAGGTGTAAAACAAAAAACACTGCACATACACTTCATGGTAAGAAAGCACGTACACAGGGGCTCTAGCTCCAGTAGAAAAGAAGCTTTGTAAAATTTATTTCAGTGCAGAAACATGTGGACAACAGCTGAGGAACATTTTGATTCATTCATAAACTGAGCTATAGCATTATCACAGTGATCTGACATATCTCAGAACTTTGGTTTTCCCACCATAAATGTAAGTGTATTACATTCATTCATCTGAGATGACTGCTGTAGAGAGATCTAAACTTCCTCAAAAATATACTCCATATGAATGCAAACTGATATTATTCATCCCAATTTCATTATTTGCAAGGAAACTTCCCTCTGAAGAGACATTCCACAGCCGGAGGCTGCTCAGGAAAGGAGCTAATACCTTCCCTCACCCATCGCCCACTCCTCTGCAAGGACTCGAGGAAAAGAAATCCAGCATAGCACAGTGCAAGATGCAAAGGTCAAGGATCCATACAGTGCTGTGTTGTGTGATATTGCTTGATCATTGAGCTCCATCCCATATGCAAGAGCTTTCTACTCACCACTTAATAAACAGGAATCAAAATAACAGAACCTGGTGAAATGTAAGTCTCAATTTCTTGTTCTAATAGAAGCAAACGAGGACATGTAAAATGTACCACCTGAAGATGTGGACATTTCCTGGGAATGTTTAGCCCGTCTATTTAGTCTCTAATAACCCAGGAGTTATTACAATAATTTGAGATTCTTCCACTATGTCTTACATAGGCAATAGTAGGAAGTAGTCCAACACACTGGGTAGAAGGAGACACCCATTTAACTTGACAAAATCCACCACAGTAATCCTCCAAAATGAAATTTCTGCATCGGATAATCAGGAGTTCCTGGGTATTTGATTAAATACCCCAGGTATTTGATCCTCAACCTACTTTCATTTCTCCCTCCAACTGACAAAGAAGAAAAATTAGACCAAGACGCTGAAGAAACAAAGTGTGTATTTTAATACCGAAATGCTTTTACCTACCTTCCTGCTGTGAACGAAATGGGCCAGGCTTTCACAACGTCAGTCAGCTTAACTCCCAGCTGGTGGCACTGGGAAAATGGAGCCAGACAGTCTTATTGCTGTTTCTGTCCTTTAACTGCCAACTGGAATACAATAGAGGAGTCAAAGGGAAACAGTGGAGAGAAAGAGCCAGGGAACCGGAAGGAGACAAAGCAGCAAAGAAA
This sequence comes from Dolichotis patagonum, assembly GCA_004027295.1. Lineage (NCBI taxonomy): Eukaryota > Metazoa > Chordata > Mammalia > Rodentia > Caviidae > Dolichotis > Dolichotis patagonum. The sequence goes on from PVJX010000924.1 coordinate 115,316, forward strand.
ATGCCCATGCGTCAGACATTGGGTTCTACAGCCTTGGCATCCCAGGCCATTTTCTCATTGGAGATAATGACACCTCAATTCATTTGCTCCTCTTCCTTCAAACATGTATATTTTACAAATCACACATCACGTAGTAGGTACTTGTCTTTGCAACATTTTAGGAAGGGTCACAAGCTAGGCTTAATCAAAAAGATACAGACTGTGTATCTAGCATATTATGGGAAATTTTAGTTTAAACATACAGGACATCAATGTTGCAAACACTAATGCTTTTGAACTACAAAAATTTTCCATTTGGACTGATTATAGCATATGCACTGCATAAAGAGAGTGAGATATTAGAGCATTCTCCTATATATGCACAGGCACTTGGAACTTTACTTACATCCATTCCTTCGTCATCTTGCTGTTGGCTTTTGTACTTTGCTTTGTTTTGTTTTCATCAAGCATATTTTTATAACAATAAACACAAAGCTGCCACTTACCACAAAATCTTTATTTCCCTTTTTAACTTTACAACGCTCATAAATAAGCTATTGTCTCTGGCTTGTTCACAAGTAGAATTCACACATTAAATGCTAAGCTTCAGCAAGAATTAAAAACAGTATGTCTTTTCCCTCATATAATTAAAATGTATATAGCATATTTTATTTAAATACAATGCATTGTATACTGAGTTTTCTAAGCTGTAAAGGATGGGGAGAGAGTGCAAATAATTTGACTTATACATAAATAAAATCATTACATAGCCCAATTTTAAATATCTTAAATTGGTCACAGTCTAGAGAGTATATATCAGAGTTATAATACAGGCTCTATATCACAACAGTAATTGTAAACTTTCTTGAGAATGGGATGATGATACAAGCAAGTGAAATTCCTTCAGACAGCACGCAATCTTACCTCATCAGATAGGGAATCCAAAATCTTGCACTTTCCAATTATTTTATTAATAAGCATCATCTTTGTAATAGTCTCTTTTGTCTTTGGATACAGAGTTGAAGTAGAATAGATAACTTTGGTTGTTTCAGTCAGTCTGAAAGTTCAGATTAAGGAAAACTGGATAAGAACTTTCTACTAGTCAATAACAAAAAGAACAAAAAAAGAAAAAAAAGAAAAAAGAAACACTAAAGTCATAACACACGCTATTATTCACTTGCCTGAATTTTATATTTCGACTTTCTTATGATCAGTCTGATGCCACAAGTTACTATAGCTCAAATTATATCTACCTCTTAGCAAAGCAAGGTGATTATCTGGAAATTTTCTACTTTAAAGCCTGAATTATCTTCCTTTAATCATCTGTTCGGCTCAAATTCATTACAAAAATGACCAATTTACTACCTCACTTCACATGAGGTAGACAATACTACAGAATCTGTGTCCCAGAGTAGAACTACCAAGTGCTACCTGGGGACAGATGAGCACACAACACTGTGTGAGTAACTTAAATCGTTCCAATTACTCTTTTGCTTATAAAACTATTTCTATACTCTCCATTCAGTTTGTAAAAATACGCACACTGAAGCAAGACCCGTTAGCATACAACATTTTCTGCTTCTGCAAAGCAACTCACAATAAATCTCTTACCTTGTAGAGAGATGGAAGAGCCCAGGGCTCATAATAGGATGAGTGATGCATAAAATGTTCTTTAGCTGAGTTCCCTTGGGATTTATGCTTCCAAGCTAGGAACACCGTCTGCCTGCATGGGTGGAATGCTAAGCAATGCAGTAAAGCAACCGACGCACTGTGGATAGAATTTCAGCTCTGAGAAATCTAGAAGAACCTGTAAAATAAGCAAGGAAACAAGCAACTGTGTATCTAAAATTCCCAGCACAAGTTGGGGGAACATGCAGTTTTAAAAAAGGGAGGTTAGTGATGGGCTCGTATTTTTAAGTTAGACTGTATAAATGATATGCTTCTGCTTAGAAATAGATTATTTTATATTTGGTTAAAATACAAGAGAGGCACTGTTTTATATTGTGCAACCCAAGTATTCCACCAGGAAATTACTGAATTACAAGTCAAATGTCAGCCAAGGAATTATATGTTTTCAAAAGTATTGAAGACATTTTAAAAAGCAAATCTAAGAAATATAAATGAGATAATTTTATATGCTATAATTATAATTAAATAGCCACATTTATTTGTTGGAAAAATTATTACTAATCTTTTGAAGATATAGTTTCAAATCACACTTGTTTTCAATCTAAATTTAGCTCTGTTCCCTCCGTCATATTTCTTCAGGCATGAGAAAGAAAATCAATGTCCCTACTCACCTTTGGAAGAATTTCACTGCCATGTCTCCACGGTTCTATAGGATCCAATAATCCGTGGCTCAGTATTGATTTTTCTATGACACCTGTAGAAACAGCCTCTCCTTCCTTTCTAACAAAGATAGCAACAAAAATCGGGTAGTTTCTGAATGAATTAAAACATAGGTAATTAGGCACAACTTCATCCTGTAAGGAAATGTGGTTTGTATTTTCTGAAGATGTTAATATTGCTTGCTTTCTCTGAGCCACTTAATAGTTATTTAAAGAAAACGTTCACATCTATTTTTTGAAAGTAATTTGAATGTAATTTCTTCAGGTTTCCTGCAGCTAACTCATATATTACAAATAGTATTTATTTTTCAAAGGAAATAGGCAAATGGTAAAACCTATCTAACTTCAGGTCTCAATTTTAAAACATCTCCAAAATGGAAACTCTTCTTGAATATGAAAAACCACAGTCATGTTCTTAACATCAAAAGCTTGGTAAGGTAGCTGATGCTGAATGGGCTGGATTAGAATGTAGCAAGTTCTAGAAAAAAGAGTGGGTTAGAGTGGAGTCTAAATTTTATAGCATTTTACAAACACCAGAAGAACAAATAAGAGCCACCAGGGTTCCTACTTTCTTTGACGAACCCAGATGCAAATATATGTATATATTTGCAAGAAGTCATGTTTCCAGCATTCTTCACACACCTGATTTAAACCTCCAAGGTACTTGTTTCACCTTGGGCGGACACTCTGGGGATGCCTGAATACATCCCCTGCAGCCATCCCGCGCCGAGCAGAGTAACTACAGCTGGTGCTCATTTCATCCCTTGCTCCATCCGCCTGAGAATCTGCAAAATAAAAATTCAGTGTTAAAACAATTTCCCTTTTATGACTTCTTTTCCCAGGAAGAATCTTAGACAAGCATACACAAAGCAGGTTGTTTCCCACGACCTACGTGACATCTTGGTTAAAAGTGACATGACCGTGTTGCACCCTGACAGATTTAGTGTTAGGACCTGACAGATATAAACCCACAGTAACAATCTCCCTGCCACAGATAGTTAAGCTCACACTAAAACTTTGATTTGATAGTCCCTTGCTTAGCTTTTGCCACAGTGAATGTGACTGCCTTTTGAGTTCATTATAAATTACATTGCTCTTTGCATTACTGTCAATTTAGGCTTCACTTTACCAAAGTCCAGGGAACTTTAACCACTCGACAAACCCGTGTACATTTTTTGAATTAAGAATTAGACCAATCCAAAGTCCAGTTCTCAAGGAAGAAGTTCCATTATTTATCAGGCCATGTCTACACTGGCTGAGCAAAGCGCTCTGTTCAGAAGGAGAAGCGCCTTTGGCAGCTAGAGTCCACATAGCTGACCCATGGAGGCTTGGGTGGAGCTTCGTCACCTAATTACACCAGTGCAATGAAATCACAAAGCATTTGATGACAATGACCCATGATGACAAGAAAGCATGCAATGCCATTGTTCTAATTTATTTGTATGATAGTCAATTAGAAAGCAATTCAAAGGAGCCATAAGAAGAATGCATACACTTGGCAGACACGATGGATATGAGTTATAATTATTCAATGTTTGGTTTAATCAGAGCCATTTGGCCAAACTACTCAGTGGTGGCACAATTTTCAGATCAATCTTTTTTTTCCTAATTAGTCTAGATTTAGCTTATAACTCTAATCTTATATTTATGCAGAAATATTTTCAGAGTTCAAATAATTGAAAAGATGATTTTTATTTCAGAAAAAAGAAAGAAAGGGTCAAAAGATAATCTATATTCTGGAGGAAGTATTTATACTCCTCCTACTTACACTGCTAAGTGCTAAATATGGGTGGATTCTATTCTGGTGACAGTACATTGCCCTCCAATTGTCCTCAATGTTAAAATTCTTTCAACCAATTTTTAGAATAAAAAGAGGTTTAGCAGAAATGTTCTACTAATAGCTATGAAATTATAGGCTTTCCCTTCCATCCACCCAAACATACTCTTCCCAGTAAAATAACAGATACAACACTAATCACCTTTGGAAGATTTCCAGCCTTCCCCATTGGTGACTTGGCAGAGTTGGACCAAACTGCCTTGAAGGAATAAAGCCTAACTAACTCTCTGTGAATGCTCTCCAAAGATTTCCAGAGAATCCAATCCTGTTTTATAATAAAGCAGAAATGAAGTTTTAAATGTGTGGGTATCGATCAGAATTGTTACCTGTGAGATACAATTACTTTGACTAGTATCATCCCAAAATAAGTGAGTCAGGTGAAACCCCACACCTTCATCCCTTGGAATTTGCAGCCAGGAGCATCTCAAGCTTCTTGACATTTCTAGCTTCCAATGGTCAAGGTGAGTTCTTAGCCTCGGTGTTTCCATTTGGGAATCATGCAATTTATATACAGAATCTCTTTGGGCAGGGTGCAGAATTCCAACTTTGAAGATTGTCATAAGAGTGGCTAATTTTTAAATGACCACTCACTCTATAAAACAAAGGAATGTTAGGTGGTCTAAGAAACACCTTCTGAGTGGAACCACATCTTCTTTTCCCACATGAGATCCTAGATGTTCCATATACATAAAACCACTGTCAAAACCCTTTGCCACCTGCGTTATGTACTTCATGAGGGTGAGGGTGAGGATGAGAAGACAGTGAACACACAAAAATGTGTCTGGCCCTATTCCAAATCTTTGTATAAATTCACTCATTTAATTCCACAACAACCCTGTAAGATAGGTACTCTTACCCTCATTTTACAGATGAGGAAACAGAATCACAGAGAAAACAAGTAATCTTCCCTTGGCTACTTAGCTCTAAGGAGGGCTGGGATTTAAGTATATGCAGAGATTTGAATGAAAACCTGGTTTCTTTCTAGTGCTTCTCTTCTTCCCATCTGAGTGAAGTCAATGTGCCTGGAATGAAACTTTATGAACAATTGGGGCCACCAGGCTCATTTATTTACTTCTCACCTGGAGATATGTTCGTCCATAGTGAACCAGGGCCTCCTTCTTTTGGAAATAGGTTCACTTGGAAGCAAAATTTATTTTCCCTCGTCATCGGTTAGGGATCCCAATTACATATTGAAAACTTAAATTTTAAGATGCTTGTGAATGTGGAAAGCCCCAAGTAAGAAAAGAACTGTAAAAAATAAAAACGATCACATAGCACCTCTGCGAAGAGCATGTATCTAAATAGAACCTTATGCAATCAGACCTCCTCTGGTCAAATCCTTACATTACCTTTCACAAGCTGGGCAAGTTATTTTAATCTCTCTATGACTTAGTTTTCTAGTCTATATAATGGGGATAAAAATAATCCTACTGTTTAGGATTGTGAAGATTAAATAAATGAATTCATGCAAAATGTTTAGACCAGTGCATGGCACAGAGAGAGCCCTTGAAAAATACATACTGCTGTTATTATCACATTTACTTTAGTAGACTATAGCTAAGCACTGATAGAGAAAAAGGTGTCATTTTGGTATGAAAGCATTTAGCAGAGATTTTGGAAAGATCATTCATGGTTCCAGGAAATCTTTTCAACACACACAAGTTGGCTTTAAAAATTTACTGTCTCATACCTTCATTATTAATTTTATACTTTAGTTTTGGAAAACATAGGTAAATCACAGACTATGACAGAACCATCCTAAAAGTCATCAGCGCTTACAATGTTATCAAACACTCACCTAGCAAGCTATAAAGAGCTTTTCCCGAAAGGTAAGATTTTCAATAATGTTAAAAGGTTGCCAGCTTAATCACTTTCTATATTATAATCCATATTTCTGCAATTTCAATTGACCTCAATAGCTGTGATTTAATGTTAATTATTGTGTGCATCAGTGGTAGGGGAATAATTCAAATGTTCCACTTGTGTGTTCGGTCCGTTGTCCCTTTACCTTTGCAATGTTCTAAATGCTTGGGCCTTTGCTTATGTCTCCACCCTCTGAGGCTACACGGCAACTTAGAAATCGCTGCTTAGAAACCTAAAATAGAAATTTCCATTCCAAAGGAGAGTAACACAAGTACTAGGAGAAAATGACTGGCGAGATGCCCACTTGCATGGAGCTATTTGGTAAGTGCTATACACAGAAAATGGAATGGGCTGAAACTTTTTCCTCTTCAGTTCTAAAATGGGCATCAACAACAGTGAGTGTGAAAAGCCCAGGGGCTCAGCAGGAGACGCACTGAGAAGCTATTCTGGGTCTCTCTGAAGATGCGGAACGGGTGCCGCAGAACTGGTGAACTACTTGATGGTCCACAGGAGGCTGTCACTGAGACGACCCTCTGCTTCACTTCCTAGCACCCCACAGACCCGATCTTCTCTGACAATCTGGAGGGAAGTGACGTCTTTATCAAGGAGCACCTTGGTCAAGGATCTGAATGTGGAATAAGCGAGTCAGTGTGTGGTCTTGAGTGAGATAAAGGGTGTAGACAGACCTCATGGAGTTGCAGTTTAATCCTGCAATCTCACTCTGAAATGAGATCTTAGCAAACCTCAGCCTCCAGTTCTCTAGGTAAGGACACGTGTCCGGAACTAAGCCATCTGCCAACAGTGTCATCATGGAGGGAAGGACAGGTCTAGGATTAGAACTAGAAGGCGGAAGATGGCTAAAGTGTGAGAAAAAAAATAGATTTCCTGATAGCTGTTCAATTATTAGAAGGCAAATGGAAAGGTCAGGAAAGACACAGAGACATCTGGTTTTCAACTGTGAATTGTCTACATGGCCCGAGAGGCTGGCGGAGGCTGAGGGGTAGCACCGGACACTGCACAACCAGGAGGACACAGAGACAGGCGTTGGGAGGAACTGAACAAGCCAGCTGGTTTCTTACCTGTGCTGCTCTTCAAGCTTGTTAACTACCTTGTTTTTTGTTTTCTTTTCTTTTGTGGGGGTTAGGGGTGAGGGAGTTACTCAGGATTGGACCCAAGCCCTTCAGACTAAGCAATATCCACAGCCCTTTTTATTTTATTTTTTTAATTTAAAACTGGTTTCTCTAAGGTGCTAAGTTGTCCAGGCTGGGTTCAAACATGCAATCCTCTTGTCTCAGCCTCCCAGAGTACTGGGATTACAACCATGATCCACACAATGTGGCTATTACCTTCATTAATATCCTCAACAAACATAAGAAGCTGCTGCTGATAGATACCGTGGTCACTTCAGGACTCCCCTCTGCCGCTCTGCTTTCTCTACCCTCTGCCCAGCTTTCCCAGGCCATCAGATATGCTCTTTGGAGGTTCTTACCAAAATACACACTTATTACTTCTTTCTGGCACTTTAGTTTTTGCCTTTGCTGTTTTCTTACCGTCACACATTTGGGCTTCAGTTAAGACCCTCTAAATTCTTTAGCCCAAGTTCTTTTTAAAAAGATTCTATTTATTTCAGGTGACATACCAATTCTAACAATACACTCCAAACACCAAAGGGAAAATTAATAAACAAACAACCAAACCAAAAAGGCAAACAGGCAAGAGCCACTCTACCTAGGGGAGGCCCTTAACCGGCCACCCCATGGACCCGCTGTCCTTTCTCATTATACTTTTTCTTTATGATTCTACACAGAAATTCAACCCAGGTGATTTGGTTCTTAACGAAACGAATGTGAATTAATTCTGATCATACATTTTAATGAGACAACACTTCAGAGGCTCTCAGACATTCCAAATGCAAAACTTATCTTTTTCTGTGGTAAAACTGGAAATTCTCTTTCTTAGGAAACCTTGATTGTTTCACCTCTGCTATTTTTCACTTAATGAGACCATTTGCATATCTGCAAGGTCAGAGGAGAGGGAATTAGGGTCTCAAGCTGCAGTCTCCCTCCCCACCTCCAGTGCCAGGGCCATACACTCCTCATTTCTCTTTTCTTTGCAAGTTTTGTGATTTTGTAGAATTCCAAGTCCCACAGCCCGACGTCAAGGCTGATCTTGCCAGTACCTTTGATTGTTCCAAAGGATGCTTATTCCAGAATGGTGACAGAATTCCTTTCAATACTTTCTTTCCTGATTATTAAGTGGTAGTGTCATACTTAAAGAACAATTATTTCTGGGGCCACTCATTTAATTCTTTGAAGACACATTGCATTAAAAATTCTTTTTTTCTAATCGTCTCCTATTCACTCTATCCCCAGTATACTCTACGTGTCAGAAATAATTATAAGCAGTTTAATAAATACAGGAGACCTTTCTCATTAATATTCCAGAACGGACGAGTGCAGGATTGCTTTGTTATCATCTTTATTCTGATTGGAATTTGCATTTAGCATCAGCAACACCTTATAAGAAAGTACAGGCCTCAACCTCCATGTTTCACATTTCCCCGGCTCTTTCGGGGCCCCAGCACTCCATGTTCCTCACAATAACTGCTAATGGCAAAGGGTCACCTTCCTCAGAGCTGTCCCTCACCTTGTTTTGCCACTTTTCATATGAGCATGATCAAGGCAATGACTTTTCCACTCAATGGTATCAGGACAGTTTGTTTAAAAGCAGGTTTCTGATTAGAGTGGGGGGAGCAGGAGGTGATCATATATCCGTAGAAGACATGATGTCTGATCACACCCTGCCTCAAGAAGGCACACTGCCTGCTCTTGTCATCAAAGGCAGGACATCTATTCTGCATCTGAGGTAAAGGCAGAAAGTCCATATGGCTATTTCCTTTCAAAGTTTGCTGATCTCATATATAGTAAAAACCCGCTACGAAAGGCCCTATTGCATCATGGTCTGGGTTGCACTGTAGAATAAATAAAGCCGTCCTGGGTGCCTTTCTATCAGGGACATCCCCTGCCTCCTGACGATCAGCATCATACCAGGTGTGCCGATCTTGGATTTGTCAGTCGATGATACCTCCTCTGACAAGCTCAAGGGCCAAAAAGTGCTAGATGAGTCCACAATCGAAGAGGCCCAGGGCTGGCTAGAACCCCTCTGACCCAAATTCTGAAAGACCAGTGTCCTGGATGGCTGTGGTTCCGTGGAGAAAGTTCTTGAGTCAAGCAGATGTGTTTCTTCTCTGCCACTTTTTGTGGCTTCTTGAAACTGCTTTTGTTTCCTGAGGCTTACTCTATGAAATGGTGGCACTGATTCCTTGTAGGGCTTATTAATAAATCAGGTCATGTGTGTGACACTGAAAGCACTGGTTTCTAGTAAGGCATCACATGGATGTGCAATAATTTTTAATCTTAAATGAAGAACTATGGCCAAGGAGCAAGTCAGTCAAGACCACAGACAGAAATCTAGGCAAAAATCCAGGTAAAATATAGAAATAGCAATTTAATATTAAGCTAGGACTTTCTTCTAAAAGAAGTAGTACCATTAGTAAAATTTAATCTTATGTATATATTACATTTACAGGTAATTGATTTTCAATAAATGGCTATGCAGGAAAATGCTTGAAGCTACATGCTGAATAGACATAAATTACCACCTCTTAATATTTAACGTGTATTTCATCGTCTTATGGCACCTAAGGGTCATAATTATGATTATCAAGGGCTCATTTACTGGAGCAATGGATGGAGTCCAAATGACTCTATGACATAACTAAGAATAAATTTTTGGAATTAATCCATGCTGTCCATTTGTAATACTGTCATGTGTCCCTATTTCAAAAAAAAGTAATGTGACCTCAATGATTTTAAGTTATCTGACCTGAGCCTTTTAGCAATTTTTTTTCTTGGTAAGTGGGTATTAACAACAGCAGGCATTTCCACTTCTAACATATCATCAAGCACAAGGCCCAAACACTGGCTTTTGGGTGGTATTCAAGGCTGGAGCTCCTCGTCTCTAGCCTGAGGTACCAGGGTTGGAAAGAGGAGCAGGAAGTAACTGCAGGGATGGGAAACAGAGAAGAAATAATAAGCTCTACGCTGACTAATTGATGGAACTGTCAAAACGATGAAGTGGATTAACAGCTGAGTGGTACTCCGTAAGTTTATGGCACTAGACAAGTGTAAGGTGTTATCATTATTATTGCTGTTAATAATCTTACTCAGTGTACAATGGATGAGTTATATATAGCTGGAAAGAGAAGCGTTCTTTTTCAAATGATGTTACATTGACTCCTCCATCACCCAATTCCTGCTCTCTCAGCTTATCTCCCCATCAGCATGACTGACATGTAGCGTCTGCCTCTGTTTTCATCTGTTTTTGTCAGTTTGACATAGTTGAAATAGATGGGAAGATCTTGGAGAGGATAAGGTGGCTTCGAGCAAATTCTGAAATTTTAAAAATAGCTGTCTCCGAATAGCAAGGTAGAAAGGTGTCTGCATACAGGAAGGTAAAGATGTTCTTTGTTAACGTGACTAAAATCATGTAGCAATTATTGTAGGATGGCAGAATATGCTGAAAGCACAACATTGGCACACTGCCTCTGTTCAGGTGCCTTTGCCACAAAAGGCAGACACATGTCATAGTGATCTCCATTGTGCTGCTCGGCCACTTGAATTGTCTCCTTGAAATAAACTATATATATATATATATAAATATATATATAAATATATATATATATATATAAATATATATATATATATATATATATATATGCAGGCATGGACTCTAATGGTTGTATAATTACAAACACACAAAAAATACATCATCTAAAGAGTCAGGGTGTGTTTACCAGAATGCTGTAAAACTCAGCAATGCCATCCACAATCATTGGCAAGCCACTTAAAAATAAAACTAGATTCCCAAAAGTAGATGTCCATTTCTCCACCATGGTAGGGAAAGACTGATGTTAGCTCTTTAATAAACAGATTCAAATGTCTTTAAAATATTGCTATAAAGACAGCATAGGCCACAGAACTGAACACGGAGGGAAAGAAGTCAGAAATGGTCACATAAAGAGCAGTGCAGTGATCAGTGGAATGCGGGAGGTTTGTATAAGCTAGCATGGAATCATTACATTCCATACAGTGAGCGAGAAACTTGTAGAATGTTAAATATAACATGGTCTCATTTACGTTTTACACACATAAAGATTAAGTATATTCATAGACAAAAAGGGAAAAACACAAAAAAATCAACCTATTAATTGTTGTTCTAACTTGGAAGAGAAGTGAAATTAGGATAAAAAATTCAGCAAGTTGGAGTGGGGGTTCTTTTTACTCATTAATTTTGATTGGGGCTACTGTTATTTTATAATGATTTTTTAAATGAAAGGGCTGCAAACCGGAGCACCTGTTCTCATGGAGGGCAATAAAAGCCTTCTGTAATCAAGTTCACCATCTCTCTGTTGGTCACAGAGTTCTGTAAAGTAAATATTTTTTAATGATGGAAATAGCACCTTTCCTGACCTATGACCACTTTCGTTTCACAAGTACTTCCAAAGCTCCATCCGGGACACTATGCCCTGGAAACACCACATCTAAGGATCAGAAAACGCTAGTAAATACATCATACTCTCACTCCACACCCATGGCAAACAGGATTGTCCTTCTCATTGTTAATTGCACACAAGAGCACACTGAAGGTAAAAATCATACTCTCCTTATTAAAAGCCTACCTACAAACTTCAAATATAGAAAAACAAGGTAAAATTTCCTTTTGCAATCCGTAAGTAAATCAAGTGTTTGTATTGATATAACCCAAAATTTTATTTGTGACTGAAGTAAGAATTCCTCTTTATTTTCATGGAGATAAAAACCAAAACAAAAGAATTACCAATGGAAATAAAGAGCTGACTGGGTGTAAAAAAGGAACCAAAGTCAGGTGCTGGCTGACTGTGTGAATAAAGTTTCACAGGAACAGGATCACATTTGCTCATGTATGTGTTATCTCTGGTTACTTTTCAGCTATAGCAAAGATGTGAATATTCACATCAGAGACAATATTGCCAAAATAGTCACTAAACTGGATCAGTACAGAAAATGTTTGCTCATCTCCAATATGCTTACAAAAATTGGACCATATAGTTGCAAAGTGGGATATATCTGTGTGTGTATTTTCCACTTTGGTGTGTTCTTTCGGGGTGTCTGTCTTTTAAGAAGCAATTCTCAGAATCGTTCATTAAGGCATGTGTGTGTTTGTTCTCTCTCTAATACTAGAAGGAACAAAAATAGAAAGCGAATAAATAGTATTGTAAAACATAGGTGGAGGCAATATAAGTTACAGTGGTTTTGCAAGCAATATTTCTAAATCTGAATTCTCAATTCATTTGCATGCGTGTTTGGCAAAGACTCAACTCTTCTGTAGGGTGTGAAAAAAGTGGGGTGCAGAGCTGACTGATATAATTGGGTCTTCTTTAAACAGTCTTTATAAGTGTTGGTAATATTGTAAGCATTTCCCCAATTTCTGAATGTCTCAACTTTACCCTGAAAAAAGAGTGGCCAAAAAATTAAAAATTGCTTAAGCTAAATTTTCGCAAAACATTTGCATGGATATAGTAGTGCAATCTACTGCCAAAGATGCTCTGTTTTAATTCTGCCTGGCAAGTTGGCTGGGCTTGTTTGGCATTTCATTAACAAAAAATAAACCTCACTTTTCTTCCTGAGAAAATAGCATGTGTAGTATTTTTGGGACAGCAAAGCTAAGCATGCTACATCTTGATCTGAAAAATATATATTCCTGAAATGTGGATAAATAAAAAGCCTTTCTCTGCATAGTAACTGGTCACTGTGGAAAATTCATGTCTTAGGTATGTGACTGAATAGAAGTGTCACAAAATATATGCTTAAAAATCACAGAGAGCACACTTGTAATCCTAGCATTTGGGAGGCTGAGGCAGGAAGATCACTGGGAGTTTGAGGTCAGTTTGGGTTACAAAGTAAGCTCAAGGTCAGCCTGAACTACATAGCGAGAACCTATCTCAAAAAGCAAACAAACAACAGATATCACAGAGAAGGATTATCCTAAAATAGTAAAAGAAACGATATAGAAATTGAGAAAATAGATGCTTGGGACACCTTTACATCTGTGAAACTTTTACAGTGTGATGCTCTGTGCAAGCCAACAACATTAAATTTTAAGTTTTTGGGGGGTGAAATATAAGAAAGTGTGAGTGTTAGAAGACAAAATAAAGATAACTTGAAATCTGTGGTGCAGTTACTATTCCTCAGAAAGAATGAAAGCTAAAATTAAAGGATATATCTATCATCTACCTATCTATCTATCTATTATCAATTATCTATCTATTTATCTATCTGCACAACTCAATTTTCATCATTGGAACAGCAAAAGATCTTTCCAGTTCTGTGGCAAATAAATTTTCGAAAAAGCCTGAATGTGGTGGAAAGAAATAAATTATTAAGAGTTACCAACAGACTGCATAGCTCATATGCACATAAATTGGAAAACTATACAGTTAATGCCACCACTGGATTGATTATATACAAGATGTCATTATGGCTAAGAATATCTGGGGTGAGGATGAGAACAAAACATGCAAAAGAAAGATCCTGGGAGGAGGTGCTATCCTTGTTTTGACTAAAGGAAAACTAGTAGTGAATCAGGGAAGAAGGAGATTGAGTTGGAAGGAAATGAGACTCTGAATACAAGGACAGGATATACTGGATATGTAGAACCCTAAGGTGTTACATGTCAGGGGAGAGCAAAATTGAAGACAAGGAAGTACTTGAGGAAAAGCTAGAACGTGGAAGGAAGCCGTAGGTTTAAAACAGAATGTAGGTTAGGGCTGTCTTGCACTTGATCTGGCATGATGAGGAAATACAAGAGGAACTTAAGCTTGCAAGCAGCAGGGGTGCACAGTGGGTTCATTTGAAAGCTACAGGGGTGTTAGAAGAAAGGCCATCTAGGTTGAGCCCGATGTCCAAGCAGGAAATGAACCACTGCTGGTAGCCATAGTTTTGAACCACAACAGTAGTAGTGATAAAGCGCATTATAGATGAATTCAAGAAATATTTATGACAGAAAATTAGCAGGTCCTGGTAATAATAGGCTTGATGTGGAAGAGAACTAAAGTGGGAGAGAAAAGGAGCCATTATGACCCTTGGGCTTCTGGTTTTGATGGATGAGTAGACAGCGATGGCACAAAACATGATAGCACAGAATGAGAGAGCAGGGGAACAAGGGTGAAGTTAGTTTCACCACGCTGGGAGGAAGATGCTGGCGAACAAGGCAAGCAGCAGCTTGATACTGGAGTCGCAATCGCAGGAAAGGACTCGAGCTACACATAAAACTATGAGTGATTGCCAATCATGACAGTGGATGATAGGACCGAGGGAGGACGGGTGGGAGGGGAAACACAAGTAACCTGAGGATGAAGTCAGGGAAAGAGGAAGAAGACAAGTCCATGATAGACAGAGAAGGAATGATGAGAGAGGCTTTTGGAAGATATGGTGCTACAGAAACCAGGGAAGCAGAACTCTCAGGAAGAGGAAATGATCAGTGGGTTTGAAGACATAGATGCAGGAAAGAACCAAAGAACCTGTTGGAATTTTGCAGTCCAGAAACCATTATTCATTCCATAGTGAAGTAAAAACAAGCAGTGGATGGTGGCAACTATATAGAAGAGACCAAGAAACACCCAAACTATGCACATGGAGTTCTTGAGAGATTTAAATGAGGTGAGCAGAGAGGTCAGCAGATGAAGAGGAACCAGGATGAAGGTGCGGATGTTCAGCACTGGAGATACGGGAACATCCACTTGAACCAATGACCATCAAAGCCCAACTGCCAGGCCAGTGCCAGCCGTGGCTGATCCACGCTCCTTTCCTTGTCATTTTGACCTTTCTTTTGCCTGCCACCTTCCCTGCCAATCTGAGGAGATGTCTGGGCAATTTGCTCTGTCCTAGGATGGCAGCCTCTTCAGCAAACAAAACCTGGAATAAGATGGACTCACATTCACCATTGTCTTACTAAACTTAAGCAGACAAACATTTCTTAAGTAATTGCTATCTTCTAAAAATCTCCTTTCTTTCCTGGTGAAGCACTGCCCAACTCTTATTGCACTTCTGAGAACTTTTTTTTTTTTTTTTTGGTACTGGGGATCGAACTCATGACTGCGTGCTTGCAAGGCAGGTGCTTATGCCACTGAGCTAAATCCCCAGCCCTCTTATTGCACTTCATAATAACACTTTTCAGGTAGATGCACATTATAAGACAAGCACATTACAAGATATCTAACATAAGATCTCACTTACTGGTAAAATTATTGTCACCAATACTGTTGTGCAGTTTAGTATTTCCTACACTGGGAAAGGACACTGCAGGATAGTTAAAAGAAGTTCATTTGGGTATGAATAGATATTTTGGTTTTTCCTGGCTTCAGCACTGCCTAACCACATGACCTTAAACAAGTCCTTCTCCAAGTTTTCTTCATTATAATTGAACCCAGGTACTTTCATTTCATGATTTCCTCTTTCAGAATTTCTGGTTAAGAGAAAACTGTGGTAACTAACCCAGTTACATACTCTACCATTTATGAGATTAACTCAAAATATGTTTTGTGGCAGATGAAGATAATATCAAGGAGTTCCAAGGTCACAAAATTATGGCATACATCTTAGGAGAGAAACCCGTACTGGTAACAATTAGAAAAGATAACTCTACACAGTCTTCTCTTTTTTTCAAACGAAAAGCTTATTTGAATTGCATAATATTTTTCTTTGCTTTCAAAGTCCAATACCAAGGGTTTGATGACGAAGCAAAGCAGGATTGTTCCAGCCTTGGTACACATGCTGGCATCTCCAAAAGCAACGTTAGAATGACAATTTCTGGAGACAAATGATTCATTTCTGTTTCTGCTCTATTCACTGGCAGAACATAACCACAGCTGAGATACAATCTGAGGCTCAGGAATACAAAAACTGTTGCCATACACACAGCAGTTTCTCTCTGTAGTGTCTCCCTAGACAATGCTGAGTAAGTGACCTCAAAGAACTCTAAGAGTCCGTGGGGCATGGGGAATGGGGGAGGCAGAAAATTAAAACTTGCTTTGAGCTTGGTATAAATTTAAGTAATGCACACTTGAGATTTTGGAGATAAAATGGAATAAATTAAATAGTAAAGAAGATTCCTCTTCTTTTTCTTCTTTATTCCAGAAACAGAAGAAAAAAAAACATGCCAGTAAGTATGTCTGGGCACTTTTCTAGGATTTTCAAGGGGACTCTCTGTCCTGAACTAGCCTTGCACTAAGAGTAAGATTTCATCAGAGAAGCAAAAATTTCAAACAAATTTTAATCCCTTTGTATTCTTCACTGCTTCTGAACCCTTCTTCTACAGTACTGGATTTCTTTATTGTCTTTTGTTTTGCGTGGTTGTTTCTCTCACAGTGAATGAATTTGTATTATGTTGCTTTCTACAGCCTGAATCCAACACTTGTTGATCTTTCTCACCTGGCTTCTCACGGCCTCTCTTATCTGGCCCTCCGATATTTAGAAATTAAGACTCTTCACCTGCCTCTCTAAGGTTCTTGGTCTTCATGATTACGCCTGGTGTCAAAAGGTCAGCAGACTTGCCGCTGGGTCCTGCAGCCATCATCTCCTCCACTTCCGGCTTTGGTTTCCTCACTGATGTTTCACAAGAGCGCTGCTCACTTCCTAGTGCGTGGAATCTCACTCCTCTACTTTGTCTCTTAATCTCTCTGGTGACTGATCCTCAGGCAAATCATCTCAACGCCCACATCCCCAACCACTCCTCTTTCACTTTAAAACCTTCTCCCAGAGTCTGTCCTGAATCTCTATGCAAATCTTCAAATCACTCTGTCTTCTGCCTCCCTTTCCTTAACAATGTCCATCTCTAGTCTTCCGTAAGAAGTCAGCTTTCCTGCTAACAACTGGAAGCCAAATACGCCTTAGTTGCAATTTCTCAACCATCCTGGGCTCCATCTTTTCTTCATTATTTAAAATTACCCTATGACTTGAATGTTTCATGCCTTCATGACTTCAGTAGTATTTTCTTGCTATAAATTTATTATGTTTCTATTTCCTTTATTAGATTTTAAATTTCTTAAGTGTAAGAATTATGCTATAAATCTTTTGGTGTAGTGTTCAGTCATAGCTGTTAAAATGTGGAAAATCTAATAGGAAGAGTAAAATACAAAGTATTATGCAAATTTGCCTGTTCTTCCTTGAGAAACAAATGACCAAATCATTGTGGTAACCACAATACATAGCTTGGCTTCGTCTGCTCCCCAGTGGGTGCTGAAAGCACTAAGCCTGTTTCTTACCTTGCTGTCTGTCCTGTGAAGCTAATCCAACCATAAACTTGCCTTTGAAGTCAACTGGAACATCATGCATGGGTGAGCTCCAGAGAGCACACAAAAGAGAGGAAAAAAGCCTGACACATTATTCTTAACCCAAACTGTGCTACTTCTGAGTTTCTGCACACACATAGGCATCCCACAGGCTTCAGGAGCCTGCAGATGCAGTAGGAGCAAAAGGTGAAGTTAGCCAAGTCCTGGAAAGGAGCAACAGATAAAGTAACAACAGAATGAAGGTTTCATTTCCACGTAAATCATTCTTATTTTTTTTTTCATTATCAACAGTCCTACAGATGACAAACAGAAAATTCTTTAAAGCAATAAAACCACCCCCTGAAAATGTCAAGCTTTTCTGCAAATGGCATCCACTTCTCATCTAAGGTATAAAACTTGCCCTGTATTCTAGTGTTCGGTTCCGTAAAACAAGTGTTTATCCCGAATTTTTCCTGAGGAGGAGTTATGTGCAACAGGTTGAAAGCACTATCTACAGCCTCAAAGAGAAAAGCACAAAGCAACTCTCACAGCATATAGCAACCCACAACCACTTCACTTACAAAGAGCACTCTCAAATAGTGTCAGCAGGCGATGCGACATTGTAGGTGAAATATAGTTTAATACTACAGTATTAACATTACTCTAATCCCATCCTCCAGGGCTAAGCTAAAGGTTGTTTTGAAAACTAACTGTATTATGCGCACACCTCTTGATCCTCTAAGTCCTTGTCTAAGAACAAGTTATATTGAAATAAAAGAACCAAAACACAAGAGGACTCACTACAGTATTTGGGGGTAGGTTTTTTCACTACTCCAGACTTCTATAGTAAATGGTAGATAATATTAAAATTTCCTTCTCATCCTGGTGGTTATGATGTCAGACATATGGGAAGCAGTTCAAAAATATTACAGGTATTAGAGTCCTTGTTTCAAAGAAGAAAATATGTTTCAAAGGTATGAAGAATTTTACCCACAGTAATAGTAGGGCTGAGTGCCAGGCATGGTGGAGCACAGCTGTAACCTCAGCACTCAGGAGGCTGAGGCAGAAGAATTGCTGAATTTGAGGCTAGCCTGAGCTACATAGTGAGATCAAGACGCTCAACTATGTAGCAAAACCTTGCCCCAAACAAAGAAAAAAGAAAAAAGAAAAAAAACACTAAGCTGATCATTTAATATAATTTGGTTTGATTCCGGATCCTGTCCTCTTCTTGACATAAAGTTTGCTACTTTTGAGCCCGGAAGTGAACGAGGAAAGGAGACATCCGCTGAGAGGATGCCTTATTCAGAGTGTATGCTCAGGTCTCAGAATAGTAGCTTCTCACAAACCACTGGAGACCCTCAAATCACAGGCTACCAAACTCCAATGTAAAAATGCTAGAAACCGTGATGAGTCAATGTAGCCTAGAAAAACGAACATTCACCTGAAAATCTGAAACTCATTAATTACTGAGGTGAAATGAATTCACCAGAAATCCAAGAAAATGGCTCTGTGCCCCTGGACTTTGCTGTAGCGCTATAATCTGGATTTTATACTTAAATATTTCAAGATGAAGCCTAGCAAGTACCATTTAAAAGCACCATTATTCAAAAACATTTTGGCTACATTATTGGGGTAAAGACCTTGATGGTGAATAATTGAAGTCCAAGTTAGATTGTTATGAAAGAGAACACTGCAGATGTAGCAAAGAGGTGTACCATCTCCTGAGAGCAAAGTATGCCAGGAAACCTCCTCTAAACTGTGCCCTTCCGAGGGACCAAACTAAAACTAATTTTTTTTTCCTGGACCTGGGATCGAACTCAAGACCTTGTGCATGCTAGCCAGGTGCTTGTGCTGCTGAGCTAAACCCCAGCCCCTAAAACTAAATTTGAAAGAGATGCTGGGCAATATGATCTAGCAAATGAAAGGAAAACTGTGAAAGAGATGAATATACAATTCAAACAATTGATTTTTTCCCCAAATATTTTTTCATCTCTTCTCAAATTTACAAATTTGATCTCAAGTTTCTTGTTTTGTTTCCCTTTTTTTGCAAATAGTGGAAGCCTAAACATACATTGTTAGAGACAGGTCAGAAATCATGCCTCTTAGCCTCCTTTCTTCCTGTTCCTCCTCCCTGGCTGGGGAGTGGGAGGGCAGGGACAGGAATCCCGTTGAAGAATTTCTCTGCCTTCCCTCTCACGCTGTTTGGAGCTCAGAGGTGCCTTCTGCAAAGGCTATCAAAGTGTAATGCAGCCCAGAGTGGCGGCAAGGGGTGCCCCTTACTGTGGAGTGGCACAGGTATTTCAGGGAGAAGGCATGTCCTGACTCTGTGGCCACTGCCTGCTTAGACAGGAGGAGGTCCTCTCTCCTGAAGACCCTGAGAGACATGAGTGCCACATCCTAGAGAGAATGCTGCCACCTGTGCTCCAAGCGGACCCCCTAAGTGTCCTTCTGCCTGATTCTCCCAAGGGGAGTCCAGTGCAAGTCCCTTCCTCTAACAAGCTGCTCCCTCGGGAGAGTTAGTCCCTCGCCTCGCCCTCTCCCTGTCTTCTTAGAAAGGACATCTATCCTTCCCTGCTTAGGAAATGCCACAAGCTGCCCATAGGAGATGGCAGGTAGGGATGCATGTGCATTTTTCTACCCAATTCTTCCCTGCCTGGGCAGAGGTCGCAGAAATAACCAAAAATTCTGCTCTCTACAAAAGACAAACACTGCAAGATTAAAGAATGAAAAGAGCTAGTCATTACTGGGCTTTGATTTTTCAACATGAGTAACTAAGGGCAGAGGTTTAAACTGAAGTGAAATTTCAAAAAAAATTGGCTGATTAAAGTCTGGCTTTCTTTGAAAGTGATGACAAAAACATGCCAACCAAATAATTGTTTTTACTTATAGCCCTAAAATGTTATATTCAAGCTAGAAAATGAGAATTGAATCAATCCCAAAGCTCTTTGCTTAATGTTAGGTTTTATTTGGAATGATGTTTTTATCTGTGTGACTAAGTGGCATAGTATTTTTTGCCAGAGAATGAAGTACAGGCTTTATATACCTATAAACATTAAAGTTTTTGTTTTTTGAGAAAGGGTCACACTAGGTAGTTGAAACTGGCCTTGAACTCACTATGTAATCCAGGTTGGCCTCAAACTCACAGCAATCCTTCTGCCTCAGCCTCCCAAGTGCTAGAATCACATGGATGCACCATCACACCCCGCTACCACATAATAAAATTTGAAACATTTTCCATCAAGTAAAATATACTAGCTCATCTTCTCAAGATAGTGAGGAAACTGAAGTATTTCAAAAGATAGATGCATAAGCAACAATGCTATTTTAAAACCACTTCTCTTTATATTAATGTACAAATTTTAGAAGAATTTCAAGCAGTATAACTAGGGCAATAATAAATTCCACTAACCCTCCAGGTCCAACACACATTACTCACATTTTGTTTCAACCTTTAATAAAGGAAAGTCTTTGTAAGTTTTCATTGTTTAATTATTAAAAGTACAACAGAGGCAAATTTTCTAAAAGTTCTCGTGTAAGAAAAACCTTGTGGTTTTGCTGATGAAATCAACTGAAAATCCTAAAATCCATTTTGGAGAGCTAGCTTTTATTCTAAATATTCTTCATTTTGTCCTCATAACAAATAATCTGAACCATATTTTGAGCCTAAAGGCTATATTTGATTATTAATATTGCTTTGTGCTTGTGAGGAAATAACTTTTCCCTCCACAGTACTGAAGATAATTGCCGATAGTAATTTCACCACACTATCCAATTAGTTCTTTATGGTTCTTTTTCTCTCTCCACTTACACTATTGTTAATGAGGGAAAGATCACATTGTCTCTTTATAAAATTCTTCACAGAGTTTTAGCAACTCTGGTTGGATGAGATAAATAAGATGGGGTGGGAGACACTAGAATAATTAAGCGAATGAATGACTGTAAATCTTTCCAAATTTGTGACAATAATCATGAATATCAGGAAAAAAGAGATATCAGTTACAAAAGCTATACACTATATCAAGTTTATCCAACTTGGAGTGGAAAAAATAAAATTCCCTGGACTATGCAAAAATTCTGAACTCTTTTAAAACATTAGTTTTAACTGCACATGGTGATGCATGCCTGTAATCCCAGCGCTCCAGGCTGAAGCAGGAAGATCGCTGTCAGTTCAAGGCCAGCACATGCTATGTAGTGGTTCAAGGCCAGCCTGAGCCTCATAGAGACAGCCTGTTTTTAAAAAACTATTTTGGGGGGGGATTTATGGGAAAGAATCAGAAATTTACCACTACATGTCACCACATGTCTAACTGTATTTACACAAAAATTTAAATAACAGTGATAAATGACAGGAAGAGCTTAAAATGTCCATAAATATTAGAAATCCACTGGGTATCTGGGTGAAGCCAAGTGGATAGAACTTCATGGCACTGAGACATTAGAATTAAAGTGAATTCTCTCAGACTCTGGGTTCAAATATTTCTAGTGCTTTGAAAGTACCAGGCTAAAACATAAAACAAAACTTTAAAAAGCCTCTATCTTTAAGACACTGTGCCTGTTTATCCAGATAATTCTGTGCTGTATCACACTCCCACTTGTCAAAACTATCTCCCCGGCATTAAGGAAAATCACAACCAACTTGGACATCATCGTCCCTCACTTCCGCTACGTTCCGTGCACCTCTGGCTAACTTCCTTGTCACTGAAACGATTTACCATTCTCAATGTTCGTTTAAAATTAAAATTAAAAGCTGCTAACATGAAACTATTTTTGTAAATGTCACCAAATGGAATTTTTTTAAAGATCAACAGCATCATCATACAACATGTCCTAAAAATGGAATTGTATTATTCGTGAGTCATTTACAGCCTTAACATATTAAGTCTCCAGCCAACCAACAAAACAGAAGACTCCAGAAACTTTGTGTGTTTTTAATCTTATGGCCAAAATGAGTTATTAATTTAGCATATTTATAAGTATCTTCCTTGGGCATTCAAATTATTATGCAATATGAATTCAAATCAACATGATTATACATTCA
Organism: Dolichotis patagonum; assembly: GCA_004027295.1. Lineage (NCBI taxonomy): Eukaryota > Metazoa > Chordata > Mammalia > Rodentia > Caviidae > Dolichotis > Dolichotis patagonum. The sequence continues at coordinate 137,749 of PVJX010000924.1, forward strand.
AATTAATAGACAACGCCCCCAAATGTATATTAATGTGAAGTGAAGAGGGAAAGAAAGGCTTTCTTTTTACAAAGAGACAACATCCAGTTAATTCAGAGGAAAAAAGTCTTCAACCAACTTAGCTGATTGGAATTGCACTGAAAAAACTGGCTGATTAAATATTTCCATTTCCAACTGCATGTGGCGTGTTCTTACAGCAAATCGCAGGGGCTAAATATTGTTCTCCATTTGCCACTCTCATTGTGCACCCAGGTGGCAGTGAGACACCAACAATTACACACTGGAGCTCAGTGCCAAGGTTCATGCCTGAAATTAGTGTCAAAATGAAAGGCCCATGGAAAGTTGGGGTGAAAGGGGAGACAAGCTCATCCCCTGCGTTTCACCGACATCAACACAGCGTGAATTAAGCGTTTGGAGCACAGGTCATTTTTGGAACTCACACAAGCTGTTCAGCTGCTGCTGTTACAATACAGACTGCAGAAAGGGGCCTCGCTTCTAAAACGGATGGCTCCAACCTTGTGTCTGAAGCTTCATCCTTGCTCTACTTCAACTAGCAAGTGGAGGAGCTCTGGAGGTGTAAGACCCTGAAAGTTAGCACACACACCTGTTCCATTCACTGGTTTAGGAAACAACTTTTCCAGTTTGCTTTACCCAGAAAAGGTAAAACATCCTACACGTATAAAAAGTAATACTGATACCTCCCTAAAGTAAGCCCTACATTCGTTTCTACATTTGCAAATCTGGTTCCTACTGATCAAATAAGCTACAGAGGTCATTATATAGTAGTTGCTTTAAGAAATACCCATCTGGATCTCCATATGCAGTAAAATTTCTGTCTTAATAACTTGGTTTGAATGCCTATGACAAAATATCTGAATCTGTAATATCATCTATCTACCTATCTTGCAATTTCAAGACTACAATTTTTAGTATAATTTTAGAAAACATAAATGAAATTAACTTTGAAAGCTGCTTGTTAGTAGAGGAGACTCACACTAGATATGTGAAGGTTAAATTTGGATTTATTGCTAAAAATTCAACCTGTTAATGTTAACTAAGAAAACTTTATAATGGATAAGGAAATGGCTTTTCTTGGGTAGAGGGAACCGACTTGGTGCCTGTTGGATTGTGGGCCTGAATGGTGGAAAACAAACATGAACACCATTGGATTTGTTTTTTAAAACAACAAAAGTTCACTTTATTTAAAAAATAATGTATGAATATTGGCAAAAGTGACATCTTTTCCATCAAGGGACAACTTACTGTATCAAAAAGCAAAAGCATACTTGAAACTTGAAAGTAAAGATTAATATATATATATATATATATATATATATATATATATCAGTAATAGGATCTCTAACCTGAATATAAATATTTAAAGATTTTTAGAGGCCTTGGGTTATGAATTTAGGAGTACTATTTCCTGTTTCCCTGCACACTTCCCTTTAGCTCTCCTCCTCTGCTTCCTTCTTTCCCCTTTTCTTCTCTTCCTAGTCTCAAGCATGTACTAGTTGTAAACTCTAATGCCAGGCACTGTGCTAGGCAGTAGGGCTCTGCTCCCAAACCTTCTGCTCCTAACCCCTTCTTCTTCCCTGCTTTAGTTCACTGTCACTCCCTGAGCTCCACGCCAACCTGTCAGCTGGACACATCCACAACCACAGACACAAGAACCTGTGAAGCTACATCTAGCCTCCAACTGTCTTCGTTGTTGCAAATGTCATGGAACAACTGATCCATGCAAATAAACGAATATTTAGGATTTTGTTCCAAAGACAGGCTTGCTTTTACTCAGATCTCCCAAGGGTAGAGACTTTGAGAAAGCTGGGGCAGACTTGCAGGAACAATCCAAGAAAATCCAAAACAAACTTCATGGGGGCAGTGAGAAAATTCACCTTCCAGTACAGAATTTGTGTTTAGTAACAGGCAAGGCAGTTAGAAAGGAAGACTGAGCTCAAACGATAAAAGACCTAAAAGGGTTTGACATGTAGTAATTGTACTTTGTTGGCTCTGGAGAATCCCTGGATGCAGAGGAGAACAACATAATGAAAGTATCCCAGTAGTTACGCTAGACCTTGATTCTAAAGGCCGTAAAGCTGATGGCTTTAAATCCTATTGTAGCTACAACTTTATATCAGGAATCCAGAGCGAACCTAGAACATCATGTAGAACCAGTGTTATTTATTGAAGGACTAGAAAATTAACAGAACCTAAAGTACTTAAGATTTCATTTATTGGAGCTGCTTCCTAGCTTTGTGACTTTGGAGAAGTTACTGAACTTTTCAAAGTCTCAGTTTCCTCATCGACAAACAGGACTGTGATGTTACCTTTCTCATAAAGTGACTGAGCAGAGTAGATTAGAAAACAACCATGAAGGCCTTAGACATTGCCTAGTATGTAGAAAATAAGTGTTAGCCATTAATAACTCTAATTAGAAATCCTTAAACAGCTTGGGAAGCATTGGAAGGAAGACTTAAAAACAGAATAACCTATTTAATGTCTGCTGCCTTGTGTGCCTGAATAACGGAGGGAAGGGGATATATTTAGACAACACATTTAAATGCATTTCTGTAAAATAACTTTCTAAAGCATGTTTTGGCTATCTGATCTACATATTCTTCTAAACTTATATATATTAATTACATATATAAATTTTAAGTCCTATTAATTATACATATAATTTTAAGTCTTTTAAAGGGTAAACAGGAAAAATACAAGATTCAAAATGACACGATTTTAGGAGGAGATTGATGATGTATGTACAACTAGTGAAATTTCTGAAATATGCAAGATCAGGAAAATAATATTGGATATTGAATCCATAGTGACTCCTAAGAGTCATGAGAATACTTTTCTGGCACATAGTAGGCACTGAATAAATGTTTGCTGAGTGAATAAATAATTGCTAAATCTAGGAGACTTTTTAAAAAATAAGGTATTTTATTTCTGTGTTTCAATTTTCTATTTAGCAAACTGAATTCTTCAAATACTTCCTGAAAATTCAACATTTTAAAGATATCTGCAGTAAACTATGTTAAAAATATTAAGGCTGTTATAATTAACTGGACACCATATGTTCTCACCACTGAATGTGACTTTATGTTTCTGCCTTTAAGGGAACCCAATTCTAATGGTTTATTTCAGTATGTGCATTTGAACTGTGAACTCAATTGTCAAAAATATAAGAAATTCATGGGTTTATACAAAGGAAGTACACTGTGGCTAAATACTGTCAAGAAACATTAAAGACATAAATGTATGGCTTAGAGTCACTAATGATGCAAAAAGTTTTACACACATGGTGTAGCATGAAGTCTAACAACTTAGATGGATTCGAGGTCATTACAAGTATATATAGACCCTCTCTATAAAAAGAGATCATAAGCATCCTTAAGTAAATACAGTTTTCACATTCTGAAGTCTGAATAATTATTAGTGAGTAACATGAAGGTGTGAGATTTTTAACACAACCCTTATTTCTCCAGTACTCTGGTATCATTTTTTAAAAAGCTACCCAAATGATGGCAATGAAAATTAAAATTTGCTGCTGGATTACAACGATGATTAAATATTTAGCCTATAAATAAAATAAGATCATGTACCCTTTGCAACATGCTGGAAGAGCTTCTTGGGGGTGATATCTTTGCAAGTTATCTCAGAAGGCTCCTCCCCTGCCAGTTAACTCTCTAACGTAACCTGGATGAAGTTGTGGAAAATAAAACTAAGATCGCTGAAGTAAAGGTTTTATTAAGTTATACAAAGAACTTGCTGCTCCTGGGAAAATCCACCTACTAATAACCCCTTCAATAACATTCAAGATCTCAATGTTTCACCCAAAATTTCCAAGCAAATAAGTTTTGAGGTCCTCTCCCAAACGCAAATAGGTCAGATAGGTAGCTTTAACATCAGTACAATTTTCTAGGTGGCAGAAAATAATAATGGCATTCCAAAAAGACAAAAACCAAAATTATAGTAAGCAGAAATAAATGATCAGTAACCTTTTGCTCTATGACAGTGGTATTTGGAAAGGTATATTAATTACAAAAATAAAGCAAATTTTGAGATATTTTCAAATATCAGAAGGGAATAATCGAATACATGAGTTTAATTTCATTCTTACAAAAATTGCAGTAATGGCATGTTAATTCAGTGATATTGTAGTCTGTATTGTATTCTCACTTTAAATACTCACTTTAATTATTTTAAATAGTATGAAATATTTTTCTAATTAGCATTTTGAACAATGCACTTTGGAAGCTATTGGCTTTGTGTAACTTGCACAGAAAATTGATGTAAGAATTTTATTTTGACTTACATGAAAATTAATCTAATATGTCACAACTCCAGTTCCCAAAAAATTTTATTATTTAAAAGCTGTGTGATTAGCATTACTTGTGTGTACCTCTCCTAGAAGAAGTGAGGTCCAATGATGCTTCTGGTAACATCAGGTACAATCATACCAAGTTTATCCATCTGCATTTATTTATTAATACAAATAGATATAAAGGCTGTACATTTACATGCAGGATTTCTTTTATTACTTAGTAAAATTTTAAATTTTAAAAAACACGTTACATCTGGAAAGCAAAGTAAAATCAGTTTTGTGATAGTGCTTGGTATTTGTTCCTTCTGTTTTCTCAGCTTTCTCTTCCTTGCGTACCATTGTGGTTTTCCTTTTTAAACTACAAGTCATCATATCATGTAGTCCTTTCTTTAAGAAACAACTAATTATTCTCAGGAAATACTAGACCAAATTAAAGTAGAAGCAATCTGGAAATACTGTTATATCTCAAGAATTAAATGCAATTGTTTAGGCTGAGATAAATGCCTGAAGACTTTTCTGAAATAACTTTTACATAAGGATAAAATGACTTCCATATAAGAAACAATTACCAGGCACCATTATTAGCACTAGAAAATTGTAAGCTAGAATGAGCAATAAAAACATTGTATTTAGAATGAGATATTAAGAGAATAGCTATTAAAATATTTTACTCAATTTCTATTACACCTTAAAATGAAAGTCATCAAAATGTCATTATAGGCCTTTTCCCTAGATTCTTCAGAGTGAATTTAATCATTTCAGGAAATGGAATGCTATTCAATATTCGCTTAAGTCCTTGGAAATAACAGCTGAGCAAAGCAAGATGTGAAATTTAGAAGATATTTTATATTAAAATATGTTCATATACATACATAGATACATACCAGGGAGCATTTGTCTTCAGATACCTAGAATTAAATATTTATTGTGAAATTAACCGCTGAGCAAATATTACCTTCAAGAAGACCTCAAGGAAAAATGCCTAGTAAAGGAGCTACAAGTTAAACTCTGCAAAACCCCACTTAACAAAGCCCTGATGTGTTAGTCTAAGAAAAAAAAACTTTAAATAATGCATTATTTGAAAATTAATTCCAGCCACAGTTTTTACTTACACACAGGAACATAGAACTATTGACTGTTGATCAACTAAAGAAAGATAAGCACCAGCCAATAAGTGAAATTTATAATAATAATAAAGGCGTCCCTAGACATTCTTCCCGAAAACTGTCACTTTATGAAGAATTTTTAAGGCACAAGAGACCTTTGACATCACGTAACCCTGGCTTGCAATTTGCTGGTTCTGGGAATCAAATGTACATAAAATAAAGACTGTTTTTACTAATGCCCCCATGATCATTTCCTCCACAGAGATAAAAAGCTGTTTATTTCCAAGGCAGAAAAAAGAAACACGTGAAATACCTGATCGTATTTTGCTAACAAAAGGCAGTGAATCTTTTGAAGAAGCCTTAACAATAACATTCTCTCAGTTGTTCTCTTTACACCTTTTATATTAAAAATAATTCATATTTTAATAGTCACATTTAGGAGGCAGCTTTCTAGTAGTACTAGCAAGGAGTACATGACATGGTCTGAAGATTGTACCTTAAAAAATGTTGAATTTTTTACCTTTCAATTCGAAGAGGGTGTCACTTCTTATGGTTCCCAGGGTTCTGAAGATGCTCAGTGCTGGCCGCTTTAGAATAAAAACCATTAGCATATTACTTAGTAAGAACTCCTCTACAAAGCCGCAGTTGGTGCTTATAAGCAATAAATGCCTTTCCTGATACCTATTTTGTCGTCATCATCTTATTAGCAGATTGTCTGCTCCCTGCGATAGCCATCAATCAGCAGCTTTGAAGGGGATGGGAAATGTATTAGGGCTCATCTGCTGAGCGCGACTGTGTCTTCACGGCCCCTTAATCACCGCAGCCCCTAACGAGGGTCCAGCACGGGAGGAGGTCCGGGGACCGAAGCAGCGCGCACACAGAGCCTTTCTGAGAGCCGCCAATCTTGGACACAACTTTCCCTCCACGATCCAGCCCAATCTGGAGATGGCAAGAGTCGCCTGCCGCCAAGTCCCAGTACAGCTCTGCCTGACAGTGCCCCAGCGCTGGGCGAAGCCGACGCAACACCTTCAGAGAAACTACTCCTGACTCCTGACTGCCCTGCTCGCTCCTTTCTGCCTGCTACAGTCGGGAGAGGCCCGGCTGGAGAGGCAGCCCCAGCTAGAGGGAAGGAAAGGAAAGGAAAAGCTCACCTACCCTCCTCAGTGCGCCTAGCCAGAGCAGCAGCATCCGAATTCCAAATGAAATGCTAATGGATAAGAAAATGAATGCCAATTTCCTCCACTTTGCTCCAAGTTTCCGAGGCCCTCCACAATGGAAGATAGCTGCTTGCCGAGAATGCCTTGTTCCATACCATTAACTCAGAACAAAACATATTTTTAGTGGGACAGCAGTGTTTACTTGTAAGAACTGATGAATTGTTCGGCCCCATTTATCACTCACAGACAAAGACGTTCAACCACAATTTTGGACATAAATCAAGGTACATGCTCCTCAATTAAAAAAAAAAAGACAGCTTAGGTCCGCAAAACCACAGAGATTGAGGTCAGACTGGCCATAGCAACCAGGAACAGAACTTGGGCCTCCAGAAGGACCTAGCAACTGATAAATGAGTTCAGATCTCTTTTCATGTCCACTGGTGTGAAAGCCAAAATTAAAAAGATTAGATCACCCTGCACCCATGACAAAAGGTGCCACAATGAAAAAGTCATTTCCAGCCTTTGAATCGCATCAAATAAATAACATTCATCCCTGCTATAATGAACAACTTTCAAAGTAAATTGAATCTCCATAGTACTGCTCTCCCTGGCTGCACAGTATTTACATAACAATATATCACAGGAAGCCCCGAATGGGGCTTGTAAATGGGGAAGCCAGATAAAAAACATCTTTAGCCCCATTACTGTACATTCAGAGTGCTTTCTAAGTCCCCCTCATTTAAACAATGTGTAGGATCAGGAACATAAACAATGTCTTTAAATTGTGGGAAATGAAAGTTTTTGGTGCATTTTTTTAAATGCCTGGAACTCATCCCACCGCACTCCCTTTATGGAGGGCATAGTTATTACTTAACCTCTTAGATCCGTGCCCTGGACTCATTTTTGTGACAAAGAATTGTCATCTATGTGTACCCTTGCTTCTTTGTTCATGACAGCAATGTTTCACCCGTAATACATGCTGGCTTATTTTTTTATATTATTTAACATGAAAATGCATTTCCTGATTGTTTTAGCGTGTGGCTCACTCTTTGTCATTTCCTCGAAAGTACAGGATACTCTCCATTGTCATAACAATGACGGCTGTGAAGTTTTAGTCATCTTCCCACACAAAGTGCTTACCCCGGACAGTCTAATTCGGACTCAATGTCTCCTGGTCATTAAAAAAAATTGAGGACTCGCCTCCCAAATCACATCGACTCTCATAAACTATTGTTCATTCCCTATATTTCAAAGGGAATCTGTGCAAATTAAGGCTGCAGAATCTGCCGTATAAATATACCCGCTTAATCTTATCTTTCTGTGGCAGCTCACGTAGATATTACTATTTGAACTCCACAGGGAATCTCATTAATTTTTAAAACCCCCTGACCTCAGTACAGTTGAATGCAAAAATAATGACAAATTAAGAATGAAAGAGCATTGCTTGAATTCTGCCTGGCCATATGCTTCCCATTGCACAAAACATTGCTAACTATCATCAAACAGAATTTTTTTCCAGATATAAATTTAAACAGCATGATAAATGTCACCACACAGACAGAAAAAAGCAGCTCAGCCTTCCTTCCTCCAGCCCAGCTTACACCTCACCTCCAATGATAATTCCAGTAACACAAAGCCCTGAGAACAGGTTTCCAAGCAAGCAGGCAAGTGACAGCGCGCACGATGCCCTCTCAGAATATTTCCCTAGCAAGAGACTCGCCTTCCAGCACAATGTTTCAGCACAGCGATGCAGAAATACAAGCTTCAAGGCTTATATATTTTCTTACCTAAAACTTGTCAGCAGCGCGGGCTTGTCATTGTTGTCACCTCCGGTGCCCCCTCTTGCCGTCCTGGAAATTGGCTCGCTACGTTTATTGCTCTGTGCCTCAGTTACAGCTGTGACACTCATCTGCCCGCACAGAACCTAGGAGGGGGAAATGAGAAAGGGAGGGAGAGAGAAAGAGAATAAGCCGGAGCAAAAGGGAGGAGTGTGTGTGTGTGTGTGTGTGAGAGAGAGAGAGAGAGAGAGAGAGAGAGAGAGAGAGAGAGAGAGAGAAAGAGAGAGAGAAGCTAAAGAAGCTAAAACCTCCAGCCAAGTCAAGCTTGAACAAAAATGATCAAAGCTCTGTCCTTTATCAGGAGAGTAGACAGATAGGTTCTTTCTCCTTCGCTGAGAAGTAGGACTGTCATTGGGGATTCTCACCAGGAAAGCGCAGACAGAGGCGGACCTTCTCCAGAGTGCTAGTGCTGCCCAGCCGTCCGTGCAGAATACAGGTACCTATTGTTCCAGAGACAGATATGTAGCCAGCCAGTCAGACTCTGACAGATCTCAGCAAACCAGTGAGCCTGCCTTCATTTTAACTCCTTATTTACTAGTGCTTTTTGGTGAGATGGAAAGGTCTCCTCATCACCCAGGAGAAATAAAGGAAGACGGTGCAGAGGACCGCAGGGGAGACAGTAATCCTGCATCTTTTACAAAGAAGGACTTTACTATTACTGAAAGGTTGAATTTGATGCAAATATCTTATTTTTCTAGGAAGAGATGAAGCATTAGATTACACAGAGAAGACTTAGCAAGTAAAAGAAAACCTTGACATCCAAGATGAACAGTGCAGCCAGTTTAAAAAGAGAGATATAGGGCTTATTTAAAATACCAGCAGTGTAAATGTATATACCTAACACCGACTGGAGTCACCTAAGCCTAAAGGGTCCCAGTCTTCTGCCCAGGGGGAGGGGTGATACAAGGAAACACTCTTCCTGTGAAGCTACCCCAGGAGGCTGGTTTCCCTGGGGACTAAAGTCTGCTGGTCCCCTTTTTTTCCTGGACCTCACTGCTTTTTCAAGTACCCCTCCAACATTTCCCATCTACAGTGCCTTGCTGATGTCTAAATCATGCCAAATTAAGGAAACTCAGAGAAAAATAACTCAGGCTTCCTTCTCCCGGATGGATCCCAAGATCCAGGGGGCATATTTAAGTCTTTAAATTCCTGTATATTATGGATGACAGTGGGTGTCTAACTTTCATCTTTGTGTATTAATTCTATAATTTTTTAAGGAGTGAAAGACAGCAAAGTACCTTGCGTTTGATCACTGAATAATAATAATAAAAGGCAAGGACTAGACTAACAAAAGGAAAAGTAGCTTGTCCCTGAGATAAGACAAGAAGTAGACCTAGTCTCCCCTGACAGATTTTATATATAAGCCCTTTCAATTTTTTTTGTTTCTGGAATGAATACCAGTTATCATTAAGGGTTATCAGTCACCCAAGAAATATTGTGCGTATTGCGAGATAGGTGTGCTACATAGTATAGAAAACAGTTCAGAAATTCCTTTGTAACATTCACTCTTTCGCATCACTTTACCAAGCCAGAGGGTAAATATTCAATGCAGTAGGGGGAGGTTTAGCCATGCATGGCTGTTAATGGTAATGAGACATGTAGAACATATCTGTTCACTGCTGAGCAGATTTGCCTAAGTAGCCAGGGTTTGCTTTAGTTATGTTTTAAAGCAAACTAATAAAAGACTACATCATGGTATTTTAAAAACTCCACAAAGAAGAAAAAACCCCAGAAAAGAGTGACTTCTTTTCACAGTGTCTTGTCCTAAATTCCAGCATTTTGAAATAATTTCAAGTCATGCTGACTTAATAGAACTCTGAGCAATTAGCACAGGCTTTAGAAACTTTCCAAAGTTAAAATTGCTTCACTTGGTGACATCTGAAAAGGCCGCCTTGAGGTTTGTGCTCAGGGGGAGCCTCCTATTATGCTCCAGACACCAAATGATGTTACCTGAATGAGGAGAAAAGTAGAGAGGGTTTCTCACTAAACCTTGAGGCCAGAAACAAAACAGAAAATCTTGCAGCCGCTTGAACTGATTCTGCCTCACACCCATTTCAAAGACCATGCCAATCGTCATGCATTTGAGGGACAACTTAGTCTGTCATGACTATCAGAATAGCAAAATAACAGAGTCTCCCTAGTCAAGGAGGCAGGGCAGGTGATAGGTACACATGGAACAGTGCTGGGCACAGCGGAGATGACAGCTGTCACACAGGGCTCTGGAGCCTGCCTCGGAGGCTGCAGTTGGGGAGGGGGGACCTCTCACTCTGGAGCATGTGATAAGACTTAGGTGTAAGCACATTTAATTAGTGCATTACCAGGCCCCATCCAGATGTGATTATCTCTCTTGTGTTTTTTTTTCTTTTGATCTTTCTCTTGCACGTCTGTGTCTTCATAAAACCAAACTTAGTGTGCCAAACACATTTTAAGTATTCAGTTCTTAACATGTTTGATGCAGACAGTTCTCTCATTGTTTTCTGGAGGCATACATGGAGGGTTATCAACACTGATGGGATTCACCGACACATGCAAATAAAAAACAGATACGCCATGGGGCAAGTGCAGATGTGTGTATGTCTGTGTATAAATGGGCTCCAGTGCTTGTGTAAGAGCTATACATTTACATGTTCATAAGTAGGGAAAAAGACTATCTATTTTCTCAGTAAAGGGTTTTTGAAGTTTCTAGAGGATGTCTCTGTCCCTGGAACAACTCTGAGGTCCATCACATAGCTATAAGTTTATGCTTCACATATTGATCCCCGATTCACCAAATAATTCTTATTAAGCAAAAGTCCAACATGAAGTGCAAACTACTACTTTAGAAAAGGCCCCAAGTGCTGGGTTTTTAGGCATCAACACAGAAGAGTTAGGGGTGTCACTCACAGTAGCAAAGGGCAGCTTGTTCCTCTGATACTCCGCTGAATAGTTTGGTCCCTGGACCTGAGAGACCTAAGATTAGATTTCCCAGAGGATGTGAAAGGAAAGCAGAGTGTCTTCTTTATACTACAGGATATTCCAATTTTTATGATTTCCCCCCAGGACATGCTACTGACACATTCACTATTCATTCATATAATGGACCTCATGCTGTTACAACTTCTGAGGGACTCTTGGGGAATATTGAAAGTCACCCAATTCCAGTAAGCTAAAAATAGTCCCCCACCAAATTACACATTCTCTAAGTTCTCCATGTAGTTATTAAATACACAGAAGATCACCTTTGTGCATAATCTACAAATGGCTTAGATTCCATATTAAAATTCTGAATACGTCTTTATCTTATCTCTGCTGGCTGATTTGAGATTAGTGAGTAAATTCTGGTTCAGTGTGAAGGCTCAGAAAAAAATCAAGATTTCTGATGGCATGATGGAAATTAATGGCAGAATTTTGAAGTGTTTCTAGTAGGGAAAAAAAAATCAAACTATGAACAACTTCTGAGGTCCTCCTTAGAGTGGGTAGGTAGTGTCATAAAGAGATTCCCTGGGGATTGTGCAGAACTTTAGTTTTTTGAGAGTTGGGAAAGACAGACACGAAAGCTAAAATTTCTGCAGGGTGTGAGAGGAAAGCATTACCATGATTACATTCAAAACTGAAATTGGAAATAAGCCGAGCATCCAATTTAGCTGACAAGAAAATATATTATGAACTATCAACTAAAACTTTCCAGTACTTAAGTTTCAGAATACAGAAGTCTTTGTTTTTCATTTAATTCATAACTAAGGGGAAGTAATATTTCTGATAGTGTTGTTCTGAAAAGCCATGATTAATGTAATGAAGAATATCAGCAGGTCACACCATCCAATAACTACAGTATTTCTACTGGGAAGAAAAAAAATTAACATTTTCCTTAGTTACTCTCTCACTACAACACAATAATGTATGTGGTGTAGCCTTTGTGATCAACTTTCTGACATATAGTTTAAGTTAAGTAATCATTTGGATTTAGAAAAGCTCAATGAAATAGTGTACTCCTAAATTAGTGAAGAGCAAGATATTCCAAGATAATAGTAGAGTGTTTTGCCTTTCTTATTCTCGAATAGCTGCCGGGATCCAACTCAGAGAACAGTCATATAGAGAACAAAATGTTAATATTTTGAGTGGCACTAAAAGGGAAGTATTTGCATTGTTTATGTATAAACAAAACAATATGTTTTTCATGTTTCTGTAAATGTTCTCTTAAACAGTCTCAGACATATAACACAATGAAAAAGAAAAACCAACATGTAGCTGATTGATGAGAGTTGATATGCAACACAAAAGTATTTCATAGAAGTTGGAAAACTCCCCCACCAAGGGGATTAGGCAAAAAAGATTGGTAAAAATTTTACTTCCTTTGTACAGCCCTAAAAATTTTTTTTAAAAATCGCAGAATATTCTAGAACATAAATATTTCCTTCAAGACTTGGAGTTTTGGAAATCTTTTATTAGGTCTATATTATCTGTATCCTGTGCTCTGGCAGACATGGGACCTACCTGGCTTCTCCAGCAGTGATCCAGAGCTTCACAACGATTGGCAGAGTGCTCAGGGGCAGGCAGAGCCATAGGGACCCTGGCTGTCTCCAGTTGCTCTGTCTTCCCCATCCAAATCTTCTGATAAAAGTGAAAGGAGAGCCTGATGTATTAATATGGCAAAGTCATTACAATCCTGAACTACAATGCTACTGGGCCTTTCCTACTGCTGTTTAAGGAAGTCTTTAAAAACCAATTTAATTTCCTTCCACCCAGTCAAGTTTTCTCCACAGATAATTGGCTTTCATTATATGCACAAAAAGCATCAGTGGAGTCAGTATGTATGAGGCATTTAAATATTTTCAAATGAAAGTATGCCTGTATTTATATTTGGGTGTCCAAACACACACTTCTATTAGATTCCAAGTAACTGATCATTAACACTCTTACAAGGTAAGGGAATGCACTGTGGAGATTGTAAGCAGCCAAGTTAGTCATTAGCAGGAGAAGAAGTTTAATAAAGTCTGTAGTGCAGATGTCATATTCTTTTATTTTAAGCAAGTGCTTATAAAGCAATGTATCCTTCTTGGTAATTGCGCTAAATTGTGTGCTCACTATTAGAATATTTATTTCATTTACTGATTTTTTCCCCCAAGTATCATTTACACAACATCCCCTTTCAGGTTTAAAACTTAATATAATATTGTCATCAAAAGTGTGTCTGAGATGCTAGTGCAGAATTGCTAATTATTCATAAGTACCTGGAAACATTAGATTAGCAATGTTGATAATTGCCTAACTACAGCATGACAATATGAAATCAATTATCACGCGCATTAATCTTTGACATTTTGCTGCATTACAATGGTAGTAAACTTGCCAGAAACTTTCTTGCTGTGGCCGGAAAAGCTAAACAGTGGTAAATCCTGATGGCAAACACGGCAAAAATAAGCATAGCAGCCTACGCAATGCCGAAATGAGTCTACTTACTTGAAAATTCCTTTCCTCTGGATTAAGAATCTGTTCTTGAAGTTGAAGAATTTCACACTGGAGAACTTTCAGGAGCCTCTGGGCCCCAAGGTCTCTCTTCCACTGGTGACTAGGATCAAGGAGCCTTATTTAAATAACAATGTGACTATTTTATAAAAGTCACTTAGCTGCTGCTTCGGAGAACTGACTCATGTTGAGCCTCCTCTTTGGCCCATCTGCCTGCTGTTGTCCCGCGTCAGATGACAGTCCCCCAGCAGGGTCCTCACAACCTCCTTCCCGTTGTCCTGTGGGGACACACTAGGTGAAATGGGGCCGCCTCTCCTTGGTATTTACCGGCTTTGGGAGTGGAAGGAGACGGTTAACATTTTTTTTTTTTTCAATTCGAGATCAAAGGCAGGCCCGTCACAGGACCAAACATAGTTTTCTGAGTTGCTTTTGAGTCTGAGACTTGCTGTTTTCTCAATGGAAAAACAAACCGAAACAGAGCCCAGAGGAGAAGGACTCCATGTGCTTGACTCCATCAACTTGGTCTCTGTGAATCAAAAGCACACGGTAATGCAACGAGGAGAGAAAGGAAAGATTCTAAGCGAGTTCGTTTCTTCTCTGAATCCCGCACCAGCCCCTGCACCGCAGCGCCGGCAGGGAGCACGGTGGGTCTTCCTCCTGTTGCACCTTCGCGATGCACTTAATGAAGTCAAGGTCCGGCTGCCTCGAGTTGGCACTGGCCGTGATAACAAATCGGAAATGATAGCATCACACAGATTTATGAATTTCTTAGCCCCGTAGTCACAAACATCAGACGTTTACTTTATAAAGAGAGCTTTTAGATCCTTCCCGCAGTTTCCATAGTGATTTCATTTTTTTTCCCTTTTATCACAGATTGGCTGAAGTGCTGTACCCTTTGTGTGTTAAAAGGCTTGTGCTACCAACTGTCGACATAAAAGGTAGCTGAGGCAGAGATGCAATGTATACTGCCAGAAATAATTGAAACTGAGACATGTTGGTGAAAGGTGCCAGGAGGAAAAAAAAAATTCTTCTCCTGTATCAATTTTTGTGATAGTGCAGGAGAAAAATAATTTTGGCTGAATTCTCATAATTACTTTCAGTTAAATGTAGTTATATTTTACGCGGTGTACCATACTTATATTAAAACACTCATCATACAAAACATAATCCTTTCATAAAAGGCTTTAATATAGCTTACACTGCTCCAAGTGTCTGGGCTTGTTAAACATAAAAGTTCATTATGAAAACATTTTCACTTCAGTTACTTTAGTTTCGACTGCAGTGTTTATTCCGGTACTTAGTCTGCTCTTTTATCTCTTAGTTTACATAGTTTATTTAATTTTTTTCTCTGAAAAAGTGTGCTTGCATTTTCAAATTAATCCAGACTATCCACTGCAAAACAGCAAAAACCTATGGAAGAAATGAGTGCATTTCTTTCTAACAGTTAATAAAGTGAGAGCTTAGTTCTCAATATAGTTCTACGTTGTTTTATGTAGTTCTTCTCTCCATTAAAATGGAGTATTTAAATGAATTTAAATGTTATACTGATTTTTCTTTCAACTCTCATGGTACTTAATAATGTTGAAACCTGAATAATCCTAGTCATAGGTTGCCATAATCCCAAGAGAAATGTCTGCTCTCTAACTACTTATTAAATATATTGAATTCTTGTCACAATGCTGTAGATGTATGACAAATACACTTAGCTCCAGATATGCCTTTTTGAGATATGAAAAAAATCATACTATTGGCAATTATCTCTACAGATCATGTTTTATATATTAAACTTTCTAGATGAAAACAAATACAAGAATAATGGTCATTTTGCAAAAAAGAACATTTCTATGAAAGTAGTAAAGATATTATAATATATTCTTAGATATTTCATATTAAAATCTTCTAATTACTATGAATATATAGAGATCTATGAGCTCTGCCCTGTGGTTATTATAACATATACCTTATTTCATATTATACTTTATTAAGATTTCCAAAGAACATATAGCCTAAATTAGCTATCCAAGTTCTGAATTTTTACTCAGTGATAACAAAATTAAGCGCCATAGTAAGATCTTTCCTCTTCTCTTTTTAATCTTAATTTTATTAGGGAAAATAAATTGTAAAGTGATTTTTTAAAGAAAACATATGAATTGACATATATGGAAATTTCAAGAGGTAGTGGGACAGGTAGACACCATATAAAACATTACTTTAGCAAAGCTCTTTGAGGATAGGGAAGCATGGCTCTTCTCTAGTTTGGCAGTTAGTATAGTTAAGTGTAAGAAAACACAAAAAACAGGAGTATCTCACCCTATTCTACAGAATCATACTTCTGAATTTCACAGTATAAGACAGGAGTCAGAGAAGCACTAGAGTCTATGTCAAATAGAATTCGTGGATTCACTCATTGGACAAATTCTTCTTAAACACATCTCATACCACAAACTTTGGTAAATGTAGGATATTTCTGCTTCTATGGACAAGAGGGGTCATTCTTGTATTCATGGCCCTTCCAGTCTGGTGAGGAGACAGGGAGAAACAGAAGTAGTAAGCAATTAAGATATGTGTTTTTATTAAGGAAAATAGAAGGGTCTTTCAGACAGGCTGTTTGGGAAGAGGACTCCAGATACAAGATTGTTTCATCTTGGAAGAAATAAAAGAAGCCCAATGTGGATGAAGCCTGGTAAGCAAGGGTGATGGATACAGAAGCCATAAACTGTAATTGCAAGTTAACTTAATTCCAGTGATAAGGGGACATAATCGAAGGGTTTTACACAGAAGACTGACACAATTCATTGATTCATTCATTGATTTAGGTTTCAGGAGACAGCATCCCACTATGTAGTCCAGGATGGCCTTGAACTTGCTATGCAACCCAGCCTGCCTCGAACTCATGCTCTTCATGAAGTGCTACGGTAAGTACTGGGATTTCAGGCCTGTGTCACCATGGTGAGCTAAATTTTGTTTTTCAAGATCATTCTGCAGGCTATGTAGGGTGAAACAAGGTGAATTGAGAAACCAGTTGAGTTAGGAGGTCACCATAAAGAGCTAGGGGAGAATGCTAGTGGCGGCACTGATGCAGCCAAGTGATAAAGATGGAGTAGAGTGGACAGTGGAGGTAGAATTGTCAGCACATAGAGATGGACAGGCTATGGGTCAGGCCAAAAGGAGAAGCCAACAACCGCAAGGTGTTCAGAGTTGAGGAACTGTGAGACGGGGACTGGAAAGCAAAGATAGAAAAATTTCACTTTTAGACATATTAGATGGTAGACATCCATGGCTGTTCAGAGATAAATCTGTGCAGAAGACAGATTTGTGAGGTGTCAGAATATAGAAGGTATCTGAAGATACTTTCTTCTTTTGCAGAAAAAAAAATCACCTAAGAAAAATCTGTCCATAAAATAGAAAATGAACTCAAAGGGGAAGAGCTACGAGATGTCAATATTTAAAGGTAAAAATAAAAGGAAAGCAGAAGCCGGAGAGGTGGAGGACGGGAGGAACAGCAGAGACCATGGTGCTTCAGAAGCTCAGGGAAGAGGCTGTATCAGAAAGAGAGCATGAAAATTGCAGAGAGGTCAAGAAAGACATGAATAGAAAAGACCTCTCTGGATTCAGCTCCGTGGAGTTTACAGGGGCCTCATGGAGTGCTGGAGGAAGCAGCCACAGAAGAGAAGGGCTGAGGTACCACGGAAAAGTCAGGCAGTGGAGGCCTCATGTCGAACACATGTTTGAGAAATTTAGCCAGGAATGGATGCAGACGATCCTGTGGCTGCAGGGGAGCAGAGAGGCTCAAGGGAGGTTTCTTCTCTCCTAAGAGATTCCAGAGCACATGAGCAGTGATGGAATTAATTTACACATGAAAATGTTTACTGATTATGGAGAAAGAATGATTGACAAGGTAAAAAGGGATGGAATTCATAATTCATGGAAGGGCCGGGCTTTGCATTATTCCTTTTACTCATATAGAAACAGAGGAGATGATAAGTGGAAAAACAGCTAAGTGGGCAGAGTTGGGGGGTGAAGCACGAGTTCTTGATTGGCCAAGGACTTTTATCTCCTAACTGAGGTTTGAGGTGAGGTAATCAGATAAGAACAATCGGAGAAGAGAAAATACAGAAGCATAAAGACAGCACAAAATATATCATCTTATGTTAAAAAAAAGTTATTCAGACATTTGTTAAAGACGGTAGGGAAAAACTTCCTTCAAGAGAGTCAGTTGCAGTGGGGGTTTTGGAGCAGAGGAAAGAGATCAGCTCAGTGCTGAAGATAGCAAGGATAAGTGGGGCATATAGTCAAGGAAGAGGGTCTGGGCAAGTGCATAGAAAATTACTAGGAAAAAACATCAAAGTAAGGGAGATTCTGACTACATTGACTAAACAGGATTCTAGCCAAAGACAGGTCAGAGTAGCAAAATACCAAAAAAAAAAAAAAAAAAAAAAAAACTAAAATATTGAAGGTGTGCATAAGGAATCTGATCAGAGATTGAGGGTGATCAAATTGCAAAGGGTAAGGCATGTCACTAACTAGTTACCATTATCATTATCATTATCATTATCATTATTGTTAGGACCAGACTAAATAAGTTAAGGACAGAGTTTATGGTTGGGGTCTGGAAAGAAAAAAAGAAAACCTGCTCACAGGAGTCTATCTAAAGTTGGATCAAGGAGAGAGACTTTGTCACATGTGGGCTGGAAATGATGTTCCTGCTTAATAAATACGGAAGAGTTGTCTAGCAGGTTTGAGTGTCCCTTTGAGATTTATGATCTTGGGTTTAAAGTGAAACAAAATTTTAGATGTGTGGCTGATTTTTGTTTTTCTAGAATAGTTTAACTGCTTGATATAAGAAGGTACCAGGATGAGGTTTGCCCAGAAAAACAGCACAGTGAATGAGATAAAATGAATTGGGAAAACTAGCAGGACCGTGGTTATATCAGTAGACATAGAATTCTTTCTTGAGAAGGAATTTCCTCTTCTCAGGAATGAGAATGGTTAGGATCTATGGGTTGTAAGCCTGAAGGAAGTTGAAGACTGTATAAAGAATCGAGGTAGAAGGACAGGAGATGGAAATTAGAAAATGAAAGTTAAAATTAAGATATGTGAAGTGGTCAAGTTTCCACCAAGGCCAAGGGTAATGGCCATAGTTTGTCGTGACCACAAGAGGGAAATGTATACTTGTGTATGCAGATTTCAACAAGATCTATGGAAACATATGTGCAAATCTGGGGTTCAAGAGGTACACAAGAGGGAATAAGACTCCAAGGGCAATAAAAACTTCTTAAAACCTCAATTTGGGAAAAAATACAAATGATTAAAAGAAGTCAAAAGAAAAACTTCAGAAAGCAGCACTGTTTGAGAAAATGTGGTTTAAATGAACTTGATGGAATAACAGCAGATATAAAAGATAGAAAGAGAAGCACATCTCCAAAGATGGGAAGAACCAGATGGTGAAGCCCTTCAAGAATGAAACAACCAGAATGAGTTGAGCTATTGGAAAAGGTTAGAAAATGAAAAAGGCTTTTCAATCCATGCTCTCAGGAAAAACAAGAAAGGGATGCTTGAGGTCATTTATTCATGCAGATACTCTAGAAGCTCTTACAGAGTCTTTACTGTGTTCTGGGAGTTAAATAGCAAGAGGTTGGAAAGTAGAAACCTTGCCCACAAAAAAGCCAACAACAGTAATTCAAAAGCGCTAGTAATTCATAAATTAATGGCTTCTATGTCTATGTCATTTTAAATAATTTCCATGTATTAGTCTATTGAATCCTACTAGCAACTCTACATGTCAGTTCTAATGTTCCTTCCATTCTACAGATGAGAATGTGAGGCAGAGAGGTCAACTAAATTGTTCCATCCAGTGCCATTTACACAGAAGAGGCCGTGTTGGAAACTAAACTATCAGGTTGCAGTCTATACATGTCTCACCAGGAAATCTTGGGGCCAGTTATATTTTATGATTCAGAATTTTTTTTAGAATTTTCAAAAATATAAGAGAGTGCAATGCATGCACTTTTATTTCACAATGTCCCTAGTATGGTATGAAGCAATACTTACTAGCAAATTATTGATATTTTTGTATGAAACATTAATTAGGTACTAAATGAGATAATGAAGATTGCAAACTTCACTTATTAGTTGAAGTTGTGTTTTGTTGTCAGATGAGTTTTAATATGAGGGATGAAGGGAGGAAGGAAAGAAGGAAGGAAGAGAAGAAAAAAGAAAGAAGAAAGCAAGTAAGCAAGCAAACAAGCAAGCATTATGGAGGGACCCCAAAGTCTTCTTCCATGCTAAGCACTAGCCTTTTATTTGCTATATTTTAAGGAATTCCAAAGAATGCCAGAGAAGTGGCTGGAAGCAGCCAAGAAGGCAGTGAGTGAAAGTGCTAGGGAAAAGGTGGCCTGGGAAACACAGCTCTTACAAATAGGAAATATTTCAATACATTACCAGCAAGTGCCTTGGAGAGAGACCTTTACACTGTGTTATTTTAACACTGTCATAAATATACAGTGAGTAGCAAAAGAGGGGAGCCCTTAATACATGGATGTGCATAGTGGGGACAGGGATGTGGGGATCAGAGAATTTTTTATAATACTTACACTATAATAATAACAAAAATCATGCAAACACTGATGGAGATCTTACATGCACCAAGTGCCACTCTAAATATCTTGAATACTTTATATTTGAAAAAAATGCTCATTTAATCCTTTCAGTAGCACCATGAGGGATCCTAACTACCATTCCCAGCTCACAGATGAGGAAACTGAAGCACAAAGTAGCTAAAAAAACTTGCTGAAGTCTAGGGAGACCTTGGGTGATAGAGTGAAGGTTTGAACTAGGTAGGCTGGCTCCCAAGTTCATGAGCAAAGTCCCCATCATACCCCACACTGTGCAAAAGTGTAAATTTCCACCTCAGTGTCCCCCACTGCACTCCAGGCCTGGAGCTGAAGTCAGGCCTCATTCACCTCCACAATCCCTGCAAATAAGCACACAATAAAGAGCTGTGCTGCTGTTGCCGTGCTGGGACACAGTGTTAGGAAGGTGTTGAATGGTTATGCAGAAAAAGCGGAAAAGACAGGAGACAGAAGTCAGGTAAGCAAAGGTGTGGGAACCAGCCCCAGTGATTGCTACTGTGATACTGTTTTCAGCACCAAGGTGATAAAGCTTCATCTGGACAGCAGTGGGACCACAGTGGCTGCAAAGTCAAAAGCCACCGTGGGCAGTCCAGGAGCACAGAAGCGTGGACGCGCTTGGTGAGGGGAATGGAAAGCTCAGGAAAGGTGGGAGGAATTGGAGAGTGGACGCCTTCCTCACAGGCCTGCCTGGGGGCACTAGTTTTGCTTTTTTTTGGGTTTGAGAAATTTAGAGCTGAAATGATTGGTGGGACAAGCGCCTAAATTGGGGGAAAAATTTAAATCTTACGGAAAATGTTGAGCCACGAGGGCATTTTGGTCCTCTTTTATAAATAAATGAATACAAAAATGTTCAGAAACTGGAACACAGATAAACAATGTAAAATACACCCCACCCCAAAAAGGAGAATTATTGGATTTCTAAAGCTTCAGATCAATGAGTCTAGCATCAATTTTTTGAGAAAATTCTAACAAAGAGGATTAAATAGATAGGTTATGAGCAATTATCAAAGAAAGAATTAGAAGACGCCCCTGGATTCTTAAAACGGAAGTTATCCTAAAGTAAGTTTATTTTCTTCTTTGAAAAGAGCTTGCCAGGCTAGCAGATGATTTTTCTAAGACTTCCTGTGGACAAGGTGAGGAATCTTTAGATGAATCTGCCGCTAATAAACTTTGGTCTCTGATTCCATCATGGTGGTCCTTCAAAGAGTATCATCTTGAAAGCAAGGAATCTAGACTAGGAGGAACCCGTGAGCAAGGGTTTACCCAGTGCACACTGGGACAGTAAACAATTGTAAGCTATCTTGCTCTGTAAAATGTTAAGGATACTTGCCTATAGACAGACAAAGACCAGAAGGGGATAACAATGTTCAGTCATTAGAAGCTTTAAGGTATGTTATGTGAGAGAAAAACAAAATATGCATAAACACAAACCAGATTACCTCATAAAACAATGAGATCCCAGGAGCTGGTCCCCATGGTGGTTGGCAAAATTCCTTTCTAGTAAGAGTTTATCAAGTCCTATAAATATATTAAGAAGTAAACTGAAGCTCAGCACAGTGACACAGAACTGTATCCGACCTTCTGGGAGGCTGAAGCAGGAGGATCACAAGTTCAAGCCCACCTTGGGCAACTTGGTGACATAGCAAGTCCTCTCTCTCAAAAAGTAAATAAAAATAAAAGGACAAGGGATGTAGGGTCAGTGTGAAGACTCTGGATTTGATAAGCTCTAGTACGAAAAAAATAAGTAAATAAAAAAGAGGAAGGAAGTTGAAAATCAAAGGGGAAATGCATTTCTATTCAGTGCCTCTGAATTCTAGGACAAAATCCAGATTCTGAATTTTAGGTCAATGTTCTTTCAACAACTCTCTGGCACCTG
Organism: Dolichotis patagonum; assembly: GCA_004027295.1. NCBI lineage: Eukaryota > Metazoa > Chordata > Mammalia > Rodentia > Caviidae > Dolichotis > Dolichotis patagonum. Next base: position 160,127 of record PVJX010000924.1, read on the forward strand.
GATATTAATTTGGCTCCTTCTTCATAGAAGAGAAATAGAGGAATACAGTGTTAATTACCCTACTAAACTCAGTGGCCTTCCCCCAGAACTGTTTTAAGAGAAAAAAATCAGAAGCTGCAGATTTGGAATAGTATTTTGGCTTAAAGTGGTCCATTATTTGTGCTGTGGAACAATCCCCTCTTTCTGAAAGGATTTAATCTGCTTCATGAGGCAGGCTGAATTTGACTTGCTAGTTTGATTCAAAATCTGTTATTTTCTGGTTGATTGCAAAGTCTGTTAAAGTGACAGAACTTTAAACCAGGAATGCAAATACTCTCCATCAATACATTAATAAAAGTTCTGCGTGCCAGCAAGCAGCAGCGTGAGGGCACGCATGCTTTCTCGTCATTTACAGCAACTACCACCATAGGGGTCATTTTATAAACCATTTAAGTACTTAGCTCAAAAAAAATCTCAGTGCATGCTCCATGTCAGATAGCTGGGGTGCAATATTTCCAGCGTTGCTTTTCCTAAGGCCTCAAGAGCTTTCCTCTCTAGAATGCATAGCAAAACCCGAGCAGAGCTAAGAGGCTCTATAAACTTTAGAGTAAAAAGGAAGGGAAATGAAGATTGAAGACTGATACATTCCAATTTATTTGCCAGGCACTATCATATGATTTATTCTTCATAGCAATCTGTGAACTATTTTATTTATTACATGAATATTTATCTACATATTGCATTATGGAAAACACTGAAATTGGATAGGAAGCAGGTACTAAAATTCTAATTTTGCCAATGAAGAGAACAAGGTTGAAAGTGTGGTCAGTTGTCAGCTAATAAGTGAAGGGGCCCAGAAGCCATCGCGGAACTATCCGTGCTAAGGGTGTGTGCGTCTTTACTGCCATATGGGTACCGATTGAGGGGGATGCCTTCTAGATTATATAAAGAATCACACTTAAGGAAAGTGGACTTGAAATCTGACATGCTTTCTTTGCATAATTTTATTATCTACCTAAAATCCATATTTTTTCAAGATGTAGTTTTCTATCATTCTCTCTTGAAACCGAAACAAGAAAGCTCTTTCTAATAAATAAACTCCAACACCCCACCCCACTTTTGCTTCTTTCACAAGTGGGTGGGCTCAGGAAAAGTGGGGAGAAGGAAAAAATGGAGCCGGAACTCTCATCTCTGTTCTACCTCACGTGCTCTGTGGGAGTCTCTTTCATCACCCATGGGATGAGAACCCCGCTGAGGGTATGCTGCAGCCCCTTCCACCTCTTACTGCAGCGCGGAATAAACCTGGCAAATGAAACATCTACACCTGAAGCGAATTCTCCCTTGCCTCCAGAAGACAAAGGCCTAGATCACAATACATTAGAAAAACTGTATTTCCCTTTTGCAACCTCAGGCTTTGTGATTTAGTGTAGGATCAAGGGTGGAAATAAAACATGTGTGGGAAAATTTGATCTGCTTCTTGCAATACTAATCCAATTACAAGCAGAAAACGCCTAATATAGCTTCTAAAACCCCATCATTAAATTCCTTGTTCATTTTTATAGGCTTAAAAGTTTAGATGGCTTTGATGCAAATTCTAGACTATGTGTACTTTTCATATTCAGACAACATGGGAAGTAAATATGCAAAACTTCACAAGATCAAAAACTCTTCCTCAAGAACACTTAGACTCTTATTTTCTTTTCTCTCTTTTCCTTTCTTCCTTCCTTTCTTTCTTCCTTCATTCCTTCCCCTTCTTTTCCCTTTCTCTCTCTTCTGTTCCCTTTCCTTTCACTTTCTTCCCTTCCCTTCTTTCCTTCCTCCTTTCTTCTTTATTTTCTAAAATGAAGATCTACTTCTGGGGTCAATAAGACAGATGCCTGACACAATTCAGAACTCAAAGAGAAATGATTACCGTCTTCCTTAATTCTTTCATTCACTATTCACTCAATACATATTTATCAAGCATGTATGAGGGGTGAAGTATGGTGATAAGCACCAGGAATTAAATGGTGCAAAACCTGACAGGCTCTTGGAGCGTATAGCTAGTGGAAGAGATAGGAAAATTGCTAAAAGGGAAAAGTACAGATTCTAAGAGAAGATGCAATGACTAAGAAACCCAAGGACGAATCCCTAAAGAGACAACACTTGGGCTAGAAAATAAAGGATGGGATTATTTAAACAGGTAAAGATGCAGGGAAAATTTCTGTACACAGGAGGAAAAGCACATGCAAAGACCCTGAGGTTGAAAAACATTAAACAATGATGAAGGAAATCAGGAAGCTGTTCTGCTTCAGGAAAAGCAACATAACAGCATGAAATGCAATGGAACTGGAGATGTGGGAAAGAGGCAAACCACAAGTGTGATGGCTATTTTAAAAGCCTGGGCTTTTACTGCAAGAAAAATGAAAAACCTTCCAAAGGTTCTAAGAATGAGGCTAGATGGGAGAGGGGAGTGTGACGAATTTTCTATTCTGAAATGATTACTATAACTGTGATGCTATTTCTAAGAATTCCTTTCAGGCATTTTCCACCTTAGAAACGATTCATAAAATTTAAAGAGATTTTCTCTTTAAACTCTCCAAAGTAGGCAGCTGCCCAAGTAAAGTGAAGCACATTGAAGGGTTTGGATTTAATTTCATACATTATTACAGCTATCTAATCACATGATCGTGTTATACAGCCAGAAACTTTCTTTGACTCACAATCAGAAGGCGGGCAGTATTATTAAGCACTGGGAGGCCTCAGGTACTCTATTTCTAGTTATTTTGGTACTAGTACACTTCAGGACTAGACACTTATACTTCTACAACTTAGGTTCTTAATTCTTATTTTGCTTTTGCCAAAAGGCTGACATGATTAAGGAAATTTTGATTTTATTTGTTTAATCATTATTGAAAATAATCACAAATAACATTGATAAGTAAAACTTGGTTGAAAGAAAAATGGGCAAAATAACTGTTTGTTTAACAAATATGATATGGTCATCTCTGATCAAATCTAAAAATCATTACCGAAATGCCTTAAATGATTATCTAAGTCAAAGATTTGACCTAGACTGCTTCTGCAATGAATGTGGTAAATTGCTCTACCACAAACTCAAGGTAAAGACCTAAATAGTTGGTCCACTACTTCAGGAGAGAGGGACACCAAATGGAAACATGAGATTTCTTCCCTTGATTTGGTTCTGAAAAGGAAAAGTGTTCATCCAACAAAAAACAAGGCAGATTAACAGCAAATAAAACAGTGTTCAGGCAGTAGCTGAAAACTCCCCCTGCAGAAGTAGGGAGAACAGAGTTTAAGAACTGAGCCAGCCCACAGTTGGCATGCTCTGCGAGGTTGGGAGATATTTAAAAGTTGAACGAAGTCTCATACCTCCCCTGGGTCGAAAACAAAATTCCGACTTAATTAATGCATGGTCATGGTTCTTCTCCCACATAGAGACTTCCTGCAAACCACAAATACAGAAACAGAAAATTTCTACTTCAAGATGAGCTATCAAAAAGGAACAGATAAGCATACTATATAGAGATACTAAAATAAATAGGAAAAAGACCCAAAAGTATAATAATAGATTAAGTGCTCCTTAAAATCTTTTCTGAAGCTTCAAAGGGGGCAGATGAAACATAAAAATATATTCAGCCATGCATTAAATTGAACATTACAATTGCCTCTATGAAACAAAAACACAGCCTATGATACAGGACCCCAGGAAACAGATGAATAGGAAAGGGCAGGAGATGTCACAGACGCTTTCATAGATCTGGAGAAAATGCAAAAGAAAAATAAAGCTAAGAAATATAGATTAATTTGAAGACATTCAAGAAAGTATAGACTACTGAAAATGCAATGAGACACAAAGAACAAATGAAAAAAGTGAGAAAACTCATATGGAAGGGAATGACAGGAGGTGAGTGAGGTGAGGATAAATTGGGAGCAAGAAAAGGAAGGAAGAAGAATATAAAAATGGCACTTAAAAGTAGCTAAAGATAGACACAGGAAATCCACCTCAGGCATAATTAGAAACCCAGAAAAGAAAAACCAAATTAATAAAATAGAACAAACAATAAAATATGTAGAATACAATCTCTAAACATAGCCAAACATTTTATTCTCCCACTTGGAAATGTGTACCATGCCCAGATAAAAAGAAAAAATAAATGATGCCATATGCTCAATTCTAAGAAATTACCAAAGGACAAAGACAAAAATATTCATTGTGTCTTCCAGTGAGCTGCAAGTAACTTGTAACACTGAAAATGAAAAATATCAAGTTGACTTAAACTTCCAGGATTCAACGTACAACCTATAAAAAAAGTCTAAAAGGATAGACAATGTGATCTCAGCATATACAACCAGCCAACAGTCCACTGAAGCCCAGTGGAAATCATTAGCTTTAAATCCTGGAAGAGTTTGGACAATATTTTACATGAACAGTTTATGAAAAACTTACTAGAAAATAAATGTGCATCAACTAAAAAGTAAATGAGAAAAACTATGGCAAAAAAACAATGGTGAACATTGATTCTGTTTCATACAATTCCATAAAATTAAAATTAAAACAAGAATGAGGGTTTTGTTACAGAAGAAAATACAGTGATATAAACATGTAAAATTAGAAAGTTTGGAGAAGGCAAAATGGAAGGGGAAACGTTTTAATATAGTGATTTCCGCATTTTTTTCATAAATAGAAGGCAAAGAAAATCAACTAAATTACTACATAGGAAAAAAAGAAGTAGATGTTTATTCTATGATATAAAGTTAGCAATACAAAGGAAAAGTGCTCATTTAAAACTGAGTAGTGAAAAAAATTAAAAACCTGGGTAGTGAGAGAGGAAAAATGAAAAGATAGAAGACATACTAAAACATTTTATTTTTACTTACATTAGGGAGTTAGTAGATATGCCAAAAGAAATGGAGGATAAAGGAAATCACAAAAAGTTGATATAATAAGTAAATATGGAAGTACAAACCTTCAAATTTATCAGCAGAGACACATGCCTATAAAGCACGAAAACAAAGCTATCTATAAAAATACCGAAAAGGAGTAAAAAATTAAACCAAACATAAAGAAACAAACCAAATACATCTATTGTATCATTAAATTCAAACAATCTGCTCTCACCTATTGAAAGAAAATGTTTGTAGATGGTATTATTAAAAAAAAAAAACCATTGTAGCCATACAAAAGACAGAGCTAAAGCAAAGAAATTCAACATGGTTGAGAATAAAAAGATGAGCAAATAATCGCAAGCAAGTATGAACAAAAATCAGGGAATGTGATCTTCATCTGAGACACAGCTTGTTTCAGCACACCAGGAATTAACTAAGACAAATAAGGGCACCTCGCTGTACTAACAGGCACAATCCTCAAAGACGTTCTCATTATCTGTTTACCAAGTGATAGATGGGTATTGCTGGGCCAAAAAGTGTAAGTGATACAACCAGAATAGACCACATCATACCACAGCGATACATGTGCACCATGTTTAGAGCAGCACGATTTGTAATTGCTAGATCTTGGAAACAACCTAAATGCCTGTCAGCCACAGAATGGATAAAAAGATGTGGTCTTTTTATACAATGGAGTACTACTCAGCTATAAGGTAAAATAAACTTGAGGTTTTTATAGGTAAATGGATGCAACTTGAGAGCATACTCGTAAGTGAAATAAATCAGACTCATATATAAACATTGTATTGTCCCCCTAGTATAAAGAACTGAAGGAGTAAATAGGATCCAAAATGTACAATAGAGATTGTGAAAGTGTGAAAGTGAAAGGGTAAGAAACTGCTCAGAAGGAAAGGACAACTGGGATAGGGAAGAGGAGAAAAGAAGGGAAAAGATTACATATATATTATATATAATATATATTATATATATCTACAAGTTATCTAACTTGTATATATACAAGTTATATTATAGTTATCTAACTTGTATATATATTATATATGTATATATTAAATATGTATATATACATATATATGTACATATGTATATATTATACATATTATACATGCATATATAAATATAATATATATATATACAAGTTAGATAACTATCCTGCTAATCTCTGTTAGTTCATGAAAAAGAACAGTTTGTGCTTTCATTATTTGATTGTTTGATCATTTTTTCATGCCTATATCTTGTAATCCAAACAACTACTTTGAAGATAACAATATGCAATATATTGACCTGTGTTAATCTCCTATTATTTTGTTTTAAAACTCTGTTATATCATTTTTATTTCTTTGTTTTTAAATTTAAAAATTTAAAAATTAATAAAGCATATATATATACACTATATATATATGTATATATCCTAAAGCCAATAAATTTAGTAGTTCTAATGAACATATATCAAGTTCTATAGCCTAAAAACAGGGGCTGTCTCTATTTTCAAGTATTCAACTAATAATCATAAAATCAGCATACCTACTTTAGGTCACAAAGAAATAATTTTAAAAACTCCAAAAATGGAAAAATAATACTTAAAATATTAGCTGAGCCCAATGCAGCAAGATAAAACCAGGAAATAAAAAAATCCATTTCCCGGAGATTTAAAGGCTGTCTGTCAAACAGCTTTTGACTCAAAGAAGATATTTGTAAATTGAGATTGTAGAGTATTCGAAAACTGACAATAAAAGCCCCTAGGTATAAGAATGTATGTAATTCAGTTAAAGCAATAATCATTAGCGAAGTTGTACTTAATACTTACATTACTAAACAAGAAATTAAAACAAATAAACTGGGTGTCTAACTCATGAAATTGATAACTGATCAATAATACAAATGTAAGAGATCAGATGAGTAAATATTAAGGCAAAAATAAATTACATATAGAATGTATAGAGCTCCAAATATTCATGTGTGGAGAAATTAGCGGTATACTATGCAAAGTCTGTGAAATGTCCATCATAATAGTTATGGACACAGGGCTGGGGATTTAGCTCAGCGGCATAAGCACCTGCCTTGCAAGCAGGCAGTCGTGAGTTCGATCCCCGGTACCGATAAAAAAAAAAAAAAATAGTTATGGACACATTTCTAAGATACATTTTTAAGTGAAAGAAGTAACATGTAGTGGCATGTGTAAAGTATGGTTCAACCCTTTTTGTAGATGACAAAGGAGAAACAGGAACAGGACACTGAGGAAGAGAAAGGGACAGAAAATATTTCCCCATGCTACAATATAAGCTGCTGCTATAAGTCAGTACAGGAAACTATAGGACTCAACGACTTGGGGAAGACAGAGATAAAAATCTAACCCTAGTATAAATGTTTGCTTCTTTTGAATATGAAGTAATAAACTTTTTAAAAATACCTTTATCAAAACTTAAGATACAGGGCAGAGATATAGCTCAGTGGCACAGCGCCCACCTGGCAAGCACAAGGTCCTGAGTTCCATTCCCAGAACAAACAAACAACCAAACAAACAAACAAAACCTTAAAATAGAAACAAATGAGTCTGTAGAACAATTAGATCGCACCTGCCTGGCAAACATGAGGTCATGAGTTCAATCCCTGGTACCAAAAAAAAAAAAAGTTCATTACCAATTAAGCATACAAACAGACACCACATGCAAAAAATAAATAAATAAATAAATAAATAAATAAATAGTGGAATAATACCCTGCTTTTTCCAAAGTCTGAGATCAGAGAAAACTACTCCTGTAGATATGTGTGTTACCAAATTTCATATAAATTTCAGTATTTCAAATTAGCTTTTAACTTACGAGTTTTGGGTTGCTTTTTGTTTTGTTTTGCTGTGTTTCTCTACCTGGCACCTAGCCCCCATTCTTGATTTTGACCTTGAGTAACATTTCCCAGCTTTTTCCTGGGTGCTTTGGCCTGAGTTAATGGATCACATGACCCCTCCCACTACAGCCACGGTTCACATATGCACTCATGACCACCTGGCCAAAATCAGTGACCATAAGACTTAAGCTCAGAACTTTTAAGTAATCTACTGAAGGAGAAGACTTCTATTGGTCTGGAGTTGCCTTTATGTCCAAACTAGAGCCTGAGAATATGTTAAAATAGTGAGGGTACAACTGAGCATGGAACCTTTAGGAAAGCATTTGACTCCTAGATCAAACCATGCCGGAAGTCAGTCAGGTCTATTTGTGGGCTCTTCAGCTCATATTAACTCAGAGATTTTTCCTTGTGCCATCCTGTGAAAGGTTATGTAGGACTCATAACTGAAGAGAATTAACACATACAGTGGCCATTATTCCCGTGTACCATAAGGTGCACTAAAGTATTCAGATGTTAGAAATCTTGCTCAATGTAACAAGGATAGACTTATTAAAATCAGAATTTGAATTCAGGACTATTTGGCTCCAAGTTCCTTATTCTTATAACACCTTGATGCCAAGCTTTTAGCTATCAGAGATACAGAGGATGGAGGGAAAGGAAAAGGAGAGGTTGGTGGTGGCGGGCAAAGAATGAGAATGACATCACATATGAAAAAAAATCAGTAATGAAAACATCCCTGAACAAAGCTAATGCAACCAGTAATTCAGATATCTACACAATGCTAAAGACCTGAAGGTTATTGAATGCATCCAGCATCATTCAACAGCTGAAGGTATTTTAACCATCTTTCAGGTTCTCCCACTTTCTGTGGCAAAAGACTTCTTTTGAGTATCAGGGAAAAAGTGAGATTTCATTGACTTCTTTCTTCCTGCTTTTTTCCAAGCTTCTGAAGAACAGCAACATAGAGATAATCTAATGAAATACAGTTAATAATTTAAGTTATGATTTATTCTTTACAGACAGTATTTCTTTTGACATTTTCTAAAGCAGGGAAAAGTGAACAAAAAACTTGCCCCAGGATTCCAAACTACAGGTGGCATCAAAGGAACTAAAACAAAGAGGAAAGTTCCACTCATCAGCTTCTCACTGGCCAGCAATTCCTTGTGATAGGAGGCTGGGGAAGACCACTGTGAGACTCAGCCATCCACCTTTTCACACTGTTTATCTCAGTGGCAATAGAATTGATTTTCTGAAACAGATTCTTAGGGCTTTGTACACTATAAAGTGTGAGATAAATGGAAAGCGTAATGCTAATAATTGCTCTCATGATTAAATAAAAGTGATTTAGAGCAATGATTCTCAACTTAGCAGCATTTTGCTTTCCAAGAGTCACGTGCCAATGAGCGAAGACATTTTTGGTTCTCACAAAGAATGGGAGAGCCATGAGCCTGGCACTGCTGGTGGACTGAGACCAAGGATGCTGTTGTGAGATGTTGCCCAGGAACTGCTGAAACCAGGGTTGGAATTTAGGATTGTCTGACTCCAACACCTTCGTTCTTCTTAGGATGTTTTGATATGGAGATTGCAAAGGTAACCGCGAAAGAGAGCAAAACAAACAGAAAGAAACAGGCAGAGGCGGATGCAGAAAGGGAGCTCTTTTCGTTGGACACAACACTGATGTGTGAGGAAAGACCCACACCTACAGGGGCAAAAATCTTCAGTGCTGACGTGTACAGGATGACCTTTCACCACAAAAATATTTTCACCCAAAATATTAACAGTGATAAAGCTGAAAACCCCTGGTATTGAGAGAATGCGTTTGTTTCATATTGTGAAAATGATACGTGTGTGTGTGTGTGTGTGTGTGTGTGTGTGTGTGTGTAGGAACAAGGATCTGTAGATTTAGTATTTTTCCCTTGCATCACCTATGCATCTCCTGGGCAGTCAGCTCTCTGAAGATGAACTCATTAGTGTGTCTGGGGCCAGCATTTTGTCGATCAAGTCATCGTCACCCAACAGCCAGTTCAGGCTGCCCTTCTGCAGAGAAACCCAGATGTGCCTGTTGAAAAGATGGTTTCAACAACATGTACAAAATCAGCCTTAAATCTGAGCCACTAAAATATCTCCAGGTGGGCTTTTTGGCTGCTGAAGTAGGGGCAACCTCCTTTCCTCGTTTTAGAAGCATTGTCATGTCTCTGGGGTGTGCTTTTGTCCTATCCCAGTGTTAGCACCTGTTCCTCCGACAAAGATGAAAATGATTCTCTTTAAGCTGATGTCGCTATGTGCTAATTTCCAAGCACTGCTGTCTTCCTGCCTCCCACATCATGTCTCCACTCATCTCCATTAATGGGTGAGTAATCTTCCAAGCCACCTGTGGCTGTACTTCAACACATCTTGAGAGGCTCTTATAAAATTTATTTTAAATAAACTCATTAGCAAAATGTATATAATCAAATGGCATGCTTACCGGAAACCTTAAGAGTGGATTCACCAGCAAAATTTTCACCATTTCTCCATAAACTGGAAAGTTCCTTGCAACTAATTTGGAGGGTTATGGTGGGGAAACTTCTCACTGTTCCTGTCCCCCGTGGATATTTCATGGAGGGCAATGGCCATTGCAAAGATAAATTAGTGAATATTAATTACTTCCTAGCTGAGTCTGAATGTTTTTGCATAGTTCTATATTTTAGTTTTAAATGTGGCTTACCATTTCTAAAAAATATTCAGAAGATGATAGAGTAAAAAAAATACTCTTTAGCCAGATCCTGTAATTTTGCCCCTCTTTTGAAGAAATCATTATTAATATCTTATTGTTTATCATTGCATTATTCATACTAATTATGCATTTCTTCACTCAGCAAATATTTGTTGAGGATTTATTATGTGTTTGGCTGCTGGGGTTATAGGAGTGAGCAGAACAGGAATGGCTCCTGCCTCTAAGTACCTTATATTTTAGTGGTAGAAGGTGATGGAGAAAGACTTCAGATTAACAGAAAAGTAAAACTAGTAGTAAATAGCAGTGAAAGTAGTTATAAATTACTACTTTAGGGTTATGACTACTTTGGTAGTGATAAATTACTATTTCAGGAAGGAAACAAATTCAGAGTTGAAATAGAGAATACCATGGTGTCTGCATCAGTGCAGGGTTCCAGAGATTCTCTTTGAGAAACTAAAATACCAAGAGCAAAAGCAAGCGAGCAGAAGTGTGGAGGCAAGTGCTTTAACTTGCTATTTTCACTTAATATGTATCAGTTTATCATAAAACTTAGTCTCTCTTTTAATTAAAACTCATTGTAGGTCTTGTCTATTTGCCAGTCTTATGTCATAAAAATTAAAGTGTGAGCAGTCTCTCTGCCTTCTTGACTTACAATCTAATGATAGAGTTTAAGTACACCTGATTGGTTTTAGTAGCTGTACAAGATTCGAGAGCATAATTCACTAGTATTTATTTAATCTTGACCAAATCTACAGACATTTTGTTTGTTTTGATTTTTCACTTATTACAATAAGTGCTCTGGAAACATCTTTTTTTGACCATGATCTACAAAAATATTCTATAAGCATGTACTATGTGACAGCACAATTGTTAATATGTCAGTTGGGTAGAGTTCTTATCCTCAAGTTATAATGTGAAAACATAGTACAAGTATACTGAGAAGCTTTTCCAAGGACATAAAATGGTAAGTGGCAGAAGACAAGTGTCTGGACATAAAAAAAGACAATCTGATGGCAGAATCTACTATACCCTCTTCCTAAGGGATAGCATCCTAGATGTTATTTTCTGATTCTTTAAATAATATATACATGTTTATTATTTAGAAAGTTAAACTATTTTAGCTTGTGGGAGTAATTTGCAATGAAAGTTTAGACCCACTCAAGAAGCAAAAAACAAGCAAAAGTAATTTCATCATCATGAAAAAGTCTAATGAGTGCATTCTTCAAAAGGAAGGTCCTACGAAATATTTCCACTTTCTTCCATGTAGACCATCTCATGGGGAGACTCTGGTAGACGAGTTGTACACAGAATTCTACAGTCTCCCAGTAATAAATGAGTGATGAGGATTCTGGAAATTCTGCTTTCACAACAAATGATTTTCCAGCTATTTTTCTCGGAGCTTATTTTTATAATGTCTAAGAAGCACACCAGCCAACTAACAATCCAAAGTATCTTATAAGGATAGTGACAGAAGTCCTCTGATTCCAGGGCATCTCTAGAAGTTCACCTGGTGCAATGCAGGTACTGGTACAAAACAGAGGTGACAGACACAGACTCTGGAGCCTGGTAACCTAAGGTCACAAATGTATGAGTTTATGTAGATGATTTGGTCTTGCTCTGTGTTGGTTTATGTAAACTAGGGATGATATTAAGACTTGCTCCATAAGTTGTTAGCAATAATTACAAATAGTATACTGTTAAATATCTTGAAGGTACTTAGGACAACATTGCCAGAATTAGCATTTACTAAATATTCTTAGTTATTGTATTATGGAATCACTTTTAGATGCAAGAATTTTTCCATAGTTTCAAGACAAACACCAGAAGACTTTGCTGGAGCATAAACATAAGGAAATATAGAACAAATTTTATGGGTTGGTTAAGCATAGTTTTCTATAACTACCATAATCAGTGTGATGGTTGTCTTTTTCCTTTCGCTTTCTGTCTTTCCTAAGTTGTCTTTATCTAGTATCTATTATTTTAAAAAAATAATAAAAACAACAATTTATTTTTAAATAATTTTTACCAATTCAAAGGGATGAGAGCAATTGAATAGCCAAGCTAAGATTCTAAAACTATTTGTCACAAATGTTATTCATAGGAACTTAATTCTTAGTTACTTAACCTTCCTTGACTGTGAGCTGTCATTCTCATGAACATTATTGCCATTGTCATCATCAAATGCTTTGATTAGTAGTGATACTTTAGAAAAGTACAGAAATACTAATGTTAATCAAATTGCTTTGACAATCCTTTATCTGTTATGTTGTCCCTTCCAATACTAACACTTCATGCAAAAATAAAATAATATAAAATATTGCATTGAAATGATGATACTGATATAGAGGCAAATCCTAGGAAGACAATCAATTATGACTTACCTTCTTTTTTTTTATTCTAACAAGCTTTTATTCTAAAAGAGCTTTCACCCTCCCTAGGAAAAAGGAAATCAAGCCAGAGAGCATTACAATGGTATCTCAACTCACACATTGAACAATGGTAAAGACTAACTAAAACTCAGTGACTTGGTACCTGCTCGCTTCTCAGTGGTCTCCTGGTTCAGCATTTGTCTGCCTGCATCCAGAGAAACTCTCCTCCAGCACCTGACAGTTTCTCTACCTCCACTGATTGCCCTCTTCCTTCAAAGCAAATCTTGGAACCCTGGGGAATTTTTAGAACCATTAGAAATGAGGTGAAGTCTCAGTGACCTTTTCAGGCCAATGATACTGAGAGATAAGCTGAAAAGGTTTAGAAAGCAGAGGGGAAAAACAAGGCACTGCCTATAACTGTTTACTGTCTCCCTGGTAATTCTGCTCCCTCAGCTCCCTTTGGAAAACCAAGGCCCTAAATGTTATGGAGGAAGTCTTCCAGAAGTGGTAAATGCAAATACAAAATGAGATATAAAATTAAACATAGGTATCTCTACATAGATAGACTAACATATGACAAAGCTAACATAAGATATGATGAGATCTTAATACTCACATTTGATCAAAAGGTAAAACATCAAATATTCATGGTCAGTTAACATTTGGCTAGTCAAATTTCTAAAAAGTTGAAATTATCATTGTTTTCATTACTTTTGAAATAACTCTTCAAATTTTCTACAATGAGCCTAAAATATCATTATGGCCACTAAAAGAGATGCATAGAAAATAATGGCAATTGTGTCTGAGTGTCCTGTACCTGTGACTTGTGGCGGCTGTTGGAGGGGAGAGATGAATCCATGTCTGCCTCCAGGTATCAGCCCTGGGGCTTTAGCCCATTCCCTTGAACCCATTGGTCATACCTCCCTGGTTACTTAAATAAACCCAGGTCTAAGCAATCCTATCTGTGGGTGATTCTGTTCCACATGAAATTCACTGAGAAGTTTTTGCAGTGTTTATGGGGAAGAAGGTGATCAGTTCTTTGGGCAGAGTTAGACCTTTCTTTTTAGAAGGTTGGTATATTTAGATATGGAACCTAACACCTCCAATGTGGCCTGTCACCACAGGAAAAGTCACCTTCAGGATGAAAGTGATGATATGGAAAGATAGGAAAGAAGTGAGAATCTTTATGACAATGGTGAGCAGCTGAGTCAATCCACTCCTGAAATCCAACATCATTCTGTAATCCAGTAACAGAAGCCAACAAACAGATACTGTTGAGGCTGATTTACAATTTCTGTGATATTTTCTGTGACAGAGTCAACCATACGTATATTGTGTTTATTATATATATGTGCACACATATATATCAACATATAAAGACTTTTCCATTAGTATCTGAAATTTATAAATCAATGCCTTATTAAGAATAACTTCCCAACTGAATTTTTTGCATTACTTTCATTTGACAAAATAGAGATTGGATGAGATAGCATCTATAACTTCACCCCAGATCTAAAGCACATATTTCTTTGAAAATTGAAACTATAATTACATGATTTTTTTTAATTTTAGATATTTTGAACTTAAGGATAAGAGACTTTATAAAGCTACTTGCTTTTTGACAGTTTTCCCCAATTTATAGAAAATTCAGCCAGGTTTGAATTTTGTATTAGAGAGAACAAGCTGTAATTCTAGCAAGAGAGATGGAAAATGTAGATAAAAGTCATTAATCTTGTAAGACATTTGATAAATAATTATAAACCAATGACACAAAGATGTATACATAAGCTCCAACTTTGATCTCTGACAAAAACAACAGTTTTTATAACAATTTAAAATTCTAATCACATTTAATGTACCTTCAAGAATGAAATTTATGAACAATTTAAATGTTCTTTGAGTTGTGCTTGAATCTAGATTATTTTCCACACCTCTGTTAATATGAAGCAGATTATACCATGTTTCCCATTTAAATAATGGGCGAAGTAGTTAACACATAATTTGGAGGCTGATAAGCAAAATGTTTGTCATAGTTTGAATGTAATCTTTCCAACAATAACACTTTTGGTTAGACTGTGGAAAAATTAAGGCCAACAAAGAAATATACCCCTTAGCTTTTAATGTTTGTAACAGACAGATATCATAGCTGTAAATTGCTTTACAAAGTCTGGATTCTATTTTTATAATCAGTGCTGTAACTAAACATTCATCATTATTAAGACAAACCTTGTAAGTCATACATGTATTTCTGTCTCCTTATGACAGACATTGATTTAGAAAGGAAAGACTAGATCCAACTGCCAGGAAACAGCTGGTCTTCTTAGATAAGGAAATCACTGAACTGGCTTTTAATATTGTAAGAAAAAAAGAGAAGAGAAAGGAAAACAACACAGAGAGAGAGAGGGATTTACTATATGGGAACAAATAAAAATCTGAACTACCTACATGAGGCAATATGATTTATAATTCACAGAACATAACTTAATTGTCACATTTCTTGATAGCTGGCTTTAAATTCTAGGCTCTCTTCTCTCCCCAAACAGAATTTTTTGTCTTGCTACTACTGAGAACAAAATAAGATAGTCAGAGAAAAATCAGCTCCAGTGCCTGACAGGTCACTCTCAAACATGGAGGTACCATAAAAACTCGAAGAAAGCTGAATTACCCAGGAAAATGCTATGTTTCTCTATTAAATTAACAGGCTTATGTAGCATAATGATTAAATACATACAGATGCACAAAGCTATTTGAACTTATGAACGTCTCCCAAGGTAAGCAATGATGTAGAATCAGATGCCCAAACTTCAGAAGTTTTCAGAATGAAGGTACCTTATACTTGAGTTGCCAGGAATGTGCCCCTTTTAAGAAATTTAAATCAGATTCTCCTTTTTCCCAGTGGCCTCAGTAAAAGTCTGTACAGGAATCTGCACAATGTCAAGATGAAAAGAAAAACTGATATCATCACTTCTGTGTCTGCAGCTAAAAGTTGTCTTAGAGAAGGAAAGCTTACATTAATGAAAGATCATTTCAAGTCACTCAGCTCAGTTTTAACAACAGATTTCCTTGGTCAATAAAGATAACCTGGAAATGAATTCAGCTTGGAAGTGAATTCTCTCTCCTAAAACTCTAGAAGACTTTGAGACTCTGCGGAAGGAGGTGTTCATGCAGACGGAAGGAGATACGGGACGTTTCTAATTAGTGCCTTGGTGCCTCCTCCCTACACAAAACACCAGGAAGCAGCAACTGCGTGCACAGGGACCTGCATTATACATCACCCTCTTTCTTTTCAAGGCTCATTTTGTTTTCTTATAACTAAGAGTGCTTTTAGCCTGCATACTCCCAGGATTACGTGAGCCAGTTGCTAGTTTTCAATTAGCATAACTCCTGTATGGATGGAAGAAATCACTGGCATGGAAAATATAAACCAAGAGACAATCCCTAAATCCTTGTTTGGGGAGGTTATAAGGTATTATATGATTTTAAAAAAAAAAACTGATTTAACTTTCTAATGTTATTTACCCTTATTTAATACTACAACAGGTTTGCTTTTCCAGGGCTCACATCCACGGTAACCTCTGAACATCTTGAAGGTGAGGAAACCTGCAAGCTATTAAAAAAATAATAAATTTATGAATAAACACAAATGGTTAATAACTGATCTTTAGAGAGAATTATAAATGAACAATCTACCATTATGTTTTATTGAAAACAAACAACATTAGAATGCATTATTAGTTATAGAGTAATCATGAAATTATCCATAATCCTACCATGCAAATACAATTACTATATTTGCATTCAAAATTGCAGATCACCTTCTGTGTGCATTCTTAATTTTTATATTTGCTTTAAAGCTACAGAGAGAGAGGCATTGACTGAACACAAATGGGGCCTGGGTAGATAATGAGAAGAAGAAAGAATTTAAAAAGGTAGCCACAGATGATGTGAGAGCGAGAAAGGGATGGAGGAGAAAGGAAATTCAAGAGAATGATTGAAAAGGAGATAGGCCAAGAGATAATGTTAGTTAGAGATAGAGTTAAAGCAAAAATAAAGGAAACAAGAGTCAAATGAAATCCCCTGAAAGAGGCCATAAAAAGTCTCTCTTGCCCATAAACTAAGTCTGGAAGTGGATAGAACAGGGTTAGAATGTATACTCCTAGCTTTCTGCCCTACCATACTGTCAGATGGCCTCAACTTCGAGGTCACAGCATCATGTGATTGAACCAACAATCAAGTCCAAATTGCAAGCGTACCATAGTGGAGAGGAAGTGGAAATAGTAAGGAGGTATATATATATATATATATATATATATATATATACCAGTTCTCCATGATGAATGCATTTATTGTGATTCACAAACATAACTAATATAAAAGAGAGGAAATCAAGGAGGAAGAAAAGAGGACACAGACGATGTGACTCCCAGTTAGACCAGCTCCTTTAACTTTATTTTTCTTAGAGTCCCATTAACCTCCTCTTGTAGCCTATTGGCAGCACCGGGTCTCAAGACCCTACATAGTTGCAAAGCCCATGGGAGGATGTAGTCTAAAGCCGCTGTCACCTGTGGGTACAGGTACTACGCAGCAGCGAGAGCACCCAACAGCAATTTCTGCTGCACTGCAATTTCTGTACCTACTAGCAGCACCGTCTGCACTAAAATATAGCAATCCAGACCTAGATTGTCTCTGATGGAATCCTGGCTTGGCCCCTTAGGAGTCCTGGGGCCTTGTACAAGATTCTGAGTTCAGTCTTTGTGAAGATTAGAAGAAAGAATACATGCAAAGCACTTGAAACAGTGCTGAGTACACAGTAAATATTTAAAATTGGTAATTTCATTTTCAACTGCTGGTTCATTCTCAAAATAATTGTTGATTCCTGGAATTTGCCTAAAGTATAGGCAAAAACCTATACTTTATGACATTTCTTTAGGATCTTGGCTATGTTGGTCTGTCTGGTAAATTCAAAATTTGGCAAGTTTTTAAATCTTCTTAGTAGTAACATTATATGACTCTGTGACTGCCTTATCTTTGTCACTGGAGAAATTAGATTGCAAGGTCCCACGCCTTAATATCCAAAAGTTATGTAACTTATTTCATGTTGCTGATACTTTTCTTTGAAATGTCAAGTTCACTTTGTGTAATTGAGTTTAGGTCTAGTACCAATACTCAGAAGAAGAGGGTAGGGAAAAGAAAGAAATAAAAATGTTAACCAATATTAACAACTCCTGAACAATTCTTATGCACTGTAGCCCCAGCCAATACCCTTCCTGTGGTCCCTTGCCTCTGGCTGTGACATCAGACCACTTCTCTCTCCTAGAAGCAGCTATAATGCCAGGGATTTGCTTATCAAATTTGTTTACAAAGACAACTTGATAAGATGGCACATTGTTCTCATTTCAACCTTAAGAGAATCTCCAGTTTAGGGAAAGCAAGACAACTAGTCTGAAACTTCAAAACAGTGAATCTCTAAATCCAGACACGAATTCCATGCAGCCTCTTCAAATCTATACCACCTTATTTAGAACTTTATTGATTCCATTAAACTCCTAAAAATGGATTTGGAAAGGATTCAGCCTTCTCCAAGAGGCAGCGGCCAGTGGAGGGCAACCTTATCTCTGGCTGAGGGACATGAGTTTACTCCTTGCTGATGGTTTATAGGGAACATTATTTTTGTCAGGTTGTGAGAGCACAGAGTAATCTTTCTGTTTGCTAAAAAAGTTTCACCAATAGCACAGGGGGGCAGTTACTGCCATGTGCTGATTTGCGTATGGGGATTGCAAGGATTGTTTGGGGGAGAGGTGGGATGGTTTTGTTTTGGTTCAAGGAATAGGATTTGATTGCTGTTGTGTGAGGGGGGAGGTGGTAGGGAGTACTCAGGACAGGGAGGTATGAAGCAGACAGCAGAGAGGTTGGCAAGACATCTAAAGCTTTCTGGTGGAAGGCAGCGCTTTCAAGCCCTTCTCACAGAAAGTGTGATCAGGTCTGGAAGCCAAGCTGCAAAACCACAGGCAGTGCCGACACTTTAAGGAAGATACATGTAAAGAAAGCCCTGCTCATCAAGGCCCTAGGGAAAGAGAGTCACTGATTAAGACGTGTGGGGACATCATAGAGTCCTATACCCAACAGGTTTGTATTGAGGACCTACTATGTTACAGCAGGCTTGTAAACACTGCACGCTGGGTTTCCAATCAGTGTTTTGTTTTGGTATTGGGGACTGAGTCCAGGGCCTTCACACTGAGCTATTTCCCCAGCCCTCTTGAAAAAATTACTGTTTATTTTGACACTAAATTGCCCAGGTTGGGCTTGAACTAGCAATCCTATTGCCTCAGCCTCCCAGATACTGGTCATACAGGTGTCTGCACCACATGCAGCTGCAGTTTTTCAAAGTATGCAAGCATACTATGCTTGGAAATATTAGCACTATGGGCCTTTCCAGTCCCATGGTTCCTAAGCTTTAGTTGGTTAAAATCCAGAGAACATTAATAACACACATAAATTTTTGTACAGAAAAGAGGCAGATAGGTACTGAACCACAATGACCAGAGTCATCCATTGTAATTGCCCTAAACAAATGGACATATGGAGCAGGGAAGATAAAAAGTGTTAATAGAAAAAATCTGGCGGGAACGCTCTCTTACATTTTGAAATAACAGTAAAATGACACTAACAATAATTGGTGTTTTATATGGACTCAGAGTGCCAGTCCTTGTTCTAAATGCTTTGCATACCATTTAACCCTTAGCACATCCCTGTGGGTAATGAACCCAGAGAACCTAGCATCATGACCCCTCCTGAACAGGTAAGGATACCAGCACAGTCAAGCCAGTTGCCCTAGGTCATATAACTGACAGTAAGGGCAGAGACATATGAACCAACCACAAATACAATTGGTTAAGTCACATGGCAAGTGTGTTGAAGACATGGCAGTGCTTCTCTTTATCCCTTATCACCTCAGCCTCCAATTTCATGCTTTTTGCTGAATGACTTCAGTTTGCAGATTGTCTTCCCATCCCCCATCTGTTGTCCTCTTTGGGTAGCACAATACTAAAGATTCACTTCCCAACACATAGATTTACACAATGCCTAGAATTGACAGGTACATTCTTAAAGAAACTGTCAGCCAAGAAGGAGATTTCTGAGCCAAATCAACTGTTTAACTCTTTTATGATTGAGATTAGGGGATTAGGTTGGGAAAATAGCATTCCCAATCTGGTAACAGAGCTGGGTTGAATTTGGTCAGTATAATGCTTAACACATGAACTTGAATTCAGATCAAGTGAGTGCTTTCCATTCATCGCAGACCTGTCTCCACCCTGCTGTTCAGGGCAGGCTGAGTTCATCCATTGGCACTGCCATCTGCCACACTTCTATTTGCTATTGTAATGCCAACACCCATTCATTAAACAGGGATAATGTGTGGGCTGGCAGGTTCCTGAGTCCAGAGTGGAAAACCTGCAGGCAGGATGCGGACTTGGAATTGTTGACAGCCCACAGTCAATCTCCTTCATTCTTCTAGAACCAGACACAATTTGGTCCACACATGTGGACTAAGGAGAGAGTCTGTGACTCTGCCCATCACAGAGGGGTTCTTGGGGAAAAGAACATTCTAGAAAGAAAGAATGAATAGAACTTAAAGTAACTGGAACCTTCAGATGCTACCCAACTGTAGGTGTAAATAAGGTCACATGAGACAGGTTAACAAGCCTCCTCCGGATCACTATCTAGCTCCCTGATAGCCTTTGGCAGTGACTGCTCTCTTCATTCATTCATCCATTTATTCATTCATTCAAAAATATGTTTCAATGTCCACTCTCTGTCCTTTTACTATATCACAAATCAAAATAGTCAAAATCTTCTATTCTAGGAGGAAAAAACATCAGACTATAAGCAAACATACAAATCATATAATAATTTGAGAAGGTTTAAGTGCTCCAAAAGGGGGGGGAATCTTGGATATAAGAGCCCTTCAGATCTGACTAAAGGTTTTGAGAGAGTAAGGGAGCTTAGATGGTAGGAAAACACTCAGAATTCAATATTTGGCTTTCTGTTCCTACAATGATCATGACTTTTGCACTCAGACCTCAACCACTCACTCGCCTCTTAGTTTTCCTTTGCTTCTATTCTCTCTTATCTATTCCCTCCCAGATGCCCCATTTCTATTTATTCTGCATTTCAATGAGTTTAGTTCTCTTTCATTTTCACCCTCCTGTCTACCAGGATTCCCAGGATTCACTTTCCTCCCTACTTGTGTTTATCAAATTATTATTAAGTGGCCTGGAAATGGATCTCAAGCCACCAAGCCATCATGAATCTACCTTTTCTCTCTCTCCTTTTCCTAGTGCTCCTCCATCCCACTTGGTCTTAATGTCTGTGTGGAGCTATAGCGTGCTGTCTGAATGCCCAGATGGAATAAGCCCATTGCTTCCTGTGCTTCTGTCTGTACGGTGCCTTCTTCACTCAACCAGCAGGACCTTTGCCTAATGATATTTTACACAGAATGAAAAACATGCTCACAATCAGGGTTTTTTTTTGTTGTTGTTGTTGTTGTTTTTGGAACAAATGGTATGCATAGTTATCAGGAAAAATGACTTTCTTTTGCAAAAAAAAAAGCTGCATTTTAGGAAGAACTATTAAACTATTAGCAAACACAGTCATTCAGGAGTTTAAACAAGTAATTTTAGTTGCAGGTACTGAGGATAATGAACCACTTCTCTTTTGCTGATCACTAGAAATATCCAAATCATTATGGCTCTTGGTAGTGACTAATGGTCTAAGACAATGGGGTTTGGCAAATGAGCACTTTATAGCTCAGTGACTCTTGGAATACAGGCTGGACCATTCAGGTATTTAAGTGTTATCCAAGGCCTCTTCAATTGAGCAAATGGGTCTATAATAATTAAAATACTGTAAACACGGTGAGACAGCACTTGAGTTTGCAAAGAGATCCTCTTTATCCCCGCAGTAAGGAAATGAGCTGTTCCCTTGTTAGGAGTGCACCTTTTACATCTAGAAGCCTCCTGACAAGCCATGGAAAGCCTTCTTGGTGAGCACAGGGCCTCTTGACTATTCCCCTTCTGTACTTCTGTAGTTCCTCAGCCCTAGCAGTGATGGGGCCAGAAACAGTGCCTTTTGGTGACTACTGCATTTTCCTAAATTCTCATTACTGTCTCCTCTGAAGAAAGAGAGTGTCAAAGGAAGCAATCTTCACTATCTTAATTCTGGGCAATATATACCCTTTGAGGGAAAAATTTCTATTGCTTTAGAAAAAAACCTTAAAGAACAAAAGCTGTATTATTAATTATAGCTCTGAAATACTTTTTGTTGACCTTTTGCTAAGGGGATATGAGAATGCTGAACCAAAGTATAGCAAAATGGCACCGCAAGGAGGTCAGGCAGGGAGGTCGGGGAGTAGCTTGTTGAAGTTTAATTAGTTGTAGCTCTGAGGTCTGAGAGAAACTACCTGAGTAACCACAATAAATTGGCTTGTAGGAAATAGGAGAAAAACAGCCTTCCAGGGACTCTTTCAAGAAGATATGACCTAAAAAAGGATGCAGTTGATTTTTGATTGACTGTTTGGGGAATGTCATCTCTTTAGGGACAAGGTTTGTGTCTTTTTTTATTAATTCTAGAGTTCAACTAGCCTAAGGCATTAAGCCAATAAAGATTTAAACCATTCATAGAATCATCGAGTATGGGAAGTTCAGGGGCCTGCTAGTCCCTTGCCTTAGGAAGGACCTAACTCCCCAAATCACACATTTGAAAATGTAGATATCTCTCTCTCTCTCTCTCTCTCTCTCTCTCTCTCTCTCTCTCTCTCTCTCTCTCTCTCTCATCTCTTCAGAAGAATCCAGAACAAGGCATTCCAAAAATTTGCTTAAAGGCAAGTTCTCCCTAATATATTTCATTAGAATCTCTCTTAACCTGTCAAATGTGGGCACAGACTACAGCTGCTTAATATCATTCAAGTAGCATCACTCAGCTCTCATGAAGATGGTGATTAAGGTCTTCCTCTCCCCAGGATTCTCAGCCTGGGAGAAAAACCCAGATCTTCAGCATTCTTCATAAGGCTGTTCCCCAAACCATTAATAATGTCTTAAAAATGATGCCTTAGAGGTTTCCTACAATCCTCCAACACCCTTGCGTTATTAGATTTATGCTAGTGAGAGCTTCCTTTCTTGCTTTTAGCAGAATTCTTCCTCTAGAGAACCATTCTTCTTTTCCTTCACAGTGTCCAACTCTATCAGTGTTCTGGGGATTGGAGGAGTTACCAGGACACAGGACTTTCTGCACTAAGAACAGAAAAGCCCCAAGCTACCTGGAAAGAACTGATCACTTTACAAATCAAATCCAGCCTACTATGCTGGGTGGGTGGGGCCCTAGAGCCCTCTTACTTTTCTGCCAATCCTTGTCACCTGGAACACTTTTTGAATCACTTCTTTCAGCTCCCAAGACTGCAAAGAATTCAGACTGAAAATGGTGCTCCAAGGCCAACCCGAAACAGTGCTAAGTATACAGCAGCTTTCAACAGCTGCAGCAGTATTGCCACAGAGGCAGGATGGTTCTTGTTGTGTGGACCTGCCGTAGGTATTGTAGGTGATTTTGCAATAGCCTTGGGCTCTATCCACCTGATGCCAGTAGCACTGCTCCCAACTGTGACATCCTCCAAACATCTGATTCTGTAGTGTCCCCACCCCTGCGTGCCTGAGAACCACTCCCACATAGTGACACTCTCCTCTTTTCCTGGACGCAGTCCACTAGGCGGGTCATGAAATCAACATCGTAGGGCATGCCAGTATTGGAAGAAGCAAAAAAAGTGAAGACAGATGGAACAGGGCAGGGTAAAACAGTGGAATGGAATGGCTAGAAGAGTGGGGAGAGAAAACAAAATTTCATGTATTAGTATGTACAAACCCCAGCTTCCAATTTCCATATATACATTAATGTATACATTCTACATCACAATGTAAAATTATTCTTATCACATGAGTTTTGGTCCAAAAAGCCTGAAAACTCTAAGCCTCTCCCACCCTATTGGTGTGTATTAATCCACATTAGGACAGTGCATGCCCCACCCACCCCACCTTGCCTCTGATACCCAAGCACAGCTCTTATGTAAACTTGGTGCCATTGTAACAATGATCCTATATGCGATACCCCCAAACCTCTGCTTGCTTGTTTGTATCTGCTTTTTGCAATTTATCAACATCACCTCAGACTTGATGTAAGTGCAGGAAATCAGGTGTCATTCACAAATCCAATATGAGCACGTTTTGCCTCTGTTTGAGTTGCTTGCTGTCACTGGGGGCTTTCAATGAAATCTTTTCAGGGTGGAAGTTCCTCCTACTTGGCAGTGCTGTTCTGCTGTGTCCCCTTATATTCTGAGCTCAAGTCCGTGCCATTTCTCACTCTGAGCTCATTTCACCACCTTGCCTTGAGCTGGCTGCTGTGAGGGTACTAGTTCATCCAGGATGGTCTGCTTTAAATCAAACTTGCTCCATACTTAGCTGACTTTTCCAGATTATGCACGGACCACACCTCGCCGACACAGTGGTCATAAACCAAGGCCCAGGGGACCCTGACAGAGTGCCTAGTAAAGAAATAACTGACAGCTTAGTCTTTCTGAAGCTGTGAAGACTGCAGATGGGGTAGATTTGTAGGCCTTGCTTGGGAATCAGTGGGGCCATTAGAAAGAAATTATGGTGGCTTTGATTTTTACTGGAAATAAACCTTGCCAGTAGTCCATCGAAGGTCATTTGTCTTGGTCCTCCATTCACTTGTAGTCACGAAGTAAAAGTCAGCAAAATGGAAGGATCTGTGTTTTTCAAATAATGCTGAGCATAATCAGCCTGGGCTCATGTGACCTCAAGGCCAGGTATTAGAAGTTCTCCAGTGCAATCTACCCATAGTATTTCTGATCAACTCACAGCTGAACATAGGGATGAGAGCCACAGGGATTCGAGGACCCCATCCCTTCTCATTTGCTGTCTCTTTGTGAGTGTTCTGTGTTCAGCCATGTATCTCTGAGATCACATGTTGAGGTCCTATCCCCTAGCACTTCAGAATGTGACTGCTTTTTCAAAATAGGCTCGTTAGAGAGGTCACCAACTAAGATGAAGTCATTTGAATGGGCCCTAATGCCACATGAGAGGTGTCAGTAAAAAGGAGACTCTAAGAACACACAAAGCACCAGGCTATGCTGCCACAGCCCAGGAATAACCAGACGCTAAGAGAGACACCAGGAACAGAATCTTCTCAGACCTTCAGAGAAAGCAGGGCTGTGATGACACTGTAATTTCAGATCTCTGCCTCCAGAATTGTGAGAAAAGAAGTTCTGTTATTCAAGTCAGGCAGTTTGTGGTACTCTGCTATGGAGGCTTTAGCCAGCCAATTCACTGGGAATAGAATTATTCCTTTCCCCAACAGGTACAAATACACACACACATACACACACACACACACACATACACCTTATGCAAACACATATATACCCCACACACTCACACACATATCTTAGAATTTTCATTTTTCTTGATTGTATTTCTAGCCAACTTTATTGCTAAAAGATTTCACTGGCAGAATTTATTTCAGATCTACTGGAAACAGAATTTGGGTTCAGGAGTTTTTTAAATCTTTTAAAAAATATCTTTTAATATTTAGATCTTTACTGAGGTGTGGGAACCACTGCTTTACATCCCTGTGCCTTTTGATTGGATTTCCACATGGCGGGGACAGGAGGAAAGAATAAAGTTCCCAAATCTAGCAGCCAAGACCCAGACATCGTGGCGACATGACCACAGGAGGATTCCTGACCTGCCTGGGTGTGAGAGTTAATAACCATTACAGCAAAGTTGGATAAGCATTTTGAGGTCTGTTTTGAGGAAGAGGGTGGCCATAGAAATGAATAAAAGAAGAAAGAGGAGGGTCACTAAATCCAATTAGAACTCTATTATGTCCTTGACACACAGCCTACTTTGAATTTCTAGAGGCACAATCAAGATCACTTAATAGAGTGAGATTTCTATTTGAGGTTGGGAATCGAAGGACTTATAAATGATAACAGAGTACTCACACCAGGAGCAGGCGACACT
Organism: Dolichotis patagonum; assembly: GCA_004027295.1. NCBI lineage: Eukaryota > Metazoa > Chordata > Mammalia > Rodentia > Caviidae > Dolichotis > Dolichotis patagonum. The sequence goes on from PVJX010000924.1 coordinate 186,031, forward strand.
GCAGATGTGGGCTTCCCAGGATGTGGGCGAATTTCCATACCAGCCTTATGAATGCACGGCAACCAAAGTTTCAGATCAGATCTAATGCCAGTCTCTGGATTAAGGATAAAGAAGGCAATGTTTGCCTGTGTGAAGCTCTTAACCACACTTAAATCTCCTATCCGTACAGCTGAGTTGTGAGAGGTTACTGTTTACACCTGGGGTGCTATTCAAAGTTATGCGCCCTGTGGATCCTGGATAAATACTGGTTGACTATCTGATTTAACCCCACCATTAAAGCTGGGCTCCTCTCTATTTTCTATAATCGTGTCAGATACATGGAACCAAAGAAGTGCCAGGGTGGGAGATTTCTCCCATCTCTATTTCTCTGCCAGAACTCCCTGTGCTGCTTATAAATATGCTGATCAAAACCTAAATCAAAGAGAAGACACATTTCCATATTCCCAGTTTCCTCTATGATCAGAGAATGGATCAAAGGGAAAACACATCTCCACATTCCCGTTTATCTTTTCAGTCCTGATTTAGAGGTTAGAAAAGACTCACACGTGGGAATAGAACACACAATATAAAACTCATTCCAGGGCAGCATCATACATGAGTTTGAGGTGCAAGTATTTTCCAATTTTTCTCCTCCAGCTGAATTTACTGAGATAGAAACAAGGCTTAGTTCTTTTACCTAGCATGTTCTATCTCGCTCAAAGGTAATAATAACCATTTTCAGGGTTTAATGTTTGAAATGAATAGAAGTATTATAGGCTTTAACGTAGTGCATGATGATCTATTAAATTTTAGTCCTAATGTCTAATTGAAAAGTAATATTTAAGATTTCAATTGTACCTTAGTTATAACTAAAAGATGAAAATGAGTGTGCCTCTTTTAATTAAAAATGATCCAAAATCTATCTTACAACTGACTCACTCTCTCGGTTATTTAATTGATGATGATGAGGAAGAGGTTAAGTTTGAAAATTTTAACTGTTGATTTTTTGCCCAATATTTTCATGTTATTTCTTTCTGTTTTAGTTTTATAGACCCAGAAGTAAGAACCCCCACCATGAACATGAGTAATTTTCCTAACAACTTAATGTGAATTAAAGAAATTAAAGTGTGCTGTTGTATCTGTTTGCACAGCTTACCTGAGATTATAATATTAATGATTCTGCTTTCCTTCTGTGAAAGTGCTATTGACCCTAAAACAATCTTATTACACATTTTAAAAGAAAGTGCTTGTGCAGAAAATAAAGAAGCTATTTTACTCCACAGTTCCAATTAGACAAAGGACTCAGAATAAATTTTAATATATTAAGCAATTTGAGTCTAGTAATAATTTATTGACTATATTGAAATGCAACAGTTTCTAATAGCTAAAAAGTAATCATACATTTTGTTATTAAAGGAACTACTAAACATGCATTCCATAATGAAGGAGAAAGGATAGGAAGGAAGATAGGAAGGAAAAGAGGAAGGGAGGGAGGGCAAGCAGGAAAGAAGGAACAGATGTAAGCTCTCTTTCAGATTTCTAAGAACCACTTATGAACTGGGCATGGTGGCCCATGCCTGTAATCCCAGCATTTGGGAGGCTGAAGCAAGGGAAGGGTTGCAAGTTCGAGGCCAGCCTGGGCTACAAAGTGAGCTCAAGGCCAGTCTGAACTGCATAGTGAGACCCTGTCTCAAAAAGACAAAAAATACAACCAAAAAAACCACTTGTTTCAGTCTAGCCACATCACGACTTCTGAAGCTTATCCTCTAGACTGAGAGGTTCTTGAATCAGATGGCATCTGAGATCCTTTTCACTTCTGCCATTCTAGGATACTGCATAATAAAATCAGACCCAGGGTGTTTATTAAAATTTCCTTATATTTAATTGATAAAAATTTTCTTACAGCTATTTAGGGATTTTACCTTTGGAAGCCACTAGTTCTAGAGTTCTCCCCCATTCTTTCATGTTGGTAAAAAAATCCCCAAATATCACAAGGAGATTTTGCCACTTTCCTGTGGGTGCAGAGCAGAAAGCTCCATGAGCTGTGGCATTACGGGTTAAATGCCACATTATGCACTATCTTTGGAGAGAACTCTCCTACTCCAATTTGCTTCACAGCTCACCATGCGTAGACTCAGCACTGAGTGGGTGCAGTGGGGCCCCACGAGCCTCCCTTCCTCCCTCCACAGCCCAACAAGAGTCCCTTCCCCAGGTTCTACACACAACAGCAGCATCATGCGCTCTCCTGTATCTCCACTCCCACTTCTCTATGCCACTCTTCTTGGATAAGTGTCTTGCCTTAATCTCTCCTTTTGTACACATTCCTGTAGGTAGCAAGAGCATCATTGGTGAGTAGGTTCCCTTGGGACCACACACACACACACACACACACACACACACACACCAACCATTCTTATTTTTACTGACATGTAACTAATACATAATAAAGTACACAGCTTGATGAATGTTGGCTGGTTAGTAGACTGTAGGGTGTGCAGGCAAGAATTCACACAGATATTTGCCAGTAAAACCATGAGACAAATAAGACAGAGAGTGTATCCTGTATCCCAAAAGGTAACCTAATGATACCCCTGACTTTTGTGACTTGGTTTTTCTAACACCTACGTGTACCGAAGAAAGCATCTTTTCCACCCAACATTTGGCCATGCCAAGACCCGCTGTGACTGTTTCCCACAATTCCCTCTTCAGGTTGTCCCCTTCTAGCTGGCTCAGCCACTGCAGCACTGCTTCAGTTCTCTCAGTTCTTTCAGTGCAGAGCAGATCCTGTGCTGAAGGGCGGTAGGGACATCACACCACTGGGTACCCAGTCTCTACCTATCCAACACTTACTGCCCCAGGAAGCCTTTCTGATAATTCCAATGCCTTCTACTTATTCAGTGCCCAGTGTACGTGACCCCACAGGCCTCTTGTAGAAGAATGGGAGCAATTACTAGTCTCTCTTCTGCAATTCAGGAAAAGGTGGCACGTGTGAGAACAATAAGATTGTAATGCACAATACTAGACAATAATGAACAGATTTTCTTCCTTTCATGGTTAAGGTGCACTAGAGCTATGTGCTATTCTGGGATTTCACAGAAAGTCAACAGAAGCAACAGGGTCTTTAACCCTAAAGCTTAATATGTATAACACTCTTTACTTCAGTGCAGTACTTTCATTCATTTATTCATCAGTATTTACTGACTTCCCACTATGTTAGATGTTAATCTATGGACTGAAGACGCAGAAGCGAAGAAAGGCAAAATCTCCATTCTAGGGGACTTATATTGTCGTGAAAGAAAACAGTAAAATAAGGAATAAATAAGATAGGTAGTTTTATTAGATACTGTTCAACATATTGGGAAGATGGGCAGAGAATGTGAGCAGTGAAATTGTTGGATGTTAGAGTTGTGAGCAGAGTGGATAAACAGGTCCTCCTGGGAAAGTGCTAGAGCCAAGTTTTGAAGGAGCAGGAGGAACAGCATGCCAGAGAGGGACCAGCAAGTGCAATTGCCCTGAGGAGACACAGTGATGGACCAATGTGAATGGGCCAGTGTGTGGCTAGGATGGGGTGAGTGCTGGGAAAGAAGGAAAGAAAAACAGGAATGGAAGCCAGACAAACAGATCTCTCTCTCTCTTTCCCTCTCTCTCTCTCATTACTATATTGTCAGAAATACATATTTTTAAATTTGTATGGACTATTTCTCAAATAGGTTATGTACTTCTTGAGAGCAGAAAACATTTTCAATATTTCCTGTAATTCTTTGTTATTTCTCTCAGATTCCAAAATACCATACTAAAGAGCAAATATACTGTCACTTACTACCTCAAATATACTGTCACTTACTACCTCATTCATATGACATAGGGTCCATGGCACTAATCCTTCCCTCACAAGTACTAACATGTCTTAGAGCCCTAAAGAACCAGCTAAGCTTCAAAGAGTTTCTATATATCTCCTCCTATTTTTTCACCTGCATTCACAGTTGTAATCATTCAATCATGCATCAAAATCCATTAAAGCCTGGCATTCTTCTCCACAGAAAATTTCTAAATACAGTCTATCAACAACTTTGCATAGTGATACAAAACAGCACACATCAACAAGGGAGGTAATACTACAATTGTGAGATGTGATTTACAAAACATCCTTCCAGAAATAAGAGAATGGTATGATTCATTTTTCAGCAGTCATTAATAGCCTGAGTGTAAATTGCAGGAACAAATCACAGTAATTGTCAACATTTGATGATGGTACAAACCAAACAAAATGCATCTTGGATGCAAGCATGTAACTCAGCGACTCTTAGGTATAATCCAAGACACACAAACCATTCATTAATGTACTTAATAAACATGTACTGAGAACATACTATATGCCAACATTGAAAACTTGATGCTGAGCAAAAAGAAAAAATAAATATAGTGCCATGATGGAAAATTCCATCAGTCAAATTGGCCTGTGGTTGACACCATGACAAATATTGTACGCAAAAGGTCCGTGCACTCTGAGAGCCTCCTGGAGAGAAACGTGACCAGGCAGGTAGACTTAGCTGAGAAAGTAAGGCTGGAGCTGCAATATAAAAGTGAATTGTATGATTATCCAGCAAAATTGGAAGGAACAGTGCCCCGGAGAAAAAGAGAATATTCTCTGCAAAGGCCTTTTCATAGAAAGAGTATGATGAGTTTCAAGACATGAACACATGGCAAGGTGCCCCTTAGAATGTGAGCTATGGAAATGTGAGGGGAGAGGGGGAAGGACGATGTGAAAGGTGGATCTTGTCACAGCAAGAGTAAGGTCTGTGGATAAGATCTCCCTCCTTATCCCATACCAAACACCAAGACACTGCAGTGTCTATTGTACCCTTAAGAGCTGGCAAAATACTCTTTCTTGTGAAAAGCATATAATCAGGTGTATTATTATGACTATTTCTTACAGCTAAAATTAATATTTTGAAGAAATGGCACTGATTTAAACATAAAAGCTCTACTGAGGAAGTTTTTACGCACCTTATGGAGTCCTGAATATTTGAATATTACTACTTTTTGCTAATGGACAATCACTTTTATTTAGCTTGCAAAACATCGAGCAATCGGTGTGAGAACTACTTAGTTATCTCAGTCTAGAAGTTTTTCTGCGTGATGAATCTGAGACCCTGATGATATTTATTCATTACATTTTTAATGATATATCAGGTTACCATAGCAATTCTTGTTCTCGGGAAACTTCTTTCTTGCAACGCACATTTATTGTGTGCTGCATTAACAGACTGATCCTATTGTTTGAGTTCTCTCATTAGCCCCAGTAATCTGAAGCTATTTCAAAATGTTCAGCAATAACAATATAAAAAATAGTTATTCAGGAATCACATTTATTTAAGGAAACAGCCCATCTATAAATGACCTTTCATTCATGAGGTATTCATTGACCCTGCCAGTCATGGTATGTATGAAGTCGTAGCACATTTACAGGTTTATATCATTCAATATAATGATCACATACGTATTCTTATATTTTTCACCAGTTATTTTTATAATGCTCTTGTATCCTCATATAGATCATGATTTCTATAGATTAGAAGCTGTTATGACTTGGACAATGGTCCCCAAAAGCATGTTGAAGTCATAACCCAAATTATATGTGAATGTGATCTGATTTGAAAATAGGATCTTCACAGATAACAGGATCAATTTAAGGTGAGGTTAGTAGAGTTGACCCCAATATTAAATTGGGTTCTTATAAAACATGGGAAATTTGGGTATAAGAGGCAGATATGTTTAGCGAGAAGACAATGATGAAACACAGAAAATGCCATGTGATGACAAATGCAGAGATCAGGGGTGTTCAAGATCAAGAAGCTCCAGGGATTTATAGCCACACATCAGAGACTGGGGAAAGATGTGGAACAGATCCTCTTACACACCCCTCGGCAGCAACCAGCTCTGCCAACACCTTGTCTCAGGCTTCCAGCATCTAGAAATGTGAAACAACAAATTTCTGCCGGTTAAGCCACCCGGTTTGTGGCATTTTGTTAACAGTCACCCTAGGAAACTAATGAAGAAGGCAAAACTAATAATTTGTGTCTCAGTTTCTAGTGCAGTGACTTTTATTTTTATTAAGAAGTAAAATAGTTCTTTTGACTATTAATTTATTCCCTTGTTCATTTACCTATTCCACAAATATTAACCATCACGTCCACTGGATGAGCTGTTCGGTGTGAATAAGGTAGGGAAGCAAATGTTACTAACACCTGGGCCCTTCCACAGGTGTTAGTAGTAACTTGTTTGTAATTTCTTGCTGCTATCTAGGAACATTTACACTCAGTGATTTGCACGCATTTTCTCCATCTCCAAAACATAGCTGTAGAAGTTAGTATTTTTTGTCCTCAGCCTTAAGACCAAACCACTGAAGTTCAAGACTTTAATACATTACTAAAAATCACAATGACAGTGAATATTGGAGTTGTTGGTCTCTGAATTCAACCAGTCTTCTGAGTCCCAGACAGTTCTCTTCTCTGTCTCCCATAAAGCCCTGGGAATACCAAAATATGAGCAACTTTGACATGAGGCAGGCACATGGCCAGAGACAGAAGAAAAGGAGAAGCAATGCACTGTGTTGTTTGAGGAAAGAAGACAACACTGGGTGAATCAGCTAACATTGGATGGAAGAGATTATCCTTGGAACAGACACGGGCAGATAGAAATTTCAAAGACAAAAAGAAAAATCATTTTGGATATTACAAATAACTTACTGTAGCAGATTTCCTTACTACAGGTATTTTTTCAGGAACACGGAACAAGAGCAATGGTATTGAAAAATAATCTAGAACATCAGAAGACCAGCTATGAGGTGTTTTGATGCAATATGCCTGGATTTTATTTGGCAGAAATCAGGAGCCAGCAAAATAATTTAAACAGAGGCATGCTTTTGCAGATTAATTAGGATGTATATGAAATTAAAAAGCTACTTAGGGAATCATCACAATAGTCAATGAGATTGAACAAGAATGACAAACCTAAAAAATGTTGATTGTGGAGAATATAGATAGATGTTGGTAAGTAAGAGGACACCGATATTTTAGTGTGATTGTGGTGGTAGCAATACTATCCCAGAAATAGCGAAATCAGGAAGACCAGTTGGTTTTTGGAAGAACTTAAAGTTGTAGATATTGAAAAGGCAATTGGAAAAGTGCAACCTGGAAATGGAACATAAGCATTAATAACAATTATGAAGTAAAATGCTTTCCTGTGATTGCAGTCATTCATATGAGTAAGACCATCATGCAGAGGCTAAAAGACTGAGAAAACACTATTAAACCTCATTAACTTATACAATTATTTGCAGAAAACATTGGCAAATATCTGTTATCGAATTAATAGAGATGAAGATGAGGAAGAGAAGATTGGGGATAAGAAAAAGATCAGGAAAGTAGCAGGTTATGGGTGCACCGAACAAGAGACAATTTCGAGGTTTAAAATTTGGGAAATACTGTCCAATGCTGTGAAGAAGTCACAATATCCAAGGATAAGAAAAGATCTGAGAGATTAGAAAGAGAGAGTGATTAGAAGCTGAAAAGAAGTGATAAAAAATGCAAAAGAAAATGTGCGGTAGATAGGTATATCATCAGAACAGAAAACAAGCAAAACCAGAATGTTAGAAACCATTGATAGAGCTGTCACGATTGTGAGGGACTTACAGAAGATAACAAAAGAATAAGCTGATATATGAGAGTTTCTGGTAAGGTTGGTGTGTCTGGCATGGTTGATTTCTCATCAAAATATTGCAGCATTTTCAAGAAGAAACATCTTGCTAAGTGATGGTGACAGAAGAAGGATACTAGAATATGAATAAGGAAGAGTAGCTGACTGATCTTTCTTCTTAAACAACTGATTCAAGATGATGAGACAAAAGAATTTCCTTTACTGAAGGTAGTTTCTTGTTGCAGAAGAAAATTTGATGGGAAAGTAGAGGTCAAAATTATGTCTGAATGAACAAGTATCTGCACAGGTTGGCATGGAAGGGACTGGCTAAGGGACAGGAAATTCACTGAGCTTAGAGTCTCTCCCACATCCCTGTAAAGACTTTCTACCATTGAAGGAAACTATGCACTTGCCACTGAAATATTTTATCCTGAGATCTGACACATGTGTTGCAGACAGAAATGAATGACACATGCTAAGCTTAGATAAATCATCGTAATGCAAAAATAATTTTTCTTTACAGTTCTGTGGTCCCCATCATTAAATCCTACATGTTGCTTTGCTCTTCATTACTGAAGTCCTGGTGATGACCTCAATAGTCTGTAATGGATCCCATTGAATGGAACTTGGCTTTGATTAACAAAAGTAGCCTCTAAACTATGTCATACACTGATTGCTCTTCTCCTCTCCTTCTCCCTCAATATGGGCATGATTAAAAGATTTGGAAGAAAAAAATGTGTCTGATACAAATATTCAGTGATATTTATGATGTTTGATGAGATGAGAAAAATGATTGGGCCCACTTCCTGGCCTAACATCAGAAGAAATAAATATGATAAACCCAGCCTTTGAACTTCCTGGGAGGAAAAAAGAGACTTAACACTAACATAGTAACAGGACACAAATTCAAGTTTGATGTCCAAGTAGAATGGTCTTGGGATGACACTGTAAGGAAAAAAGACTGATTGCAGACTTGTAGACCCTGATAGTAACACACAACTGTCTGTACAACCAGTTCTCTAGCATAGAATTGAATTGACCTATCTTTGGGACACTGAATTAAA